>JAOTQQ010000023.1:29449474-29646857 GCA_026546715.1 Gallinago undulata
CCCCAAGCCCAGGCAGCGCTACAGGCTGGGGGCAGAGTGTCTGGAGCTGCCTGGCAGAAAAGGAGCTGGGGGTGTTGATCGCCTGTCGGCTGAACAGGAGCCAGCAGTGTGCCCAGGGGGGCAAGGAGGCCACCAGCATCCTGGCCTGGATGAGGAACAGCATGGTGAGTAGGACCCGGGAGGTGATCGTCCCCCTAGACTGGGCACTGGTGAGGCCTCACCTCAAGTGCTGTGTCCAGTTTTGGGCCCTTTACCACAAAAAAGCCATTGAGGTGCTGGATTGTGTCCAGAGGAGAGCCACCAAGCTGCTGAGGGGTCTGGAGAACAAGTCATAGGAGGAGAGGCTGAAGGAATGGGCATGTTTAGTTTGGAGAAGAGGAGGCTGAGGGGAGACCTCCTTGCCCTTTACAACTCCCTGGAAGGAGACTGTAGAGAGGTGGGGGTTGGCCTCTTCTCCCAAGGGAATAATGACAGGAGGAGAGGAAATGGACTGAAGTTGTGGCAGGGGAAGTTTAGATTAGATATTAGGAAGAAATCCTCCTCTGAGAGGGTGGTCAGGCACTGGACCAGCCTGCCCAGGGAGGTGGTGGAGTTGCCATCCCTGGAGGGATTTAAGAAAAATGTAGATGTGTCATGCTCTGGTGGCCAAGATGGGGGGAGTCTTTTATGTGTTTATGGTTGGAGGCAGTGATCTCAGAGGTCCTTTCCAACCACGAAGATTCTGTGATTCTGACTTTTGCAAGGACTCTGCGTACTCCGGAGTGAGGGCTGCAGCCGCCCACTCTGGTCCCTGCCCTCCACCGTCAGCAGATGCATGTTCGCGACCACGTGGTGTTATCTATGGTGGGAAAGGTTGGAAAGTACCCCCTGAAAAAGATGCCTGCTCCTGCGTTTGTTTAAGAATCTTTTCTTGGGAAGAGGGAGTTCTTCACCTGGATCACTTCCAGATGTGGTTTTCCCGGTGGTTGAAGATGCTCCAGTGCAGAGAAATGAGTAACCAAGAAGGATCAGGGCTTCCTGAGGTACTTCAAGGCATGGCACACAAGTGTGGGTAGTTACACTCCATCTTGTATCCCGACAGGAATGTGGCCATCCTCTGATTAGCTATTTTGGATGTTTATACAAAACTAATTTTATGGAAGTTTTATAGAAATCTGGCTCTTTAATTATTATTTAAAAAAACACCCAAAAAGCCACCCCACCTTTATCTTCTGATTAAAAGACAAGCAATAAATAAAATTAGTTATTACGTTTTCCACCCTCTATATACTCTAGCGTGATGTAGTGGTTTTTAACACCTGGAGACCTTGGAATAACTGTAAATTTGGAACTGGTCTCAGCAACCTCTACCCCCTCTCATTTCTGTTGTGTCTTCATCTTATATGGAGACCAGGAAAAGTCTGATCATCAGAGGATTTTTTGAAGAAAATTCTTTGGAGAGAACAATTATTTTAATAATAATTGGAACTTATTTTAGTAAAAATACCAGTGGAGTTCTACTAAAGAGGACATCTGTGGCTGCAAATTAGGAAAAAAAAAATGTTTCAGATACTGCCAGTTGAGCAAAGCTGCAATATGTTCTGAAAGTCAAGCTGTGTTTTCTCATTTTTGCAAATCGTAACCAGTAATAAAAGTCTTTGGGGCTAAATTAGGTTCTGTGGTTCACTTCTGAAACCTCAGTTACTTTTCTATTGTCAGCAGCAGTGCTGGTGCAAACCAACCTACAGAAAATAAGATTTCAGCAAGGTTCAAGTGCAGGGATAATTACAGAGTCACTTGGAAAAGTCTCAACTGGTACCGCAGTGTTTCTTAAGGGTATTTTTACTCCCCCAATCACGCTTCTCAGTACACCGCAAGCAGTAAAAACAAGACCTTTAAAGTCTCAAAGTGTTGTCTTAAAGAATTGGGTTGTTATTTCTAAGATGTAAATCAACCCTAGAAAACTGCATGCTCACACAAATATATATTTTTGCAAGAGTTGTGTGTGTGTGTAGCAGTGGGTTAATCCCCAAATATTTATTTTTGTGCATATTGCAGATTGTAAAATTAACATTGTCAGTAAATGGGGTGGTTGTTGAAGTTCCATAGTTACTTGGACCAGGATTTCTTAATGGTAGGTTGAGATCAGAAGTGTTTTACTTCATTAGAAAGGAGATGCCTTGGTGCAGAAATAAATACTGGATAGCATTATAATGGTAGTTATCAACCTATCAATTTAGCTTGCTGGAATAACTGCTCATGGGGATGGAACTGCCTGCAGTTTGGAGCAGAAATATTGAGAGCTGGGAAACAATTGTCCTGCAGGTGTACTGATCTGTAATAAAGCATTCAGGTTTGGGATGGAAATCCTTAGAATCAGATTTTAATTGCAGAAATGTGGGTGCATCTACTGAGGAAGAAGTTGCCTGTAACAGTGATTTGTGATTGGCGTTGAAATGTAGCTCTGTCTACATGGAGGTATGACAATTTATTTTTGAATGATATAATTTTTGGAGTCTTAATGCTGGTCCTGAAATGAAATGGATTGATTGTAGCATGAGAATTTCATAGGTTTGAGGACTTTGTGGGATTGTTTCCTAACAAGGAGATGATAATAGACTTTGCCATTCTGCAGGCTTGTGCTCTATATCTGCCTTGCTTTCTCCAATTGTAAGTTGGACATTCAGGCACGCAGTTGATCTGCAGGTTCCTGCTTGTATGCTTTAATTTTAATGAAGTGCTTTGGCAACTGAAACACTTAAGTCAGGTACTAATTTATTATGCAGATGCCATCACTGTGCAAATACAAAAGTTAATCTTGCCCTTGCTGTGCAAAGACCAAAATCTCAAGAACTGTCCTTGAGTTTGGGAACACTGTGAGTTTGGGAACCTGTGCTATGGATTTGTTTTATAGGGTTCCTATACTTTGTCAAATTGCCTTTTATATAGGAAAAATGCATTTTTGTGGCACATTCTCACATTAAAGTATCATCATAATAAGTCACAGAACATGAAGTGATGCAGTTTTTGCCGAGTTATGAGTTTTTGTCTTCTGTTTGGCTGAACCATTTTCTGCAAACAGGTACCATCTTCCTGTCTGATGCCAAGTGCTGCTCTTCAGGCTTTTAGACTTGGACCAAAACTTGGAGTAGAAATTGCACCTAAAAATTAACTTTTTTTGGAAATGTTGTGTAACCTCAAATTAAAGGTGACAGCTATATTAATTTTCCATGAAGGTGAAAAATGGACATCAGCCATGCTCTTTAAACTAGACTGAATTAAGCATTTGGCCCATTCAGTTCATTAATCCTTTGATCAATGAATCCTTTGATTAATCCCTCAATTGCTGAGTTCAGCTGAGTTGTCTGAGCTGTAAGGATGATTGTTGTAAATGAAAATACCCAATTTTTCCTTTTCGAATCTTCTTGTTTCCAGTTTGATGGAAAAAACTGGAGAACTCGTAACTGTCCCAAAGTGTTTTTTCAGTGTTAAGGTTGCTGATATAATTTTTCTATGCCTTTGACACAATTCTGGCTCGCAATGTAAACCAGCCTATTGAATATTGCTTTTTCAGCATATCTTCTTGGTATTAAAGATTTGATAATCACTTGGTGGTAAATTTCCAGATAAACATATTGAACAGCCCTAATTTGAAAGCCCATGTAGGTCATCTGCTGCTGACACCCACATTAATTTTTTGTTGATGTTGTTTGGTCCTTTTGATAGTTGCAACTGCAGCTCCTGAGAAACATAGTGGATTGAAGGTTTTAGTGTTTCCTCATGCCACCCAAGAGAAATAATTTCAGCTTGGTACAGTAGGCCATACAAGAGCTTCCCTGCTAGGGCAGCAGAGGTTTAAAATCGAATATAGTCTAATATAAAGGCAGAACCACTTCTCAGCTTTTAAAACAACACATCTACGGATGGAAAGAGAAAGTTACGGAACATACCTTGGTCCTTTAGTTAGTTGAGCTGGCTTTATGTTGAAGTGGTAGATGCTTTATATATTCCTGAGTGGGCTGGTGGGTATTGGATGTATTGATCTCCTGCTGCTTGCCATTGTGGCTCCTGCCCAGCTCAGCCTTCCCTGCTCCCAAGTCGGTGACAAGGCTAGTGCTGAGCCATAATTTCATTTACTGTGCCTGATTGTTACTAAGGTGACACCAGCTTATTACTATATTGTATTATTATAGCAATAATAACTGGGTGGTTGTGCTATTCAACTGCGTGGTTTGAGTTAGTTATGTGAAGGGGGGCTATCACATTAATATAGTATTACGAAGTTGTGCTTAAACTTAGAATTTTCTATCCTGAAGGAAAGGAGGCAACTGTCCTATAGCCTGGAAGCATGTGAAAACCTGTAGCTCCCACCCAAGTACATGAAGATTAATTATTCTGTCCTATTAACAATTTGGAAATAAGAATCCTGTGTGCATTGACTAACCAACACGTCAAAGGTAGGACTGGCTTCTTGCCTTTTCACACTGTAGATCACTGAGAAAACTCTGTTCTGCTCCTTGGTTTCTGTGTTAAATTTCTGTCTGTCATGTAGGTTGACTTTAGTCCTGGCTTCTGTGAGATGTAGGAGATGCTCAGTGCCCTGTAAAGCATCCCAGGGTCAAAAAATCAATGTTAATAAATTATCAATTGATTTAACAGATCTACCAGTCAGGCAAGTTGGGATCTTTAACTTCTAATTAGTGACCTTCATCTGAAAGAGAACATTTAGGTTAAAATAAAACAATACATCTGTGTCTCAACCAGATGGAGGCTGTGCTTTTTCTTTGCTTAAGGTAAGCAGAGCTTGTTTCTACCCTGGTTCAATGATACAGAAAATGTACGTGTTGGGCTAAAATGCCTGTGAAGGAGCTGGGATAAATGCAGTATTAGATTTGCTAGTAGCAGCATTAGAGCAGTTATTCAAGATGAATTTAGATTAAGTAACATCTGGAACATGCATCAAGAAAAATAAGATGAATGCCTATAGAAATATCCTGACAGTGATTTATTAGACCTCCAAGTCTAGTGGACTGCTAATAATCTCCCATGGGGTGGTGGACTGACCCTTGTTCAGAATGTTCACAGGTGGGTCAGCGACAGTGTCAGCAAATGTGCTGGAGACCTCATGTCCCTTGTGTCTGCTTGCCACCATTCCTTAGCTCTAAGTATCATCTTGGTGCTAAATGAGGTAATAATAATAAAAAATATTTCAGCTATTTTATTCTTAAATGTTGTCATCAACCTGAACGTAGCCCTGCAGATGGCACAGGTGATATAACCACAGTACTTAATTTGTTTCTTGAAGAGATCTAAAGGATGCTTAAAACATGCTGTCTGAAGTTTGTAGTAAAAATGAAGCATAAAGTGGGTAATTTTAACATGTAAACAGTGTATTCACTTTAATTTTCACTGATATTCTATTTAAGACTTTAAAAGTTAGTGTTGAAAACTATATTTTATATTGAAATCTTCAAAGAAAGCAAGACCTGCTGGTTTGGATTGTAATAATGTTTCTGAATTGTAACCACAGCAAGAGTTTTTGATTTGATTTTAAATATTTACTTTTATTATATAAAAAACCCCAAACCAAAACACCCATACCTAGAATGTGAAGTGTGTTTTCACCATGGTCCATCTCATGGGTGTAACAGTCTGTGTAAGTGTTAGAGTATCTTTGGGTGTCGTTTTACGATAGTAGTTAATTCTTTGTGGACTAAACCTCTCAAGTCTTGATGCTTGTGAAATGCATGATGTTTGGGTTGTTAGACGAAAAGTGAGAAATATGCTCTGTTCTTGAAGAAACCACAACTTACTCTCCAAATCGTGTGCTTTTCTTGGTATCAGTAGGGCCCTTCTGTAGTTGAAGTCCTGGTAAACTAGTATTGCTGTTCCTTCAGCAGGGAATGGCTTGGGAATCTAAAAGCACCTCTTTAAAAAGAACAGGACCACTTCGAAACCTCCCTTGCTCCTGTGTGTATTAGAAAGCAAGGAGAGATGGACTAATAAACGGATATTTGAATTTGGGCCCAAGTCTTACCTGTGAATTGAAGTCATTGCTGTAATACTCTAGAAGGTGTTTTTTAGCAAGCCCTGGTCTGTCCATGGATTTAGGAAAGCTGGAATATCTCTAAACTGGTGCGTTGGGCACATGAGCTAGTCTGTGTGTAGGTAGCACAGCCTGCTGTCAGGAGGTTTTGGGAGACCAAGGAGACCATATAGCAGCTTTCCACTACCTAAAGAGGACCTACAGGAAAGCTGGGGAGGGACTCTTTATCAGGTAGTGGAGCAATAGGATGAGGGAGGAAGAGTTTTTAAACTGAAAGAGAGGAGATTTAAATTAGATGTTAGGAAGAAATTCTTTGCTGTGAGGGTGGTGAGGCACTGGAACAGGTTGCCTAGGGAAGCTGTGGCTGCCCCATCCCTGGAGGGGTTCAAGGCCAGGCTGGATGGGGCTTTGATCAACCTTGTCTGGTGGGTGGTGTCCCTGCCCAGGGCAGGGGGTTTGGAACTCGATGATCTCTGAGGTCCACTCCAACCCAATGATTGGATTCCATGATTCTGTATTATAGCATGAGAGACCTCTGACATGACCAACTGTGAGGAGACTGTATCAAGAGGCTGATATGCTTCATCTTCAGCTCTGTTTCAGGAGGCATGGTTGACCTCATCTTGTCAGTGCTCAGGGTAAGCTCTGTTCACCTGCTCAGCAATGGGTGCCACAGCTGCAAAGAGTTGGGTTGATTTCATTGTTTTGGTTTTTTTTCATTTGTGGTTTGAGGCTTGAGGTTTGAATTGCTGCAAAAGATAATTAGTGAAAGCTTTGACAAATGCTGATGCTTGGAATATAATTTAGTTTTTCTTGTGCTGCTGCTTCTCCATGGAGGACCTTCTAGTAGTGAGTATAAAGTTTGATTTCATCTGATGTAGCTGTTTCTTTTTTAGCTTAAATGGAGTAAGATAGCGCTTTTCTAGTGTGTGTTCCTGTATTCTTTTTTTGAGGTTTTTTTTCTGTTTGTTTGTTTGGTTGTTTTTTTTGTTGTGTTTTTTTCTCTGCAACGTGTGTGTTAGGATTCGGGAGAATTTTCCGATCTAGCCCTTACTTACCAGAGTGGCCCATTTGAACTTACTTTCGTTGGACTCTAATGTCGTATTGATGCACTGAAATCCTCTGTAGCTACTAGTGAGGGAAATGATTGAATGTCATAATTTTAAGTAACGGTGTTTTTGACATGGTTTGCTGACTGCTTACAATTTATGTAAACTAGATTATAGATAGTTATTGTATTATATATCACCTCATTTTTTCAGTACTTAGAAAACCAACCAAACAAGCCAAATCCAGACAGAAAAGACTTGCTCTCTTTTCCTTCATGAAATGTTGTGGCTTAATTTGGAGGCAGATACTTGCTGTGTTGCCTGCTGTATTTATTGCTAATTGAACCCATCCATTAATCTAACACCAGGTGTGGGGGCCGATTCTGGTTATCGTGATTTTAATGTCACCATTGGGTACGTGGCTATTTCTGTGGCTAAATATAACCCATCAGAAAACAACATGTTAACATTGTTTTCTCATGGCTGTGTGTGGGCCGACAACAAAAGCTGGGCTTTTGTGTTGCTGTAATTAGCTGGGGGTAAATGAGTTGAGAGAGAAAAATATGCAAAAATAAATCATCTGTATTGTACAGAAGAGTATGGCCTATCTACTCCTGGGCTCGCTGAGAGCCAGGGAGGAACCTGGACAGGCAGAAGTTCTCCATTACCTCTAGCAGAGTGACAGCCTCTAACCTTTAATTCCCCGTCTCCTGTAATGTGATTTTACTCTCTTCCTGCTGGCAGTGTAGATTTTTTTTTTTATTATTATTTTTTAGCTAAATCTGTCTTGCAAAACATGATGTTTGGGTAAGATGCAATTTTGCTTTAATTATGATTAAATTACTTTATGAATTAACCGGAGGATCTCATGGGACTGGAATCTTTTGACACATGAGAAAATTGCCTTTCTTTAACAAGCTGCTTCAAGCATGCAAGGTAATATTAGCATTTTTCAGTTATAGCTTCAGGGGATTAAATAATAAGGGGAAGTATTGTACCTACAATTATATGGTGTGCATGTGCGTGTAAAAGTCTTAAAACTGAGCAGAGACAGAAGAAACCAGTTGAACTGCTGAACCTGTGACATTTTGCAGTGCGAGTGTGAGTAGGGATTATTTTTTTTTCTTTGAGGTGGCTTTTTAAGATGGATTTTTAAGAAAAGAATTTTATTTCATAGACTTGCCAAGGTTGGTTGTTGATTGAATACCTTAAGGGAGGGGAAAAAGCATCCTAAACCCCCTACACCTGTTTCACCTTAAGGATAATGACCTGAATGCAACTGTAAAGGGAGTGAATGGTAATTTTCATACATGTTAATCTTATTTTACTTTGTAGATGTCGCAGTTGTCCTTCAAGTCAGTAATTTGATGTTAAAAAATTTATTGCATGATTAAGCTTCTCATGAAGTAGGTATAATAGTGCTATGATATCCTACTCTTTTAATGGCTCTAAATACACATGCTTTAATTTTAGATATGCTATGTCTGATGAGTTGAAATTGTTTAAGACTTTGCAGAAATCAAAGGTGTCAATTTAAAAAAAAAAAATGGGGGCAAGAAGTAGTACAGCAGCTTGTGTCAAATTGAGAAGAATTGGGACGAGTTAAGTTGTCTGACCTTTGCATATGTTGTATTCAATGTGGGCTTGCACCTGCCCAACCTTGTTTGGTTTCAGAGGGTTGCCACTGCCTTGTGGTATCAAATCCAACGAAGTGGAAAATTGACAATAAAGGGTTGAAGCTATTGTTCTCGTTTCCCTAGCTGTTTGGTGGTTGTTTTGATGGCAGTGTTCATTCATGTTCTACGCAACTCCTTAAGGTAACAGTAATTAGCGGGACCCATAGAAGTTGGGGGGGTTATACAAGGATATGAAACCATATCACGAACAAATTGCCTGAGTGTTGCAGCAATCCTGTTCTAAAAGGAAGAGGTATGCATAATACATGCTTTGTAGATTAATACACGTGCACTGGAAAAGGCAAATAATTTGATTTCAAAAACCAGCCTGTGACAGAGACGCAACACCTTCCGCTGTAGTTTTATTTGAAGGACTAGACAAAACTGCCTCTGCAATAGCAACCAAAAGTAATGCTTGTCTGCAAATGCTTTCAGTAGGGCTGTACATTTTTATAAGTGTATTTTTTATGTCTCATCTTAATTTATGATTAAATGCATACTGGCCTGTACAACTATTGCACCATAATATAACTGGCCTCTCTGCATTTTTAGTCCAAGGACTAAATGAGGTTGATGATTATAATCCTAAAGCTGTCCTGCACTGGCAGAGTAGTGTGGTAGGTAATGCTCACAAGACAAACAGCTTAAATTACAATCTTACGCAGGCGAGATCAGTTTGCTGTTGATAGTCTCTTGATTGCCTGCAGCTGAACTTTATCAGAAAATTGGAGAAATTGTTTAGAAGGCAGGCACATTGTCTGATTATTTTTTAATTATTACTATAACCAGAGAGATTGAGAGAATTTTTTATGAAGGTAGAACAAAGCCCTCTACTATGGTTATGATCTAATACAATTGCTTCATTTTATTGTTCAGTTCCTTTCTTTATACTTTGGAATTGCCTTCTGTTTGTTGGTTGCCGCCAAAGATTTGCTTGATGCGGAAGAGAGCTTTATCAGTTATACAGATTCAAACCAGGACTCCAGAAGTTTGCAATCAACAAAGTAAATCATCTGTTACCTTGGATAAATATTAGCTCTGACAAATTAAAAATGCATTTTTCCGGGGTGCATTACACTCCATCTCACAAAATGGTAATTGTTGTTACTATTATTGCTCTTGCTTGTAGTGAGGCATCTGTTTCTTGTCTAATTGCTAGCGTTCAGATCCCAGGCTGTTTAAAATAACTTTTCAGGACTTTAAAGCAGCATATGCAAAACATCGCAGGCATTCGCCATTCATGCCTTTGGGGTTTTCTTATTTGATGCCATTGCAAAAAAAACCCAAAAGCAATGATTGGGTTGAGCCCAGTTGTCTTGTGCTGTAATCAAAGGCAGTGGAACTCTGGTACTCCGCAGAGACCAGAAACACAAGGCGGTGGTTTAGCTGCCTTTCACCAGCAAAGATTATTCAGCCTCCCAGCCTGGCTATAGATGATAAAGCCTGGAATCCACCACTGCTTCTTGTGTAGTCACTCAAAGCTGGAAAAATGTGTTAAATGACTTTGTACGCTCTGATGCGGCCTTGCATGAGTTACGAGTGACGAACTATTTTTATTTTTTCCTCTTTGACAGATATTCTTTATTATTTCTGCAATCTGGAATTATCATCTTCTATCATACTTGTCCCCTGCAGCTCGTCCTGCTGCTCTTCTTCTCCGTGTCCCTTGACTGTTGTTTTAAAAATCCTCTTTAGGGTTTCAAGACTCCGTATATCCAGTTGGGAGCTGTATCTTTTCTCAGTCATCCTCGAAGAGCAAATTCTCTGCCCTCCTGAGAGTATAATGATGATACATACACATAGGTGCCAATTTTCCTGGATGCTCTGGAATCAGTGTGGGGATTTTTAAACTTCCATTACTGCCGTCATCTTTTCTCCTCATCTCCCATCAATAAAACAAGAAAATGCAAAACATAAAGAATAAAAAAATCCCCATAAGAAAAGATGAAAGCATTTTTAATACCCAGATGAGAGAGACTGGGGAGCTGCTGGGGGCATGAGGGAGTGTCTGTCTGGATTGAAGGGGTTGTTTCTGTCATAATTTAGAAATTTTCCAGTGATACTATTCTGGCTGTAGTGATTGCTCATCAATCTTACCTCCAGGGGGTGGAGGATCGTGTGTAGAAATGGTTCCTAGGCAGGATTTGGAGGGGATCCTGTGGTCTCTGCCATTCTGGCTTGAATCTGCAGGTTGAGTGGTTGGGAGCCATTCAGGGGCTCCACTGGATTTAGATCAGGTTGAAGGGGATAAATCATTTCTGCAGCCATTACTTTCATGGCTGGTAAGAGTGTGGGTGGGCTGCTCCAGCGATGTATGGAAGGAACCTTGCCAGGAAGCATCAGGAACCTTTCTCTAGCTAATGTGTGTTTTCCAGTGTTACAGCAATTGGCTTACTTGGTAAACAGCTACTTGAAAATCAGTTTGAGATTTGGCATAATGTGTAAAACTGTCTGCAAAGAGCCCTTGCCATTAGTACTTGCAACTGAACTGACTTAGTGTATGGTTGTAACTTGGGTGTGTCCATTCAAATGGGCACAAACTTGAATCTAAGAAGTTCCACCTAAACATGAGGAGGAACTTCTTTCCTGTGAGGGTGGCAGAGCCCTGGAAGAGGCTGCCCAGGGAGGTGGTGGAGTCTCTTTCTCTGGAGACATTCAAACCCACCTGGACATGTTCCTGTGCAACCTGTTCTACGTGGCCCTGCTTTGGCAGGGGGTTGGACTAGATGATCTCCAGAGGTCCCTTCCAACCCCATATGATTCTGTTGTGTCCCAAGATGCTTTCCAGTGCTTGACAAATTAACAGATGGTTTTAGTGACACTAGTGTCTTGGTTTCTGGTGGTCAGAGAAGGGCTGCCCTAGAGCTTCTGTCATAGCACCTAATAATTTGTCTTTTCTTTTCAGATTGAGTCCAAACCTTCCAACAAACCACAACTTGCATTTTCAAACTAATCACTGGCACTGCCAAATAATGACTCATGCGCTGTTTTACCTGTGCCTAAAGGAGCACCCTCCTTAGGTTAATCATCAAATTAGATTAATTATGCTGATTAGACACTAATCCTGACTCATGTAACTCATCACTTCCATCATAGCTGTCTGGAATGGGATGATTAAACCCTTTCCAAACTCAGCTGGGATGAGCCGTGATAGTGACTGATGCTGCAAGATCTCGTTGTAGAACTTCCTGGAACCGTAAACTTTTAGTGTAGAAAAATAACAGGCATAATCTCCATGTATTTCTTTTCCAAATTATGCCTCTCCTGTCACCACTTTTCTCTATTAAACCAGTTTAATCAAATCACTTTCTTCCTACCTGGTTGTGCTTATGGTGCTTGGTCCTGGTTAGACTTTGATGCATCTGGCCCTACGCTGGTTTTGAATCTCTGCACAAGAGCAGCACCTGCAAGCCTACTTGGACAAATGGGATATTTTTTTTGCCTGGCTTATGCCTGGAAGTATTTTTCAATGTAAGTTTGTATAAGTTCTTCAAAACCGATCTCTGAATTTGCAAGGAGAAGTCCCCAAGACGTGGTGAAACGTGCTGCTGTTGTGGCTGGCAATGGTGCAGGTGCTTCTGCTCTCTCCTGCTGCTGGGCTCTTCGTGGCTGGCTGGCTGGCTGCCATAGCCCCTGCACGGGCACAAGCCACTCTTTGGGGACATATGGAGAGCTGGTCTTTGTCAGCCTCTCTGCATGAATGTGGTGTTCAAAGGATGGGAAGAGGCCACGCAGGAGCAGGAACGAGCAGATGAGGGCTTCTGTAGCTTTTGGACCCTTGGTGGACTTTGTGCCAAAAAAGGCAGATTTTTGAAAATGACTGTTCATAGCATGTGACAGATCCCACTATATTCAAGGCTACTGCATGGTACTGTAACGTTATTTAACACAAAACAAACCAAAAAACCTCAAAACCAACACTGAGGCATCTGGAAGTCTTTCTGTTTGCTTTCTGAATTGTGAATCACAGGAGCCCTGTGCGCGCCTTCAGGGTCTGAGCTGGTGCCAGGAGCCTTGTGAGCCTGGCTCCTAGCTCTGCCCCTGGGTGAAATCTGGTGTGTTCTCAGGATTTGGAGGAGGGGGGAATTGGGGAAATCTTAAAAAAAAAAAAAAAAAAAAAAAAAGTAATTTATTCAGGTGCACATATGCAATACATTTGCAGATTAAGCAAATGCATTTTGGTCCTTGCCTAAGCAAGCCAGTTATCTAGGCTTCATCTCCAGGAAAACAGAAAGCCTCTGGAAAGTGGTTCTTCCCTGTAGAGTGGGAATGCTTTTCAGAGGTTCCAGCCTCACTAACCCAAACATACAGGCAGTCCAGAAAGGTAGTTTGGACTGTGCTTTTAGGGGGCTAAATTAAGGTCCATCTCATCTCATCTCATCACAAGTCTCCTGAAAATCCTGCTGAATCACACCATGCCCAAGTGAAGGCCAGCGCTGCCTACTGAACCACGCGTTCCTGGATTTCACAGGGGTCAGAGGCAGCCTTGGCACCACAGGCCCATCCCTCATGACACTCAATTGGGAAAGCTTTCCATTTCTTCAGTTCAGAACTGCATAACCACAAGAGATTTTCCTAGCCTAGAACAATCGTAACCTCACCATTAGAAACAATGCAGCAGTATTTCAAAATAAGCTACAAGCATCCAAATCCAGACTAAAAGATACCTCCCAGAACAATGGCTGCGTTGAACCCTGCTTGTGCTTTTTGAAAGCAGAGCTGCTTTTGAAATACTATAAAAATCAAAGCTCTGTAGCTGGGCTCTGGCTCACTCTTGCTTAGTCTCTTTCCTCAAGTCATCTTTTTATTTCTAACGTGTCCAGCTTAATGAAATTCTTTACCTCATCCTGTTTTGGTGTCACTTTATTATTATCAGTCACAAACAATAAATAATTTTTCCTTCTGTAACTATGGATTCATGGCAAATATGAGCCTACCCCAGGCAAAGCAAGCAGAGTAAATGGAGCCAAGTCAAACTGGAATACCAAGAGAGTATTAGCTAGATTAAACATTAATAATGACTTTTCTCCTTTTGATCACTGAAGTAGCAATGAAGCAGTAGAAGGAAAGCCTAAGATGTTGACATATGTTTTTATTATCTTTAGTCTTCTTTTTTGAAGTCTTGGGAACTGGCTCCAGAAATACTTCCCAGGTCAAAGGCAGAGAATTATGTTATTTATTTCAGCAGTGAGGAGTGCAATTTTATTAATAAAGATAACTTGATTTATTCTTTCAGAAATTATAAGGAAAACTATCATAAAAAACCTCCAAGGAAAAAAAAATAATCCAATTTTAAAAATTGCTAACTTTGAGCTAGAGCAGATAAAAGACATTCAAAAATAAGTACCACAACAATGGAAATCCAGCTAAGCTTTATTTTTCTTGCTTTTCTCATTTTTAGTCATTCCTGCCTGTTTTGGTTCTACCAGGACTGGGTACAGCTTCCATACAGCTTGTAATGAGAAATGTTTGTTCATGTCACTTGCCTGACCAAGGGAAAACCCCCCAAAATCCCACAAGAAATCCATGTCTTCATAAGTTTTCCAGCTGCATTCCCCAGGCTCTAAAGGACGAAGTTTTCTAAGAAATCCTGCACTTGTGAAATGGATCTGGAGCATATCTGAACCTTTTCAGACTGGCTTGACATTAAGAAGGTCTGCTAAGAGGTTGGCAGGGAAGGGAAAGACTTACACTGAGAAAAAGTAATAGTAGTAAGTTTTAAAAGGCATTTATATTAAGGAAATGTAAAAATAACAGCTATACATCATTCTCAGTTATTTTTCCCCACCTTTCCCCCCAACTAGGATTTTTTGTATTGATCACAAAAATAATTTGGGGTAGGGAATTCTCTCCTTTTTGTTTAATTGAAAACAATTCTATTTTTAATTGACTTTCCTATCTTGTTTCCTTGAAGCTTCGTTTTGCCAAAACCCAAAGTTTCTGTCATTGCAGAAAAGGTAACTTGAAAGACTTTTTTTCAATGACTATTCCTGGACCACTGATACACAGTTCTAATGGGAAAGCTCAGTTACGGGGGCAACACCTGCATCTTCTTCCTAGGCCCTAAATGAGTCTGAGTGCATCAAATCCTCTCTTGTTTTGTGCTGAAAGAAAGGAAACAGTGAATCTGAAGCAATTCCTGGTCTGAAACAACTTGCTGTTACGGAGTCTGTAGACTACAGGAAACACTGGCATTTGCAGGAGGTGCTAATTAAACTGATCCTGATCCATCCTAGAGTGTTTATCCCTAAATTTACTTTAAAAAGCCCAATTAGCAGCAGGCTTGTGTCAAGAAACACCCCAATTTCTGCTTTTCTTTTCCTCCCCTGTCACATCCACGTCCAAATCCCACCTCCCCCACATCTCGAACACGCCAATAGAAACCCTGGCAGAAATACCCAGCATATGAAGACCCAGACATGTCTGAAGATGCCAACTGGTTATTATTAGCGCTGCGCAATCCATGCAAACAATTAAATATCAATCTGGTTATGCTGGATCCAATCTTGAGGTTTTCGATCCAGTCTTTTCTTCCCTTTTCTATTTTCCAGTGATATATTTTAGCGAATTAATATGGTTTACTCATTCTCTGCTTTCACCCTCTACTCAACTATGTATATGTTTTTCAGGAAGAAAAGAAGATGTTTTACATTTATTTTAAACTTTGGATCTGGATTTTTACAGAATAAACACAGGCTGTGACACAACCAGTGTCTTAAAAACTCCTACACCAGTGGCAGCTCCTGGAGAAGGACCAGTGACCACAGCAGCAGCATTGTTGGTCCAGGTCCTGCAGGTCCAGGTCTTGCTCCAGGAAGCACTTGTAGAGGCTCTGAACTGAAGACAAGTCTTAAATGCTGTCTGGAGGAGAGGTGAACTTAGCACAAACACCTGTTTCCTCAACAGAGGCCTGGATCTTGCATCAATATTAGGAGATATTTCCTGGTGACATTTGAATTTCTGCAGGTCTTCTCTGCTGAAGAATGGCAGTGAATGTCTCAGAGTCACAAAGCAGATCTGCAGAAGACACACAGCTCAAACTACAGTGATGCCTGCTGAGACCTCTCATCCTTCCTCTTGGAAACCAGAAACCTTAAAGTTTAGGGCTTGAGGTGGACCAACAGTGTTATTAATAAAATATTCAGTTGAAATTGCTTTATGAAAGAAGTTAATCATTAGATAATAATGACTGGCTCAGGCAAATTTTAGTGATGGAAAAACTAATGCACAAAAAAAAAATAATCTGGGCAATTGCTGAACTGAAACATGGGTACAGTTTTCAGCTCAGGCCATCTCCAAATCATTCATGTTTACACAAATAAACGTTCATGGAGAAACGGTGGGAAGAAAAAGCAATGTGTTTGGTAGCATTTATCTAACTCCACATTTAAATTGCCAGGTGGAACTAGGAGCCAGGTGGTCATCTTATTAGTTTGATATATGCTCAGTTATCATGAAGAAGCTGTTGTTTAATGAGTAAGCCCTGCCCAATCCATGTTTGAGGTGCTATAATGAGATAACATACACCGTCTTGTTACACGGTCACGTATGTGAAATGCAGATGCCAGACCTGTAAAAAGGCTCATGAAATAAGCTCTTTCAACCAAATTAATAACAACTTCTGTCATAATAAGAGAGTATATTACTTTATGGGAAAATAAATATTTTGTAGCTCATGTCAGAATAGGGGGAAATTTGCATGGTTTAGATTCTCTTAATTTGACTATCTTCATTTAAAGTGAGTATGTTCAGTATCAGTTTCAAAGGGCAAAAATAAGGAATAGAGCTGATAATTGGATGTTTCTCTATAGACCTGAGTAATAACTTAGAGAAAAGAGAGGAAAATACCTCTTTGGGTGACAGTGAACTTCAGGAGAATAACCAAAGATCACAGCACAGTGAGAAGGAGAAATATATATAAATAATGGAACATTAGTTTGACTCGGTAAGAAGGAAATAGAATAACATGTTTACATTTTCAAAAGGAGCATTTTTGCCTTCATAATTAAGTTAGAGTTATCTCCAATTTGATTTTCCTGTCTGACTTCCAGCAGCATTTTAACTGTAAATGTCCTGAATAAAAACACTGCGATAGGAAAAATCTGGTATTACTTTGTGAACTGAGAGTTGAGTTTTTTGGGTTTTGGGCTTTTTTAAAGAATGGGCATAAATGCTTCCATGTGTTGACATGTCCCTGCTAGCAGTTAACTGTCCTACTGCTTCGCTCCTGTGGCTGCAAAGGGTGCTGGTGGGTGGATGGGGAGCTCTGCCGTCACCCGGGTGGGCAGCCTGGAGATGGTCACCTTCCCTCGGCAGACCTTCCTGGCCCCCCGGATCCATGTGTTTATGGCTGCAAAAGGCAGGAGCACCGCTGCCAAACCCAAGCCATCGTCTTTCCAGCGAGCTCTACAAGTTCAGACCACAACGCGCTGGCGCTGGTGCGGCACTGCTCGCTGGACGTCCCTCTGAGATTTGATGAAACCAAGGAACAGCGGGGGAGAGAAAGAGAGAAAGAAGTGAGGAAAGAGAGGCTAGACAGAAAACAGGGGATGTGATGCAACGTTCCTGTGCTGGTGCCGAGCCCGGCGTGGCTGGGGAAGGAGGCAGCAGTGACCTCTCCTGCTGCTGAGCTCCTCCAAGGTGCCTGGTCAGAACGTTGGTGGATAAGCATCCGCTGGGTACAGCTGACCTTCCTGGGGGGAGAGGGGGTTATGTGGTGAGCCCTCCCAGCCCGGCATTCCCATCGTGGTAAATTCTGCACCCAGAAAATGTGTCCCACAGACTGAAATGGGAGCTCCCTGTGCGGTGCCAGGATGCGGCTCTTTCATGTACCACCAAAGCTTCGGACTCGGCACAAAGGACGCAGGAAGCGCGATGACAACAATTCAAAGGCTGTTCTGAGCTTTCGCCTACAGCCATCCCTTTGAGCCTCAAATTATCTGTAGTTTCAAAGCTTTGTGTCTGAACTGCTGCATCCCAGAGGAGCCCCGACCCTTAATGATTATTGTGCCTTCTGTGCCCATATTGAATTACAATCCTGTTAACACCGAGACACCCCGAAGTTCCTGGGTGTTTTGAAGCTCTCACCATTTTTCAAAATAAGCAGGGGCTTCTCCTTTCGACGCTGCCTGTTACAGTTCCTGGTTCCTCACAGCATGTGGACTAGATCTTTTCCTTCTCTCTCTGAACAGTAGGCTGGGACTCCATCACATGGCTTAGAGGGCTGGAGGCTCAAAGGAGAAGACTGGGTAATTAAAACAGAGAAAGTTGGTATCGTTCCTCCATGAGGACAAAGCTCATTGTTTTGGAGCTGCGGAGTTGCAGACAGAGCCGGGAGCAAACTCTGCTGATGCTGGCGTGTCCGAAGGGGCACAGCGGCGCTGCCGGTGCCTTCCTCCAACAGCTGCAGCCATGGACCAGCATTGCAAGGACTGTTTGCGCAGCAGAAGCCCACATCTATTCACACCGATCTTCCTCACCATTTTTCCAGCTCCTTTCCCCTTCTGCAGAGCCTGTCAGCAGGTCTGGTGAACGTTGCAGGGAGGAAGCCGGGCCCAGGCAGGAGGTGTCCGGAGACAGCGGGGAGAGGATGCCCCGAGGCCAGTTTCTCCCTGTGCCATGGACCCAGAGCCTGGCCACAGCAGGGCAGAACTGTTGCCTCTCCAACACAGAAAAAGGACCTATCAGCACAGAACACAGGAACCCTGTGAGCAGGGAACAGCAAAATTCAGCAGCAACTGTACAGAAAGAAAGTTTAGAAAGTTCAGAATTGACCCTGAGAAGGTCCCAAACTGGCACAAGCTCTTGTGACCGAAGGAGGTAGAAGAATTCTAACATTCTACAAAAAGATATTTATACCTGAGGGAGCACACTGACTCCCTCCTCGCCTGCTCGCCCTCTTCGCCCTGTTTCCCTCCCGCTGGCAGGGCTGTCTGGCCACCCGCCTTCTCCTGCCCATGATGAGGAGACCACCACCTCCCCTTCTTTCTCCCCCTCTTTGTTTCTTCCCCCTCCTTCCTTACCCTGGCACATACTATGTCCTTTTCCGTTTTTTTTGTTATCAATATTTCCTTCTTCTGCTCTTTTCATTTTGTTCACTTGTTTCTTAATTCCTCCATAGTCTGGAAAAGCTAAAGGCACACAGCCAGTTCTGCCTCCAGTATGTACTTGAGGAGCCAAAAGCATGAAATATAAATTAGCTTTAAAAGTAAAAAAATATTTCATTAAATAACATGTCTGTCTGGCACTAAGAAATGTCCTCTTGCAACATCCTCTGGTGATCACACAGAGATGCGTGCTATTCACTTGAAAGAATTACATGACATATTTGAATAATGCCTTTGAAATATTTTTGCAAGAATAAGACACCTTAAAACATATTCTGTAACTTGAAACTGGACCAGAAAATAACCTCTGACTTGAAGCAACTTACAATACAATTTCAAGCCAAAAGGGGTTTATTTTCCGAGTTTCTTTCTACCCACGTCTTCTGTTTCAATATAAATTATTCTTCTGGAATTCAATTGGCATATTCAGTCTTAAAAGAGTTTTCCTTCTAAAGCATGAGGAGTACAAAAAAAACAAGGCACGTGTTCTTTCTAAGACTGCAGAGCACTCGGATGTCCTTGGTAAGGGTATGGAAAGGAGCGGGTCACACAGGACCAAACTGACCAGCGGGACGGGCACTGCTGCTCACCAGCTCCATGCTGGTTACAATGGACAGCTTCATAAGGGCTAGTTTAGTACATATGAGATGATTGGCAAATAAAAAAGAGACCTTCTGCACAGTTTCTGTCCTTCTACTCAAGGCCTCACTGCTGAAAGCTGCTACAGGAGTTGTGTGGCACAAGAAAAGAGTTTCACCCAGCAGTACGATGTAAAACCAGGGTGTTGTTCACAGGGTTGCCCCAGTGAGATGTCCCTCAGGGAAGAGGCGTCCAGCTCTGCGCTAAGCACCAGCCCTTCCTCGCTGTTCTGCTTTCCCCAGTCAGCCTCAGCATCAGCCAGCTCCTGGTGCATCCACAGCCCCTACACCCCTGCCCACACCTCCAGCTGCGAGGTGCAGGACACATCCACGGGGGCTTCGTGCCGCCTGGAGCACTGGCTGAGTCTAACCTGTGAGTCCTACTTGGAGGGGGCCCACCACTCACTCCAGGTGTGTCCCACAAGCACAAGGATTGTCAGCCCTTGGCCAGCCATTGTCCATGGGGGCCTGCACGTCTCATCATGGAGGCATCTCCTGCAAGCCTTCCAGCATGATTCAGAGAAACAAGCATCTTTATTTGTGATGGTGATGTGATGTCTCCCGGGCGTATATTTAAAGGTCTGAGATGTAAACTTCATTATGGAAATCAAAAAGGAAACTATGGTGATGGCTCCTATATCCCACTTGGAAGACCTGTGTATAGCAGGGGGAAATTTGGCCTTGTTATCACCATTTTTGGAACCAACTTTAATTTTTAATGAACTAACTGCAAGCAATTTAAGAGTTTGCATCAACCCTCCCAAGTTAGCAGAAAGACTTAGCTGGGTGGTGGGTTTGCCATGGATGAGCCCTAGCAATCCTATGGGTTACTTGTTAACTCTTTGCGTCAACTGCTTACTCCTGGTGGTATGTGACCACTCGTTGCAGACACATGACGCTGTTATTGAACCCCAGCCAGTGCCCAAGCAGGGCTCTTACCCGGGACATGTGTGTATTTGCAGAAACAGGGGGATGACAGATGAGAAAACTCTTGTGGTTGGTTTTTCCATCTAGACAAAAATGCTTTTTCATAAACACAAGCAAGGATGCAGGGAGCTACACTGGGAAAACAAAGTTAGGACAACTACTCTTGGCTGCAAAGTTTATTCTCCTTCCCCCAAAACATTAATGAGTTGATATGGAGCACTGAATTCTCTGCGTGCAATTAAAGCTGCACCAGAAGGGAATGTGTTTAGCGATGTCTGGAACACTTCTCCCAGAGGGAGCTCTTCCAACCACCAACCATAGACATCCAATTAAAGTGCAGGTTAAAGCCCCTACATTTAAGATCCTGATTTCCCTTTGGAGCCAACAGAGAGAGGTTTGGTCCTCCAGAGAGCACTTGTGTTAGATGTCTGAAGGTACAACACACAAACGGTCCCTCACCCATCCCCAAATTCACTTAGGACAATTGTGGGAAATAGCTGTGGGAAATAACTTAACCCCCAGCCAGCTATTACCCATGCAAGAAAACACAGGTTTGGCATGAAAGCTCTGCAAAGCCAAAGGGCCTTAAGACATCCCAGTGATAGGATGGGAGAGAGAGAGAGAAACTTCACATTAAATTTGAAATGGACAGTTCCTGGAGGTGGTTCCTGCAGTGCTGCAAAGCCTGGGTCCGTGTTCTCCAAGGCCACCTCCAAGCGCAGCTACCATGTTAGAAAGCTGGAGAAAATCCTCCTCAGGCTTTTTCTCCTGAGCAGGCAGAAAGCTGCCGGGGGCAGGGGGCTGCCCCCATGGCAGCAGAGATGGGGCTGGGTGGCCATATGTAGGCAGCGTTGTGGAGATGTTCCCATCTGCGTGTTTTCAGTCAACATCCCTCAGCCTTTCTGCCCAACACGGGATGCTGGTTTTTGTTCAGGTCAATTACTCAATAGCCCTCTTATTGGGAACATATGACAGACACTTACCACATACCCTAAATATTCTCAATAGTTAGCATTTCTGAGGCTCAAGCTCCTTTTTAACACCCCAAACCACCTAGAAAAGGTTAGACCTCCATATCAGAAGAGACGTTTTATACCTTCCACTAACTTTTTATACAGCATTTTTGTTGATTACAACACAATCAGGCTCTCATGGGCCCCCTTGCACTTCATAGCCTTAGAAATAGATATTTTTTGTTGAGGGATGAAAATACTTATTAGACCATTTAGGCATTTCAAGGAAAAAAAGAAAAACCAAACAATGTTTGCAGCTGGCTCCATTTACTGATTACAGTTTCATTAACCATGGTAATAATATTCCTGCTAGTAAATACTTCCTGAAGTATTTACTTTACAATGCTGAAGTATTGCTAGAAAACAATACTCACCTTTGTTTTCTTATTACAATAAAGTTATCGTAAGATTACAAAGGATTCTGATCCCAACCGAGGGCTACTTTGGGGTTGCACACAAAGGTACGTATACACACACACCTAGACTATCTCTATACATTATCTCATTCCCATGATTAACAGCCATTCTTTAACTAACTTTCTTCTTGTTTTTACACAAACAGAAGCTCTGCCTGTATAATCTAAACATTTTCTCTATGCAGTAAGTATTCTCATGTTCTAAATGGGAGGGTCAACATCTGACCCAGAACTGGAGTTAACCATTTAAGTCTTAAATAGCAGTAAGCAGTAAAGACAAAAGCTTTTGCGTGGGCAGAGTGAGCTCTCTGGAACAAGGAGGAGGACCCTGGTGGGACAGGACAGGACAAGGACAGATAGCAGGCAGGGTTTTTCAAGGCTCACTGTTTCCAGCAATCTTCTTTTTTTGTCCCCTCCACCTCTCCATCTCCCTGCATGTCAGTGGGCTCTCCCAGCACAGCCCGCTCTGCCATCATCCCTCCATTTCACATCAGTTAACTCAGGGTTGGCTCCCTGTTCTCTTTTGTCCTTTTTTGTCCTTTTGTTTTGCATCCCTGAGAAATTTGTCTACAGTTAAGAGCCATCTGTCATCTCTTAAAGACTTCTCTCTTTTGTAATTCATCTGTCACTCTCACATCTGCTGGGGATTGAGCAGAAATTAAACAAGGTCTGAATGTCTCAGAAGTTGGCCCTATAGGACGAGGAAATAATACAAAATCATTCCTTGGTTTCCGCTGAAGCAAAAATTTAATTTGAGTTTACATCCCCCTGGCTTTCTGATGTCTCTCCCCAGGTCAGAATAGGCTGGGCTTGGGTCTATCTGCACTTTGAAAGGAGGCCGTACATCGGAGACAGTATCCCTCATCCATTGAAAAGAAAAAATAATTACTAACAAAGATTATATTTTACCAGCAAATTACCCCTGCTTGACCCTACTTTTCCACAGAGAAGCCCTCCTCAAACACTTTCTGCATTGATAACTGTATTTCATATCCACCAAGGACAGGTTCAGAGTCTGCCACGCCATCAATGGTATCTGCAAGGCTTGTTAAGTGTTTGGGGAGTTAACAGTGCTGAGGCTTTCACTGACTGAAAATAGTCTATCAATTTCAAAACATACCAATTTACAAAGAAAGTGCTTCATTAGGGATTTTTCTAAAAAAAAAAAAAAAGTCTTGCTGCAATTTGTACTGACAATAAACATGCACTGATGGACTGAATTAATTTCCTATGTGATCAAAACACATGATGCGCTTGATAATGGAATTACAGAACACTCTGCTCTCATAAAGACATTGCTGCAAGCAAATACTCTCTTCTGAGGCTGGCACAGCTGACATGTGAGCGTGCACACCAGGGGAGGAAAGGGGGAGACTGAGATGCATTTGCCTTGGGACAGGAGGGGAGGCCAGTGAAGAAGGCAGCTGCAACCCTGGTGGCCGAGCTTGTAGGGAAGGGTAGCCCAGTCGGATGGACAGATTAGGGGAAGAGGCAAGAAGGGAGGTTTGGTGGGATATGGCTGGTTGCTCCAGCCTTGCAGGTGCCTTTCTCGCCAGCAGCAGCAATCTGTGATCTTTTCCCTTGAATTTTATAACTTGTCTTGATTTACCAAGCTGGACTGCTCTTAAAATGTGCACTCATCTTCCATTGATTGCATTGTGCATCGCTACCTTGGGCTAAGATGCTATTTTTGTCAGTGTACTATTTTTGAAAGGAGGCAGACACACACATTTTAAAAGCCCCCATCTCGGTTAATCTCAGCCACTGACATGCCTTTGAAGCTTTGGGTTTGAAGGGATGTGGTATCAGTGATCTTGACAAACATTTCAGTTTGCCCACTGCCATCCAGGGACTGTGCACACAAGTTTGCTTTTACTAACTGCAGAAATACAAGCAGAACAGACTTACAGTAGGTATATAAACAAGAAGGTCACGAGGTTAATGTTTGACTCTAATCCTAATAACTTTTTTCAGCCATGCACAAAGCGTGACACCAGAAAGAATTCACTAACAACAAAGTAAAGATAAACAAGTACAAGAGCACAACCATCTCCTTTGTACAGCAGCTTCAGAAGTTGCACAAAAGTATTTAAAGTACAAATAAAACTACCCTAGTTTTATAGTAGACGTAACTTTATCCATTCCTCTCCATTATATGTGCAACAAGTTGCTCCAAGGTACCAATAAATATATCAGAGGAACTTACTGGTTTATAAATATTTTGAAAAAATAGAAAGTATTACTTAAGTAACCACTGCATAGAGAAAATAATATCCCATGGAATCTATTAAACTGGGTTAATGAACTAGCAGGAAAAAGTTTCAAACCTATTCCCCCAACATCTAATTTAGAGCAATTCTTTCAAGCTGAGTTTCAGACAAAAATAATGAGGAAAGTTGTTGAATACAGGTTTGAGTGAACAGAAATTAAGTCAACTGTTTACAGAGATGTTTGTAAGCTGTGACAAATACATTCTGGATTGTTTAGTTAATGTGCAAGGTGATTTGAAATACAGCAGCTACATTATGGCTGTTATAAAGGCCCTGTCAAAATATAACAATATTGCTAAGGGCTCTTGAGACACAGATAGCAGACCCAGGCCAGTAAACAAACCCCAAAAGAAGTGCACATAGTTTACAAAAATTACAAATGCTGCCAGCAAATCTCTTCACATTTCTTTTCGCAGATAAGTGTAAAACCTTATCAAAAGACTGCTTCTGTGCCCAGAATATTTGTTCTGTTTCAGGACAGTTTACTTTGGCAACTTACTCAACTTCACATCTGTAATTAAATGATGAAGATGAGACAATGTGGCTCTGGAGAGATCATAGAAAACTCCGTCTTATCTATTTGCCTTTTATTTACAGAGCTCTTCATGTTTTGGCCTCCTCATTGCATTTTTCATGAAAGCAGGAGGGCAAGTTTGACACACAACCTTCTCCCTCAGTGCACGCAGGAACTGTTATCCAGAGGCAAAGTCCAGCATTTTCTACCATGTCAGCTCCTACCCCCATCACCAGTTTTTGAGGGGTTCCCTCTGCTTTGGAGAATAGACATGTCTCCTGGTGCTGCCTTGCTCCACAGTGGGAAAAGTGTTCAAGCCCACTTCTGGTCCAGAAACAAGACCCGAGTGAGTCTCTTAGTTGGAAGTAAGTTCACATCTAATTTAATATGAACATGTGCCATTTCTGGCGTGGGAGCACCCTGGTGTCCAACGTTGCCTCACTGTGGAGGACGCTGTAGACCATTGACACACTGTTTTACTGCCAGCCCATGAGAGGTGTCTCTGCTAATCCCCAGCTGAAGGATTTGCCCACAGCAGCTCCCATGGATGGCTGGAGATGGGGCTCACCTCCCTCAAATCCCAATCAGAGGAGTGACCATGAACCCCATGGTGAGGATGCCACTGCCTTCTCCCCAGGACTCTCAGGCCCAAAGAAATGGTGGGGAGTTCATGTGGTGACACCCCCTAGAAGGCACAGGTGGAGCCCTGCTGGCGTGGAAATCTGTCAGCAACAACGACTGCAGCAGTGGGCCCTTCACAGGGATGGTGGTTGTCACCAGCCTCAGAGGAGCTACAGTGAGAAGCACCAATCTGGCCAATGGGTCCTGTACACCTATGCCTGTGCTTCTAACACCTCCAAATACCCAGCCAGCAAAATCCCTCACTGCCCTATGGGTCACTGTTGCCTGCCCTTGCCTTTGTTCTTCCAGGCTCACCCAGGGCACTCCAGCAGGAAAATATTGATTCACCCCCCCACAGTGAAAATGCCATGGAAAAGTAGCAAAAAGAACATCATTTCTGGACTTCTGCTGTGTACACAAAATTTTTTCCAATTCCTGAGGGGCAATGCTCTGAGATAGATGGAGATATGTTTGAAAACTAGCTCCTCATTAGGGACAGGAATTTAATTTCTTAAACATTCTTGTGACAAAGCAAAACAAAACAAAAAAGAAAAGGGTTTGTCTCTTTGCCATCATCTGCTAGGATGTGTTAAGAATTTGCTTCCCAACTTGGCTGAAGCATTTTTAACCTGTAGAATAAATTAACTGTTATAAAACAAAACTTAAACTTATATCACAACTGGCAGACAAGCTGCGTGGGATTGACTGCAACCTAAAACTGAGCACATGTCATGAGCATTCCCTCCAGGTTCAAAGTGATACTGCTTCAGCTGTGTCCCTGGCTCTTTGTGTCCCCTCTGCCACACAGTTGTGGAAACCTGATTTTAAACTCATGCACTTGGATTCCCAAGCGTAACAGATTTTGTATGAAATGAGAAGCTCCTGGAGGTGCCAGGAGACAGTGTTTTTAGGCTCTTTAGCCAGAGGCAACTACATCAGACGGGATAGGTGTCTGCAAATTGTGCCATAAAAGGCTGAGAGACAAGGTCTTCTCGTGTGTGTCTGAAACGACCAAGCACAATTTAAACTTTATGCCCAGTCGATATAACTGCCTAACAGTTTCTAAAAATACACAATACTAGGTGTAGGTAGTTGAAAAAAAAAAAAAAAAAAACAAACAAATTTTAAACATTTGTTAAAAATCTAAATGGTTCTATTTCCCTGGCTGCTTGCAAACCTGAGGAGCATCTTTTTTCTGGTCTGGCAAGAGGATAAGGGAATCAACTGTATCGTCACACACAGCACTAGTCAGGAGACAGGACAGCACATAAGCCAAGTCAAATGAATGTACTGTTATTAAAACACGTACAACAGAAAGGGTCTTGCCACCGCTTGGGCTGTAATGTGGAGGCTCGGACCCGAGTTTTAGAGAGTAAAGGGCTGGAAAATCCTGGCCAGTGGTGTGGCCAAGGTCCTGGCGCTTAACAGGTCAGGAAAAGACAAGTATTGCCCTGAAAGGAACACCTCCTGGTTACACCAGGATTGAGAGCTCTGGAAGCCTCACTTCCCTAAACAAACCATCCAGTTAGCCCCATACACACACACTTATTTTACACAATTTTAGACAGACTTAAATTGACAAACATTTTCCAGAACTCTGACTTTTCCCAGTCTGCCCATCTCTGGCTTCACCTCTAATTAACAAGTGTTTTCTCCTGAAATATCTATTGTGAGTCTATTTAAGCAAAATCTAAACACACAGAGGCTGTTCCCATCCAGAGCACACCCCAGGGAGGAACCCACGAGGTCCATGAGGTCTCTGACAATGAGCAGCAGCCTGATGTCCACTCCCATTTCCCCAAGATCATCAGCAAAACAGAGAGTTTGCTCCTCTTGTAAACTCCTCACATGCTGCCGAGGCAGAACATACACTTCAGGATCCGGACTCGTGACCTCAGAGAGCACAGAAAAAGAAATGCAGAAAGCGTTTTCAGAAGGGAGATTTTATTTTTTTTCAGTGATGTTAAAAAAGCCCTCACATCCTGCTGCACGGCATGGTCAGGAAGGCTGGACGCTCCTAAGAGGATGGAGACTTTTCTTCACCTTAGAAAAGAGAGGGCAGATCAGCCTGGCACGGGCTGTGGGTTCGTGATGTAAAACATGCAGCAAAATCAGCTCTATGTGTTTTCCCAAATGTGGTATCTGTTCCCACTTCTCATTTCCATTCCAGTACCGTATTGCACTTCCTCTGACTTTGTGCCAGCACCAGCATTCATGTGGCAAGCTCTAATTCAGATTAAGGAGCCAATGCAGCTTTAAAAATGTAAGAAAAAAATTTTTTTCTGACTTTCTGAAGCTGGATTTGCTCTCAAATGGCTTTACAGCACAGCCTCCAAAGCGGTGAGACAGCACAGATGGGGACACGCACAGGGCAGGAGTGAGTGTAGATGGGGGAAAGAGGCAGAAAATCTGCAGAGCAGCATTTCCACCTGGCATTGGTGAAACCGAACCTTGTCTGCAACTGACTGGTGTCTGCTGAGTACAAGGACATTAGCATGTCCAGGGAGCTCCCCACCGTGCGCCTGGGCTTGATGTGCAACCAGTGGGGTGATGAATCCAGCATGCATGAAAATGGAAAAGGAGCTCACAAGCTGTGTGGTACCTCCATGACCCACTTCTCCATGACCCACTCCTTAGCCGTGCCTTCAAAGATGACACCAGAGCACCCTCGGTGCCTGTGCTCCCAGTGGGCTGTCTAGATGCACCCTGGCAGAGTGGAGCTATTTGAAAGGCTGAGGGACTTGGGTCTTTTTAGTCTGGAGAAGAGAAGGCTTGGGGGGGATCTGATCAATGCTTACAAATACTTAAAGGGAGAGTGTCAGGAGGATGGGGCTGGTCTTTTCTCAGTGGTGCCCAGTGACAGGACAAGAGGAAATGGGCACAAACTTGAGTATAAGAAGTTCTACCTAAACATGAGGAGGAACTTCTTTACTGTGAGAGTGGCAGAGCCCTGGAACAGGCTGCCCAGAGAGGTGGTGGAGTCTCCTTCTCTGGAGACATTCAAACCTGTCTGGACAAGTTCCTGTGCAACCTGCTCTAGGTAGACCCGCTCCGGTGGGGGAGTTGGACTAGGTGATCTCTAGAGGTCCCTTCCAACCCCATATGATTCTATGATTCTATGATTCTATTTCCCATTTTGGAGAGCAGGAGAGGATCAAACCCAGGACAAGGTCCTCAGAGTAGGAGACTACCCAGAGACTTGGAACTGACTCTCACTCTTTTTTTTTTTTTTTTTCTCTGCAATTCAAATTTAGCAGGCAATAGTCAGAAAAGGGATCCAAAGCATAAAACTGTGTCAAGCTCAAGATCAGAGTCCCCAAAGAACAGCATACAGCGGCAAATGGGTCTAATGTTTGGGCAGCGATCTGAGTACAGTGCTAGACAGCAACAAGGAATTAGTTATCAGAGCAAAGGATACTCCAGATACTGTCAACAAAAGGATTCAGCCTGAAAGCCAGCGGGACCATTATTCATGTCAAGCTGTTTCACAAACCATAGTGTTCCCAGAGAACCTGATACAGAGCAAAGCAGATAAGAAGGTGAAGAAGGTTTCCAGAGGTGATCCGAGAAAGCATGTGAAAAATGTCTGCGTGGAAAAAAAAGCACATGGGAAAGGGCACAGTGTGTAACAGAACTGAGGGGAGAAAATACAAAAGCCAGATGATTTTTTGAACTGCAAGCTTCAACTGTTCAAGCTACATGCAAGCTAAGAGGAGATGTGCTGGCTGCAGACGTGCTCCCTCCAGCATCCCAGACCTGCCTGCCAAAGCGCCTCTTAAACGTGATGATCTGGTGGACGGAGCCCTGTCAGCTCACAGACAACATGGAGCAGGACTGTTCGTGCGGCTGCTGAGGACGGGATGCTGTGGGAAGTGCCTGGGAGCCAAGGGAGACCGAGGCAGCAGATTCCCAAGCTCAGCTGGGAACCTCGGGCAGATCTTCAATGCCAGGTGGGGTTTTGTTTAAAGGCTCGGTGACTGCATTAGCAATAGAGAACTATACTTTGCAAAGGGTATGAGGAAGCCAGTTAGTAATTAAAATATCTCAGAAAAGAGCTATCACTGAGAAACTTTTCTACTGAGCAGTGGAATTAGGGGAGACAATAAAGCCAAAAATATGGGCCAAGTCAGGGCCCTGTGAGTGACACTAGGAAATTGTTCCTCTGCAGGAAAGTAGGCACAGCTATGTTTAACTGGAAAGAAAATGAAACGTTCACCTCAGGCAATTCTCCTTGCTCTCCTGAGCTGTCCATGCTAACGGATTCTACATCTAAACAGAGGATTATGGATATCCTGCCTTCCTTCACTGTATTATGTGCCAGAGAAGCAAACACAAGTTAGTGGAGTGGATTCAGACCATTTCAATAAGGCAATTTTATTCCAGAGGAAGAAAACCCACAGGAGGATTGCCAGAAATGGCTACGTCACCTTAAACTCCCAACCAAAATGAACCAACACATAAATAAGCCCTTGTGTGGTACCTTCCAAAAGAAGGTCTCAAAATTTCTTATAAGCCCTGCTCCATCTCACAGTCCCTCTGTGACATACAGTGCATCTGGGAGATGAAGCTCCAAAAGGGTAAATGAATTGCATAAAGTCTGTGGCAATATTGGTAAAAGAGACAAGACACAATTTCTGGGTACTACTTAATAAAAATGAAGTCATCTGTCTTCTTTATTTGAGATGTCCAGATTCCTTCTTCAATCTATCTATATGAATTGATGTTTATCCTCTCTAGTGATTTCAGATTTTAGCTATTGTGGTGAGTTAAAGGAACCGTTTATATTTTTATAACTGTTTTATAGCATGCTTAAGCATACCACACAATTTACTTCATAAACATCGCAATATCACAATGCAAACTTCATTAAGCTTTAGTAGAAGTAACTACATTGTCAATTAAATACATGATTAAGAAAATGGCAACCAACTTACTACTTGGCTCACATACCTTAGAATTAGATTACTATAAATACATACAATTGCATGAGCTGCCAAATACTGTACTTCAATGTTTGTCCGTAAAATGTAATTTGCAATGCATGTAGGATGGTACAGCTTTTGTAAAAGGAAGTTATTATCTGTGATAAAAGCAATTGTTGACATAAGAGATACTGACTAGAGGGTTCAGATGGGAAATTTAATAAAAACAAAACAAATGTAGAAAGGAAAAAGAAGGTTAACAATACGGCAAAGCAAAGCCAGATGTAGCAGTAAATATCTGCCCAGAGAAGAACCTGGACTGCTGCCTATCACAGTGGCAGCACAACTGGTTTATTTTTCACACTGGACATGGTCTATAGGCAGACAACCAGCAGGTATGCACTTTAGCTGAGAAAAAGCAAGGTTAACCGTACATTTCACTCTGACGTGTGTTTTTTTATCAGAGGGAAGGGCCATTGGGTCTGGGAGCTTTTTTGGGGTTTGGTGTGTGTTTTAAAGAAATGCTACTACCCACATTTCTTCTTAGCAACCGTCTGAGATGCACAGGTGAGTAAGCAAGCAAGCAAGCAAGCCAGGAGCACTGAGTCAACGTGAGCTTTTCTCCAATGCCCCAGGAGATGCACCCAGGGCTCCTGCCCATGGACCACCTCCCCCTGTGCAGGGATGGGGTGCTACTCCCAGTCAAATTGGTCTTTTCTGCCCCTTCAACTCCTCTCCCAGCATGCAGCACATACATAACAAAAAAAATGTGTTAAAAGTTGCCAAACAAGGCACTCTCCATGCACCCAGCTCAAGTACAATTCTCCAGGAGGAGTTAGGGGCAAGGAGAATTTCCTTGGTGAAACTCACACTGGGAGCCAATGACACCACTTGGAATAATAAGTAACTTTGAATAATTTCATTGTACTGTATAATTATTTTTTTTCAGCTTGAAAATGTCAGGAAGAGGATGTTACAAGAGGACACAGACTAATACACAAGAACAAGCTGGCTCGCATTACTATCTTCTGGCTTTTTTTGTTGTCTTATTTTGGTCTTGTATCCTGCAGTTGTATCACTCCATAGTAACAACCTGCTGAGTGAGAAGGGGATTTACAGTGCTTTTCTGTAGTTCTTAAAGTATTTCTGTCACTTAGCTGCTATTTCAGAGTTAAAGGAGAACTAACTACACATTTTGGATTGACCTAGCTGTTTTCTCCCTTTTTTAAAGAAAGCTTTTCAATGACAAATGTGGCAGAAAGTATGTTGCGTTGTGGGAGGGAAGCAGTGTTTGGTGTCCAAGGGGTACATCTGCACTAAATTATCCCGCTCTGAAGTTTGGACTGATTTTTCGGTTAACAAACTGTTTTACCATGTTCCTCTAACTATTGGAGAAATAAGTTGTCTGTCAGTGCTTCTCTACCAAGAGTTCAAACCCACCGCCAGGGTCAGTGCAAAGCTCGGCAGCACACAGGCAGGGCAGAGAGGAGACAGAGCCCACAACTGGGAGCAGGTACCTGCACCTCTGAAATCAAAGTGGGGAGGAATTCATGTTTAAAAATTGTTACCCCACAAAGAATAAGCATCCAAAATTCCATATCCCTGTATACACAACAACCCACTGCCACCGGAGAGCTCTCTGCAACGGGAGCTGGGCAGGCTCTGTGTTTAAGCCACCTTTCCAGGAGATGCAGGTAGAAATCCACAGCCCAGTTGCAAAGGTGCAGTTTGTGGGTGGACTGGGAAGGCACGGAAGGGCACAGGACTGACATGCTGCAGCACGAATGCACCCCCGCCATGGAGGGACCTTGCTGGCCATTGCTAACAGGGATTGGACACCCAGGGAGGACACGGAAGGGGTAGGAGTGAAGTCTGGGAGTCTGAAGAGACCTAAGCTAGCTTCAGGGGAGGGGAGCCAGGCATGTTTACAATGATAAGTTGGGAGGGACCAGTCTTTACAGCATTATTTTCATCCTGTGTAATTGGTGTGGTCAGGAAGGCCCCAGCTGCCATAGTGGGTGGAGAGGGGGGACGTAAGGGCAGTGACAGGGGACAGATGTGGCGCTTTTCCTTGTGCTAACCAAACGCTCAGTGACAAGCAGAGGAGAAGAAGGGTGGCATTGAAATGGAGATGCATGTGGTCGTGGCGCCCGTGAGCTGGTGCTGAGGAGATGGACAAGGAGGCGTTTGGTGGCACCTTGCACAGCCTGACTGCAGCAAACTGCTTCCAGCATGAGCCCTGAAACCCTGTTCTAGAAATGCTTTGAATCAGAACCAAGAGTCTTTTCCAGCTCTTCTATGAGTTCTGTTTCTCAACGTGATGAGATCCTTCCTGGCTGCCTGAGCTTTAATGTGGCAGCAGGGCTGGGCTTCCAAGCCATGGCCAAAACATCTGAGTGCACAGAGGAGAGGCAGCTGGAAAGTAAAGGTGGAAATAAACTCGGGGTGATATTTTACCTCATAAGGAATTGGGACGATCTATTTTCTCCATAAATCTTTTTTGTTTAAACAATCAAAGAACTTAAATTACATTGAGCAGAAAGAACTTTAATAAACTTCAGATAGGTGCAGTTAGCCCTTCAGGAGAGGGAAGAGGACTGCCTCTAGCATAGACAGGTAGCCCTCTCACCTTTTCTTCTCTGATCCTGATACGTAGGCATTATATTCCCAGATCTGATCGCAGGCTTGAGACCTAGAGAATCCGTAGATGCTAGAAACTCACCCACAGGAAACATACCGTAGGTTTTTGAGTGCCTTGCCGCTCGGTCAGCACGGGGAGCTGAAACGAAGCTGCACGCAAATGGAGCAACCCACTAGCCTGGACCCAGCGCTCGCCCTCCTCCCCGAGGAGCAGAGGGTGGATGGGGCGAAGTGACAGGGGTTGGCTGACAAGGTCATTCACTGAAGGAGCTGAGAAGTTATCTCATGTCTTCTGAATGCTGATCCTCTGCCCTTTACACAACTCGATGAGACCTTAAATTATACGCTGTGGAGAGTCAAGAGCATAAATAAAAAGGAGGGCTTCTCAGATAATAGCATTCCAGTAGGCTTACAAATATGTCTCATTGGGGAACATATTACATTACAGTTTTGGACTTGCCAAATGATCTTCTGTTCTATTTATTACCAGCAGCCTTATATCAGACTCATTTTCTAAGTCCTTAATTTGTGTAATTTTTGTTCCACCTCAAACGGAAGACTTTCTTTTGCCCCTTAATCCCCTTGCTCTTACCACCCAGGAACCAGAACTGACCAAGGACCTCAGGAAAAGCCCTGACATACCCTGGCATTTTCTGCCAGGTGCCCAACTGAGATGATACCACTAATACTGCAGCATCAAGATCAGCCCCTTGGGAAGAGATTCGCCCTCATTGGCACTGACAAATTCCAAGCTCATGCTTTTGAGGTCAACTTGTTGGCCCCAGGAAAGGAGTTGCCAAACAAAAGGGCGGCTTTATGTACAGAATTACATCAGGGACACCACGTAAAGTGAAACAGATTCATTCTGATGGCACATGCAGAAAGGTTTGAATTATCCAGCACAAATTGGCCAACCCAGTTGCATCAAAGTGCTCTGCGGTCCGGCTCAGGATTTCAGACATGTGTTATGAGGAGCAGCTGCTGCTCCAGGAAGCATGTTTCAGTCCAGGCAGGATCAAGCCTTGTGAGTTTCTGGTGCACGTTTCAGAGAAATCAGCCTCAGCCTTAGGTATCCAATTGGCTGTCGTAAATATTTGTTCATTAAAGAAGTCCTTGTTTGCTTCTAGTGGAGTTTCGTAGCCTTCTAAAGACTCACGAACAAGGGAAATGTATGGGCAGGGAAGGGGGGAGGAGGAATTTCCTCCCTTTCCTTATAAGTTAAAAAAAAAAAAATTACAAAACCAGCTTGCCTTGTGGAAAATAAACTTGTCCAGTTTTGTATACATATGTTTACTGTACAAACTTTCAGTGACTCAGATGTGAAATGTGCCTCAGGTTTGTTATGTGTTTTGTTTAGTTTTCTAACTCTCCCTGAGAAAACACGGGACACAGTTCAGGCTGATGTCTATCCCATCCAGTAGATTGCAGGGGATGCACAATAAAACCCCAACCCTGTGAGTGTTTAGGCATGCATGAATAGACCTGCATTCACTGGGCTTTTTCATGCATGTAATCGTCCGCAGGATCAGGGCCTCAGGCAGAGCGCAGAACTTGGGTTCGTACGTTTACTTGTGGCTGGGATTTGTTGCATTACTTTGACATAAACCGTTCATCACATTTCAGAATTCACTGTTGGGTTCACAACAGCCTTCCTGAGTAGACAGGACTGATTTTAAGAAATGCTCTAGGAGACTACCGGCCTCCTTTCCCTTTCCTGTCAGCACTGATCTCCGTCAGACTCAATGTGCCTCCTTTTTAATCAGCTCGCTTCTCCTGCAGCTCTCTGATTAGGTCACATTTCAATTTGTGCCTGCAGAGTTGCTCCCATGCTAGTGGCTGGCAGCCTTACAAACAGTTCTTCAGCATTCATCACTGAACCGAGGCAAAGACCCCCAGGTAACTACAGATAGTGGGAAATTGTCTGATGGATTTGAGCTATTGCTGCTTCCTTGTGGCGCATAAAGAAGAGCTATGATGTGACTGACAAGGTACCTTGGATTTGTTTGGATCCTCACCTGGATCCTTGACTCTCATTTTGCTTGGCTGGAAAAATTTATTGTGACTTCAGATGCCTTAATTGAGGGCCTGAGAGTGTTGACCTTCAGCAGCAGTCCCATCTATTCCATTGATCTGAGGGTCTAGGATGAGTCTCAGAAACCACAGATGAGCAGCACTAGGCAACGTAGGGGTTAAACCTTGACTCAGATTGCATTCACATTTTGGGGGTTCTGACCCTTTGCTTCTGAGTTTGTGATGAGAACTCCCCCTTGGTGAAATAAACCTTCACCTCATGTCCTGCATCTAGGTCAGGGCAACCCTTGATATCTGCACAAGCTGGGGGGTGGATGCCCCATCCCTGGAAACATTCAAGGTCAGGTTGGACAGGGCTCTGACCAACCTGATCTAGTTGAAGATGTCTCTGCTCATTGCAAGGGGGTTGGACTAGGTAACCTTTAAAGGTCCCTTCCAACCCAACCATTCTATGATTCTGTGTTAGCTTTGGCTGGTGCTGGAAGTCATCTAAGTGGGGCTGTCAAAGATGGGGCAGCTGTCTGGAGATGGCTATGCCAAATGGAGCAGGGAGAACCTGCCCCAGGAGCAGTGTTTTGAACCCCCAGAGGTCAGAGGGAGTTTCTTGCCATCCTAACAGTGTTAGCAGGGAAGCTACTAATGTCAAACCCTGGAATGTGGGGAGGACCTCCTTCTGACAGGTAGAAGGTTGCATTAGGACCCCCATTCTGTGTGAATAACAAGGAGCCCAGAGATATGCAACATTTCCAGGCAAAGCCCCCAGACAACACTTCTACTGCACACAAACATTTCGATTACTTGACTGGGAACAGAAATACATGAAAACTACAATCCAGTTTCATGGTCTCTTGGTAGCATGCTGTTTATTGTTCCCGGAGGAACAATAAGGATTCTTAAAAGCAGATGGACTCAGACGTTCTGATGATTTGCTGTAGAAGCAAAACAATGGGCCAGATTTTTTAAAAATAGAAAATACATCCATTGCATAAGTATACCCCACTCTCGTCTATGCACAAAGTCAGACAAGATGGACAATGTTTTGCAGCACTTTTTGCAGATGCAAATGAGTGAAGGGTTTTTCTGACACAGAAATCATGGAAAAATCAAACACAGGCAAGGGCTTAAAAATTAATATAACTACAGAAACATTTAATGGTTGAGATTGGAAGGGGTCTCTGGAGGTCTTCTGGTCCAGGCACTTGCTCAAGCAGAGACATCTACAGACTGTGTCCAGATAGCTTTTGTATATATCTAAGCATGGAATCTCCACCACATCCCTGGGCAACCTGTGCCAGTGCTTGTCCACCCGTACAGTGAAAAAGTGTTTCATGGGGAACCTCCTGGTTCCAGTTTGTGCCCATTGCTTTTGGTCCTGTCACTTGGCGTCATTGAAAAGAGCCTGACTCCATCTCCTTTGCATCCTCCCTTCAGGTATTTATATACATTATTAAGATTTCCCTCCTCAGACTTCTCTTCTCCAGGTTAAACAGTCCCAGGTCCCTCATCCTTTCCTCATAGGAGAGATGTTCCAGTCCCTTAATCATCTTTGTGACCCTTCATCAGACTCTCTCCAGTATCTCCATGTCTTTCTTGTAGTGAGGATCCCAGAACTCCAGGGGTGGCCTCACCAGTGCGGCGTAGAGGGAAAGGACCACCTTCCTTGACCTGCTGGCAATACATTGTCTAATGCAGGCCAGGATGCCAGTGGCTGCATTTGCCTCAAGGGCACATTGCTGGCTCATGGTCAACTTGGTGTCCACCAGGGCCACTAGGTCCTTTTCTGTCAAATTGCTTTCCAACTGGGTGTCCCCCAGCACATACTCGTGCCTGGGGTTGTTTCTCCCCAGGTGCAGTACTGGAACTTCCCTTTGTTGAATTTCATGAAGATCCTGTCAGCATACTTCTTTAGCCTGTCAAGGTCCCTCTGGATGGCAGCACAACCCTCTGCCATATCAACGACTCCTCCCAGTTTTGTGTCATCAGCAAGCTTCCTGAGGGTGCACTCTGCTCCATCATCAGGATCATTAATGGAGTTGTTAAACAGGACCAGATCCAGGAAAATGTTAAACAGGATTGGATCCGGTATTGGCTCCTGGGGTACACTGCTAGTTACTGGCCTCCAACCAGACCATGCCACTGATCACCAGCCTCAGGCCTGGCCATTCAGGTCATTTTCCATCCAACTTACTGTCTGCTCCTCCAGCCCACACATCAACAGCTTGTCTATGAGGATCTTATGGGAGACTGCATCAAAGGCTCTACTGAAGGTCAGGTGCACAACATCGACTACTCTCCTCTCTGTTTTACCAAGCCAGCCATTTCATTGTAGAAGTTTATCAAGTTGGTAAAACATGACCCTTGGTGAAACCATGCTGACTACTCCTAATAATTTCATTCTCCTTAATGTGCCTGGAAGTGGTATCTAGGATTAGCTGCTTTATCACCTTACCAGGGATCACGATGAGACTGACTGACTTCTTTTTCCCTTCTTGAAAACAGAGGTGACATTTACTTTCCTTCAGTCTTCAGGCACTTCTCCCAGTTGCCATGATAAAAAACCATAAAGAGTCATACTGCAATGACATCTGCCAGCTCCCTCAGTGTTTGTGGTGTGTCTTATCAGGGCTCATGGACTTGCGTTTGTCTAGTTTTCTTAAGTATTCTCTGACCTGATCCTCTTCTGCTCCTCTTCCTCTTCTTTGCTACAGCCTTTCCCCCTGGTCTCTATGACCTAGGATTCTTGAAGACCAGTCTTCCTAGAAAGGACAGAGGCAAAGGTGGCATTCAGTACTTCAGCCTTTCCCATGTCCTGTGCAATGAGGTCTCCCATCGTGTTCAGCAATGGGCCCACATTTTCCCTAGACTTCCTTTTGTCGTCTATGTCCTTACAGAAGCTCTCCTTGTTGTCTTTGATAGGCCTGGCCAGATTTAATTTGGCCAGATTTATTTGGGCTTTGGCTTTCCCAGCTTCATCCCTGGATGCTCAGACAATGTCTCTGTATTCCTCCCGGGTTACCTGTCCTTACTGCCAACCTCAGTGTGCTTCCTTTGTAGCGTGGCAAAAGGAAGGTGCAGCAAGGAATATTTTCTTCACTTTGTGGAACAGTCACTGTCAAAAATGAACCTGAATAAACTTGAGCTATTACTGAGATTGAGAAAAAATAAAATGTATGAATAATTGTTATAAGCAAAGTATCCACATTACTTTTCCATGCTTCTAGAGAAGTCTAAAAGAGAACTTCAGATGGCCCAGCCCAGCCTCCTGTAGGTCAGCATTACACCTGGATTGAAACCAATGTATATACATATACACACATCAAACACATGTATATACACATCAAACTATATAACTAAAACCAAACTATATAATATAAATATCAGGTATTATATAGCATGTATAATAAAGGCTTCTCTTTAAAGGCTACTGGTCCCTTTGCTTTGATGAGTTAACATATTTCAGAGGGTGTGTATCTGATTCATGATTAAAGCTTATATATTTCTAGCACCAGAAAAAAAAAATTAAGCCAATTTGCTGATCCTGTAGGTAGTCTGGTGTTAGAAAGAACAGTTGTTTCTTTTTACATGGTAAACTCAGTAATCATAGGTGGAGGGGAATTAACCCACATCAAAAAACAGAACCAGTTTTCCTAAATGAAATTTTGTAATGTGAAAGAAGTACTTTAAAGAAACTAATGAAACCTAAATATTGCATCATAATTTGTCCTATTAATGTTGGTATCATCACTTTAAAATTCAGGTTACTATAGATACTATATTTTTCAGACGACCAAAGTAGGGCAAACGGAGAGAACCATAAAAACCAGACAGGTTTTGAGTTGCAGCATTTTCTTGTGTAAACCCCAGGTTGCAGCATATAGTGCAACTTCTGTGTTTGAAGCAACAATTTCAAGAAGACTAATATATCCACTCTGATTTTCATGAAATTCAGAGCGTAAAAGATCAAATACACTCAATAACTGATGCTAAATGTCAATGACATACCAGCAGAAAGGAATTTTTTTTCACATGAATATGGTATGAATGGAATGTGTTGGGAATAATGTCATTGCCCACAACAACAAGCCCTTTTCTCAAGAGCACATCTCTTCTAACAAATCCCAAAAGCAGGCAGCACTAGGGGCCCCTCTCCCCATTTCCATGGATTACTGTGCAATCTGTACAGGTACCATCTTTAGGGCATTTGGGTTTTATTTTAGGGCTCTAACACCACAATACTTCCCTAAACGCAGGTACTAAGTGATAGGGTTTGGTTTAGATGGTGCACAGCTCCCAGCAAGACTTGGAGAGAGATCTTAAGTGGCCCCAAAATATGTAAATGTGCCATTCCCACCTACTTATGAACTTGCAACTCAGGTCTTGCCCTCCTTCCCCCTCCAGCCCATGCAGCCTACATCCAGGAAACCTTCTCCCACATCATCCCACCCCAAATCCACCTTCACTGCATGGGCAGACGAAGAGTCAAGATGAGGTAGAAGAAAGCTCCCTGTTGAATACTGCAGGTTGATGTCCACTCAGTAACACGTCTAAGTAATTTAGAAAGAAGTCTGTCATAGATGACAAATTTGCTGACTGTAACGGGTACCTGCTTGCATTGTGGTTAATAACTTACGACAAGGTTTTCAAATGCAGTTGGTAATTTTGCACATTGCTGTTGTTATTTGCTGTGCACAAAACGCCACTGCTTTGGAAGCCTGATGTGGAGAAGAGAGGTACAGCTTCTCTGAAAGGTCAGCCTGGCACCAAAACGAGTAGCTCCCAACATCATTTTTCAAAAATTTTTGCCTGGTTTCCATAATCTTCACAGGCCTCCTGGGCACCTGTGAATAAAAGCTGGAACTGCCTCTTAAGGGTCAGGGTGTACCTCAGCATCCTTCAGCCCTGCCAATACCTGTGTTTGGAGCAACAGAAACAGGTTAATGAAGTGTGTGCATTGAGCACTGACACACCAGTGAGGTTTCTAAAAGCATCAGCAGAAGAAACCTGCAGTCTCCTACAAATGCATGAAGAAAACCAAAAGCCCGATGCCGTTTCACCTCCCATGGGAATTTCACCAATTTACACAGACATTTGGGTCACCTCACTTACAAAACTAACCATCTGACAACGGGCCACAAAATAAGCAGCCGGTTTTCAAAGAGAACAATTCCAAGTAAAACTTGCTGGCCAGGGCGAGGATTTCTCCCCCGCTCAGAGTATTTTTGACGAGAGGACAAGACCCGTCTTCCCCAGGCTGCTGCCTCCTTAGCAATCTGCCCTGGCAGTTACAACCTGCCTCTCGAACCCTCCCATGTTTTGAATCCAAGCAAAAGCTTTGGCAGCTGCAAACCTAGCACGGGCTCATTTTCAATGATGAGAGGAAACAGGCTGACAGTGAGCTGATTAGAAAGCGCTTAGAGCCCTCTCGGCTGAGTGGGGAGAAAAGGACAGCTTTCTTCGTGTGCTGCCAGAGAAGGGACATGGGGGCACCCGGAGCCTGGTTTGCTGTCCCTGGCGATAGCATGAGGATGTGGGAAAAGAGGGTTTGAGGGAGGCTGAGCTGCCCCCACCAGCCCGCCCCTTCCTGACAGCCTCTGCTCTGAAGATAACAAGGGAGGAAATAATGAAACACTGTGGTAAAGACTAGATGAATTCGAAGAGACAACTGCAAGCTGTTTCCTGGCCCCAGCCTTATCTGGAGTCCCAGAAAACAACCCTGTCTCTGTGGTCAATAAATAACCCGTTACGATTAGGGTGAAATATCTGGTTTAATTTCTGCTGCTGAGTGCTGGGCAGCAAGATGGGATTTCCACAAAGAGAAGGGGCAACTGCATTTCTAGCCATGCTTTGGAGCAGAGAGGAAAGGCTCTCGCCGGGAGTGTATGGGTTAAATCAGTGGTATTTAAATGCAGCACAGAAAATGAAGATGCAGAGCTAGGATGGAAGGGTTAAAAGGATGGACTCAAAAAGCCATGAAGAGGTTACTGAATGGACAAAGCAGCAAGCATTAAAAATAATTCGGCCAAAAAAATAAAAATAAATACAGGAGGAAATTACTTCATGGCAGCCCACACTGCGTTATCAGTATGAAAGCTCTGGGAGCTGCTTTTCTTTCCAAAATGGCAGCTGATAGCTGATCTGAGGGTAGCAAAGGGACAGGAGGGAGGCTCAGGGAGGGGACAAGCAGAAGATGCACCAGAGCAGCAAGGGACTTAAGGCCACAGGCACCCCCATGGTGGCACACACTCAGCTGCAGCAGCGACCACAAGGACAGGCACCCTCCTTCAGTCCTCTCTGCAATGAGCCCCTAACACCCGACTGAGCTGAAGAAGGTGTGTCCTAAGCTGGACATCTCTGACCTGTTGCCCAGCGGTGCCTCTGCTTACCACACTTCACGCTTCAGTGCCTAAACTGCACGTTCCACCAGAAGCCATCACCGGCTGCTCTGCAGCCCAGCCGTGCTCCCAGGGCAGCAGTTCAACCATGGTTGCCCCTCAGAAGGCTGTGTTTGCACAAAGAGGTCAGCTGAGCAGCTTGGTTCCCACTGAAAATTTCTCACCATTTGGGTTGGGTCTGCAATTTCATTATGATTTTTATCCAGATGCAAGAATACAGTGAAACTTGTGTGAGAGTCCACCATGTTACACCCCTAGCTGTCTTAAAGGACCACCCCTAGGGCATCCTCAAATTCACTAGCTGCAGCTCTACTTTACCTCTGCAAGAAAACGACCTCTGTGAAGCAATCAACTTTTTGCTGCTCCCCTGAGTTGTCAAGAAGGCAATTTACACTGCTGCCTTCATAAAAAAAAAAAAAAAATATGGGGGGGGAGAAGAAAAAAACAAAAAAACTGCTCACTCCCAACTGCAAAAACAGTGAGGCAAAATGCAGTTCAGCCGCATGGTGGTACCTATAAAACCAACCATCTTAGATATAAGTTTGGTTTGGGGTTGGGAAAGTTTTTTCCCCGTATAGTGAAATAACTGTGAGTAATGGTCATAAAATCTTTCATTGAGTTTCCTGGGGTCTGAAAGACATCTGGGAGGATTACGGGAGGAATACCGTGTGCGGTAGCTGTGCTAGGAGCAGCCCCGATTTATGGCTCCATCTGTGGCTGCTGCACTTTGCCCAAAGCAGATGCTGAAACACTCCCTGAAGTTAAGCGATGCGATATCGCAGCTCAGCAATCAAACTCCACACCAGGACAGGCCGTAGAGAAGATCTGCTTTACCTTTCCCCCACCCTAATGGAGCCCACCTTAACATTTCCCAACCTTTTTTTTTTTTTCTCCTTGTCCCAGTCTAAGTCTGCTTCAAATGGAGAGAGCTGTTTTCACACTGGCCCTGATGCAGGGGGAAGCAGACAAGGAAGGAGCAGGATGCAGCCCCAGGGGGATGGCAGCCTCCAAGCCCCACTGTCACCTCCATGGAACGCTGCTGGTGGCTTGATCGCACTTGGCAGCGGAGGTGGCAGCAGCAAGGCACCCTGCTACCAGGGCAGTGGGCTGCACTCGCCAAGACAAGATGAGGCACCCACCAGCCCCTTTTGCAAAGTGCCCCAGAAGGGGGGAGCAAGGAGGATGCAGTGAGGTGCCTTCTTATCCCTTCGAATTCAGCTCTTCCCATGCTGCAGCCTTATGACACTACTGGAGAAACCTTATCATAGCTTTGTTGAAACACAGCCCCGCATGAAGCAGGGATCCTGGAAAAAAAGTCAAAGAGGGGGAGAAGGATTCATCAACAGAGACAGACACATTTTGCGGAGGCAGCTGACCGGTTCTCCACAAAGCATCCAGAGCTTTCCCAGTGTTCCCAATCAGCCTCCGTGCCTCCAGCGGGCTTCCCATAAAAATGCTGAAGGGTCTTTGATCTCAAGGGTGCGTGTCCTTATGAGAAAGGGAGGGGTAAAATCACAGAGGTCGGGCAAACACTTGACAGTAGTTCCTGCAGCTCCTCAGACCCCGGCCAGCCTTTGAGGTCCTGTGCCAGAGATCGCAGATTTGGTTTGATCAGTCATGAGTTGAAAAGGCAGAGCAAAGCTGCTCAGGTCAAATCAGATGCTCAACTCGCCTCGCCTTTTGTGATGGGTGGGGAAGTTCAGTAAAAATCAGAATGATAAGAAAGAACACACAGTCAAAAAGACTAACAAGAAATTACATATTAAAAACATCAGCCTCCTTGGTATACATCATCTGAGTCTGGATATCAGATAATGGCTCGACCAGTTTCCCAACTCAGCCTTATCAAATTCCCTAGAAGTGGCAAGAAATTTAGAAGTTAAGTGTTTCATTGGAACACACTATATCCCCATCTTTCCAGCCAACACACATAACACAGCTTTTGCATTTTACAATCTATTATTTTTGCTGATGCTAGAACAGAGCTCTGACCCTGGAAGGGATAAAACTAGTCCAAATGATAACAGCTTAAATGGCACTAAAAATAAACAAATGTTCAGATAGATATTCTTTACTTATGTCTCTGGCAGAAATTCCTCTGTGAGGAGAGACTTTCAGGCTGTAACGGAGGAGTCAGACCTTTACTTGTTCCTGCCTTCCCATTGACTCAATGCGTATGGAGCACTCATGTCATGGGTTTTCCCTTTATCCTAAAGGCCATAGAATCAAAGAATCCTGCTTACACCACTTTCCCCTGCCAGAACAACCCCTGTGTTAACAACTCACTGTAGATATATATAAGCAAAAGTAAAACAAACTTTCTATTATCAAACCATCCTGACAGTATGAAAGAGAAAGAGCTTTTCTTTGTATCAGATTTTTCTGTTATCTAAAATATTGGAGTTATTCTGGAAAAAGAAATCTGCTCTCAAGAATCTAAACTGAGGCCTGAATAAATAATTTGAGGCTGATATGAAGGCAGGGTATGTAAACTACATGAGAATGTATACAGAATGTGCACAGAATGTACATATATGAGAAATGTATAGCAGAAAAAGCAGTGGTTTGGTTCCCCTCTATCAGCCCACCTCTCGGGAAGGGTTACGTGCCGAAATGCTGACAGCAGGTACTTTGGAATAAGAGGAGAATGCTGCAAATGGAAACCTGTAGGCAGCAGATAATGCACACTAGACTTTATTGTCTATTTGCTAGGAGTCAGAATAATGAAATGTATAAATAGAAGCAATAAACTGGTGATGGGCAACACCCCAAAAGTTCAGCCAAGAGACAATATCCCAGGTTATTTGAAAAAGCTTCCTTGAAGCAGGGGTTGGTCATCTCTCCCAAGAAAACATTTCTAGAAAACACAGGCCTTCCTGGGCCGGGCTGTGCAGGAGCCCTGCAGAGGAGACATCTCCTGGCTGTCACAATGCATCTCCTTCCATGCTGAGGGCAGTCCAGGGGCTGATGCTCAGCTCTCTGTAGAGACCACCCTGCGGGGACACCACTCGACATGTGATTATCTGATAGCCCAGGTGAATATGGAAGACAGGGAAAAGCTACTGAGTGTCAGAAAACAGATTCATTTGCAGAAAGGACAAGTAGCTATTAACCCTTTCGCTTGAAAGAGGAAAAGAAGGAGTAAGCTGAGGGGCTGTGATGGAGAGGGTACAGCAGAAAATTGCTAAGGATTTTATTCCCAGGTGTCTCTGCTTTACGTGTCCCCATGTTGTGAGGTGTGGAAATCCTAGAACTACTTGCACGGAAGGAGGAAGAAGAGGCAAACAGAAAGAAAAGCTGTCATGTTTACAAGGAGGTATATTCCACGACCGGTTTGTCAAATATGTTTTGCATATACATTTAGCCACAGACGAAAGGAAGTAATTCATTCACCAATTTCTGTGGTGAAAATTACTTCAAGATTTATTCCGTGCCCATGTGCCAAGCACACTTCTGATACAAACCCCACAGTTACACCCCACGCACTCGCCTGGGCACACACACACCCCACACACACATAGGGAGACATCCCATCAGTGGCACTAAATAACATATGAACATGGTTAATTAATTATGCTCTATCTGGAACTAAAACTAAATCTGGAGCTGAAAAGACAATCAGCAAAACCACGATGCTGAGAATCCCAGAATAGGAAACATCTGTCTGCAGAGGAGGCAGTGCCTGCCCCGGTGGGGAGCTCAAGGCACCTCACCTTGACTTTATATTTTCTCTTCCTTATTGCCCTGGAGAAGCGAAGGTGCCCGAGAGCTGTACGTGCACTCCACCGGGGGAGTACATGCCCAACAGAAGCAGAAAGGCTTTTTCAGAAGCTGAAAAAGAGAAGGCGTGAGGTAGTTATTTGGGAGTCCCATCAACAAAGTCATTATTCAGCATGGGAAAGTGGTTTTGGTGTTTGGCTGAGATGATGGATCGGAACTGGGTCTTCCAGGTAGGCTGCGAAGAGATCCGGCCAGCAATGAATGGTTCTTCAGTTTATCACAGGCAGTAGGAGAAATGGTTCAGCTGAAATCCATAACGTCTGGAAGGCCCTCGGATGAAACTGAGGCTTTTCAGAGTATATTTTCCAGAGGTCCAAAGAACATAAAAACAAACAAAAAAACTCATGCAGAATAGTCAAAGGAACAAGAAGAAGATGTTGGAGAGTGGGGAGGGGAAGGCTTGCACAGGAGGAAATGGGCAAGTTTTATTTTTGGCTGTGTGTTTCACTGTAGAAAGCAAACACTGCATAATGGACACACTAGTGCTCCAAAAACCACATCTCAGAGATACCGTTAGCTCAGGACATTCACAGCATATATAAGCTCCAAAAGACAAACATATACTTTGTGCAATCATGGTCCGAGTAAAGACTGCAGAGACTATTACCACACCAAAAAGACAACCCAGCCAACCACAGTCTCATAGGTTATAAAAAACTGCATTCAAGAAAGTGAATTAGGCTCCACAGAGCTCTTGAAATGACAGAAATGACAGGAAAGCAAAAAACATTTCTGAACTGCAGGGCCAAATCCTGCCCTGCCGGTCACGCAAGGCAGTGTGAGCTATGCATCATTATCTGAGGACAGAAACATAAAGAACAAGAAAATAATACTGTTTAAAGCCAGTAATTGTTTCCTATGGCTTGAGAGAGCTGTGCTGAATAAAATGCATTTGTTATATCATGACAGTGGGTCACAGAAACCATAGTAAGGGAGGAAAATGCCGGAAGATTATATGTTGCAGGAAGACATAGCTGCAGTAAAGATGGACATAAAAAGCAAAGTTGAATAGAGATCTAGAATTTCCAAATTACCCTTGGCCCAAATGTCTGGCTTACCACTGGAATAGTATAATTATAAAGCTGGCATAAAACAGGACATGGATCTAGTTACTAATTTCTTACTAGCAATAGCAGCGAAACTGTTTCTGCCAGTAGCGAGTCTCTTGACAAAAACCTTGTGTCTTCTACATGATGTGACCTATAGGGAAAACTGGTTTTAATCAGGCAAATCTATAAATGGTATGCAGTTGTGGTCGCTCCTCTCAGATGTCAAAAGGAACAGAGGAGAAAGTGGGGGAAAGGGAGGAGGGATCTTCACTGTAATTTCTCATTTAACACTTCGCTTTCTCTGAAATGTACAGTGGAATTTGTAGATTTAGGAGATTTCCTTTGTCATGCAGGTCAACGATGGCAGCAGTGTCACCTCACAAGCCAGGTGAAAACAAAAATAAAACCGGAAACAAAAAACCTCTTCCTAGTAATATTGTTTTATCCCCTGTGCTCCACTTAAGTTTTGACTGCAAATACAGGGTTGTTTTTTTTTCATGGCTGCAGTTCTGAACTCAGTCACTCTAATCTCTGTTTTCCAGTACATGCTTAAGCCTAAGCACATGAGCTACACCACTAAAGTCAATGGCACAGCTCCTGAGCCAAGATGTTAAGCATGTGTTCAAGTGTCTCACTGGGTCTGTCCAAAGAGCTTGAGCAGAAAATAATCCTAAATAGCTTTTTTTCTCTGTGGTGGGTGTCCATGAAATGCAGCAGTCAGTGGAATGGTGTCAGTGAATTAACATTTAAATGTCTTACACCTTATCATAGTCTATACGCAGTTTAAGGTTCTGTGGAGATTTTTGTTTAGCCCTTTTACCAGTGAAAAATTGTCTTCAACAAAACCAGATTTTTTTTTTACCATGTTCCTGCTTTCTACTGAGATGTTTGAGCTTTTGGCAAAAATCTGAACCCCTGAAAATCTAATAACTTGGCTGTACTGAAAAGTGTACAGATTATGGTTAAAAAAAAAACAAACTTCTAATCTTCTGATGAAAAGACAAAATTTTGTGCAGAGCCAAATCCCAGTCACTCAGCTGTTGAGCTGAACACATTTCCTTGGGCAATGCACAGCAATCAGATTAGTGTTTGAAAAGCATAGCCCCTTTTGTATCAGCCAGCCCCATTTTAACCACAGTTTTGCAAGCCTGTGATCTATGCTTGGTATTTAAAATGTTATTTATTTACGTGTGTGTATGCTGTATATATATTCCCCCGTTACTCTGCCTTGGGTACGTTGAGGGCCCTCCACATGCCCAAGAGCTGCCAGGGTCCTCAGGCATTTATGACCTGTGATTCAGAGCGGGTCTGAAGGTCATTAAAGGCTGGGTGAGGAAGCGGTTCACGCGACAGCCAGTTTACCATGATTGATTGTTGTGCTGTAAAATGTTATGAAACCTCCCCGTTAACTCTTTTTCCCCTCATGGTGCCTACCAGCAGCGGTGAGAGCCGTGAGGTCAGAGCTCCAGCACGGCCAGCGCCTGGCTTTTCCAAATGGTTTTCTGAGTAACGTCACAACACGGCTGCAATGTTGAAAAAGGGTCACCAAGGCTGACAGATAATGGTTTTTCAAAAGCATACAAAACCCAGGAGTTGAAGAAATGCATTTGTTCTCAAAAAAAAAAAGGTCCATATGAACCTCCTCGGTCATGCAATAAAAGAGGGCAGCAAGCTCTGCTGTGCTGCTGATGATTCCTTGCCAGGCTCACGCACAAAGGTCATCCGTGGCTACCTCCTCCCTCCTGCAGTGAGCAAAACAGACAGAGGGCATTGCAGAGGTCCAGCAATGATCACCCCATGCTGCCTGTCCCACTTTGGATAAACAGTTTTGTCAGGACAGATAAATTAGTTCCTCCTTGATATGATTGGCAGGGCCTTGCCCCAGTGGTGCCCTTGTGCAGGGACTGTCCATTTACAGGACACCAGTCCCACCACTCACTCCATACCATCCTTCCGAAAGCCCCTGAGACACACCTGCATAAAATAACAACATAAAAATTAGGTATCCCCCAGCACTCGACACAGATGAGAGAGAGGAATTTGCTTCCGTGCTTCATCATGAGGCTGGAAGAAGCGTGTCTAGCGATGGGACCTCACACACGTGACCTGTTGCCTATGCACCAGAAGTGCACTGCAATGTGATCAAGGGTGTCTGGGCTTTGGTGGCACAGTAAATATAGCTGTTTGCATGACCAAGAGAAGGAGGAAGAAGGAAAAAAGACTTTGGCATACGTCTCAAGTACTTCCAAAGCCCTGCTTGGCTGTTTCTCTCTCATATCTACTCCAAAACAGAGAAACAAGCAACTCTACAATAACTCCTGAACTGGAGCACTAACAGCAGATCAAGGGCTTATTTCTCTCATATAACATTGATCTCTTAATTCTTACTACGATTCTCCGTCACCAAATCCTGCCACACACCCACTGAGCAGCAGCCTGACCCTTGACTGGTCCCACAGCAAGTTACTGCCCACCATCAGGCATAGCACCGGAGGAAAGAGTGGGGTTGCCCAAAGAGCAAAACAATTTGTGAATAAAAGCAGCAGAATCTAATCTTTAATACAGATCCCCCAAATGGCATCTGCTGCTTTGCATGAGCTCAGTTCTCAAGTTTGCAGCCTGTATAAAAAAGGCATCTTTTCACTCTCTCTCATTTGTTTGCCCAGAGATGTCATTCATGTCATCACAAAGACCAAGATGGGATGCTTCAAAGTAAAAGGCTTATTTAAGAAAAAAAAAAAAAAGACATCTTTTTTTGTCTGATTCTTTCAGATAAAGTGATTGAAATTTTTGGCTTCTCCTTAAAATGGAACTTCAAATCAGGAAAAAAATGATTATAGAAAACAAACTGCAAATAGTCTGTTTCTAAAAGGTACTCTTTTTATTTGTTGAACAAAAGTAACTTTTTACTTTTACCCAAACCTATTATGGAGTCATTCAGTGTACCAGTAAAACCAATCAGAAGAAAAAATACTTTCTGCCAGAGCTGGAAAGTAAATTCAGTTCACCAAGAAAAGTTTGTTTCCACAGGCTTTGAGCCTTTTATAAGTTACATTCAACCTTCCCTCTCCAATTATTATGGACATAAATTACAAGGTGAGCTAAAATATGCAGTCCTTTTTTTAGAGCAAAATGCTGGGGTTGGTTCTCTTGGTTGCTGCTGAAGAATAAATTGTATCATTATAGCCTTCTTCTGGGTCTTGTTATTCTGACTTTTTGACTCTCACTAGCTGCAGTCTATACAATGCACAACTGTATTTGTTCACAAGGAATGCTTTGGTTCTTTTTTACTTTTTCCTTTCCACTTCCTAATGGTTTACATGTAGAAGCAGAGCTTTTGAAAAATTACCTAACACATACTATGTTTAATGAGTACATTTAAACATACTTTAGTTACAAATCTTATCAGCTGATTACTTAACCTTTGTGGATAGGCTAAATATTTTCTTCAACGCTTAAATAAATATGATACATGGTTCCCGTGGAAAACCTAATGAGAAGGAAATTGTTTTTAAACTTAAGTCAAGACTTTTCATTTAATTTATTTTATCAGTATTTTTTTCCAAGTGATCAAAGCAAGCAGTTTGTATGGCAGACCTAAATTGATAAAAGACAAATTAAGTACTAAAATATTAATTCTGCTGTACTTTATTTGGGGGATGGGAGCTGCATGCCATCTGGAAGGACAGTCAAGAATTTGCCATACACTATGAAGCACGTGGTATGAGGTGAGAAGGCAAAATCTTGTCGTCTTTCAAAGGGGATTTTAAATAAAGAAAATTAAGAGGTGTGTATATCTTTCACATTTCAATAGCAATAAAACCTGTATATAAAACACCTAGAGCTTGTCCTGGCTCCCCTGAATGCCTTATGAGCTACTAACAAAGCCGCTCTGTGGAGCAGAGCATCAGCATCAGCCTCCATGCATCAGTCTGCGTGCCCGGGAGCGGACAACCAGGCTGTGAGGGTCATCTAAGAGGTACATGTGCACCTGTGATCAAACAATGGACACTCCACAGCATCCCTCCTGGTCCCCTGCCCCAGCTTGGAGTCAGCACTGCTAACTCACAAACACATGAGATGCAGGTGCTGCAAGGTGAGCAGCTGGTTCAGGGGTTGGCGGAGTTTCTCCTGTCCAGTACATGAAACTTCAGTGTGACAAATCATAGAATCAAAGAATCATAGAATGGTTTGGGTCAGAAGGGACCTTAAAGATCATCTAGTTCCAACCCCACTGCCATGGGCAGGGACACCTTCCACTAGACCACGTTGCTCAAAGCCCCATCCAGCCTGGCCCTGAACACTTCCAGGGATGGGGCATCCATGACTTCCCCGGGCAGCCTGTTCCAGTGCCTCGCCACCCTCACAGTGAAACATTTATTCTGATAATATAGAACACCACACATATCCAGGTGGCTCTTTTGGGGCACATGTCCTTCAATGGGGGTTCCCAGCCCTGCTCCCCAGTGCAGCGGCACAAACTGTCAAAACCATCCACGTCACCGGTCTTTTCTTCTTGAAACCAAAATACAACACACACAGAGAAATCACCCAGAAAGCGTGCAGGAGGCAACTTGGGCTTTGTTCTGGGACGGAATGAAGGAGAATGTGAAAACGCACTGACGTCATGATAGAAAGAAGTTGAATAGGTCAAGAGGCAGAGATGTGAGCTTAAGGAAATGGCAAGGCACACAAGAGAAGATAAGGGAGATTGTATAAATAAATAAGCACACAGAAAAGAAGCTGAGAGCACTGTGAACAAAGCCTTACTCTTGAGCTTGGGTTCACAGTCCCTTTTCAGCCTGAGAGCCCCTAGAAGGTTTTAGAGGAGTGGACCCTTTCAGAAATTTCACCTGGGGACATCGTTGTGTAACACCCACAAACTTGTTTTTCCTTTGTTCCCTTTTGCAGATGGAGTGGAAGGGGCCTGCAGGCATCCCCACGCTCTCCCCCTGCCCACAGACCCCCGGCTGGAAGGACTCCTACTTTCATAATTAAAAATTAAAAGAAGCAAAACAGCAAAAAGGAAAAAATAAATAGTACAAGCAAGCCTGGCTTAGCATGCCTTTTGTAGCCCAATCTGTTTGGAGGAGAAAAGCAGAGAGGTAACTGAAATAGTATTAGTTTAGTTGTTACTGGCAGCGTGTGTCACCTCAGCTCAGAAGCTGAAAATTAATAAGTGTACTTACAGACTTTTAATTACTCTTCCTAAATCCTGAGTGTAAACTCCATCTACCCACAGGGAATCTTCTCTTCACTGCTGGAGATAACTGTTGGAGGCATGCAATAATCATGAAACAGGTTTGTATCTTTTCCACTGTGGTTGCTTTAATTTGCAGTGACATTTGTTAGATCATGTATTTAGAACCACAACAATTTTTACATCCTTTGTGCCAGAAGCAGATACACACATCGCACCTGAAGCTAGAATGGTAGTGCAGGCAGATGTATCCCAGCCAGCACCAAACCCATATACTCACTGTGCTTTGTCATCACACTGAACTTGATCCAAGGATCAGGAAGTAATTTAGAACCCAATTCATGTTTATTTATACCCGTCAGCTGAAAGATGCGGCAGCAGAAAATTCAGCACAGGCTCTACAAGCTCACCAGCGTCAGGTTGTGTTGGTGGTTTGCTGGTCCATATGTGTGCCCCACATCTCCTACTCCCTGCATCAGCTGAAGTTTCATGGACAGTCCAAGGGAAAAAAGTATAACAGTCTAATTTGCACTACTTGACTTAGAAAGTAGAGCGAGGTACAGAAGTGATTAGTGGGTGGCATTCTGGGCCTTGCATCACTAGTCCTTGATGTTCACCCCCAGGACAACGGGTCCTTCATGTGCCCCTGGGAAGAACCCTTGGTAGTGCTGGGGCAGGACTTGGGCAGCAGATTTTTATTGCCTCTAATTCGAGACAACCTTGCGGGCTACAAAAAAAAGTTATGTGGGCTATAAATGTCTGTCTTCCAGGATCCATGGAGTAAATCCCTGTTTTAGAAGTATGTTGAGGGAAGGAACAACTGAAAACATAGAAACAAACTGAAACTGGAACAAAACGCAACATAACCCTAACAAAGACAGCTTCTGCCTGTCTACCAGAATACTCTTATCTGATTTTACAGACAAAGGAAGTATGGGAAGATGTCATTTATCTGGACTAGAAAAAAGCATTTGATACCCTGCCAGATGGAAACTATTAGTTCAAGCAGAGAAAGTGGGGATTAAGATAAGAATTGCAAAGTAGTTAAGGAATTGGCTAAAGGGGAGGTGACAATGGGTTGAGCTGAAAGGAAGAAAATCACTAGCAGAGTTTTGCAAGAGTCAGTGTCAATCCTATTTATTTCTTTAACAATTTTGGCACAAAAGAGTGTCTAATGAAACTTTCAGATGACTGAGGGGAGCCCTGTCTATCCTGAAAAACAGCAGAATTTCGCCTAAGAAGAGCCAAATAGTCTTCAGAAACAATAAACATATATTTGATTGTATAAGGTGAAAGGGGGAGCACTTAGGAAATTATAAGCAGTAGCTTGTGCCAGCCATGTATATGACTACAAGCCAGCAATGTGATCTGACCACTGGAAAAGGTAAATGTCACTTAGAATGAAGTAAAATATTTCTACTACAGGAAGGAAAGTATTACTGAAATCAATAAATGTCAGGCACTGGCAGGACCTCATCAAGAAGACCATGCCCAGTTTTGGTCACCAAGGCTACGTGTGTTCTGCTAAAAGAAAACATGCTGGGGACTACTTTCTGGCTTGGAGGCCAAGAAGCATGGCACAGAGCATGTCTAAACCTCTAAACCCTCTCACCTTCTCAAAAGAGTCAGGCTCAAACTGCCTTTTAGGAGAGGTCCTTGGCCTTTGCTAACTCCAAAATCTGGCCCAAGTATTGGCTGGGAAACTGCTCATTAATACATGCAAAAGCCATGCAGATAGTAAATCCTGTGCAGGTGTCTTTGGCCTAATCCCTTGCTCTGATTAGTCTTCTGGGGTGGACCTACCCCAGCACCACCAGGATTTGTGCTGGATTAATGCATGCTGAAGAGAAAGGCTACTAGGGTGTGGGGAAAACTGGAGAGTATCTTACAAGAGGAGATGAGAAGCATTTGTATCATCCAGCAACACGGAGGCTGAGAAAGTAGATGATTGGCATAAATAAGAACTAGGGGAGAAACACTTAAAGCAAAAGGCAGCATGAGTAGATTAAGAGAGGTATAACAAGCGTACCCATTCATCCAGCAGACATAGAGACACGTGCCAGACAGAGAGAGGGAAGATTTTAATTTTAAGAAGGAACTCGTAAAGTTTTCTGTGACGGGTATCCACAGTAATCCAAAGGACTATAAAAATTATGAGTGCTGTGTCATGATATATTACAGTCTTACCCTGCTCCATGGTTTGAACTCGCATTGCCTCCCTCTAATTTTCATACGTGCACAAAACACGTCCCCATTTACAGACCCTAGTAGGTCTCTCAGAGGTTGTTGAGAGGAGTGAAGGTAGATCCATGTGCATTTTGCCCACTTCTGAGCTTACACTCAGTGCCAGTGCCCCTTTATCCAAAGAGATAGATCATTGCAGAGATAGTAGAAAACAGGCCTTAACAATGAGATCCACAAAAGCTTTAGCTGTGCCTCGCGTGGCTTTGTTCAGCTAGTCTGATTTCACTAAAGAGCAATTAAATAGAAAGGGGGCCTAGGGAAGCTTATCTTCTTCAGGAAGCATAGCACACATTTTTTATGAATCTCTCAATGGTAAGCCTAAAACCAGACAAAGATAAACAGGAGTGGGGGAAGCTGTACCTAATGGCTCACACATTAATTCCAGCTTTGTCTTGTTTCACTTATATGTAGATACAGCTGTATAATCTACTCCTCAGCTAAACTGAGCCTCTCCTTACATTTCCAGAGGTCATAACCATGACTTATTCCCATATCATAATTTAAAGTAGCTGTAAGCCTCTTCTAGGCTGAAATTTGTAGATCATCCCCCGCTAAGCTAGAAAATTGGCTCTGGGCTTCCGAGTGATGCTCAATCATTCCATGTATGAAAAGTCTCAGAGGTGTTGTGGTTCCTCAGAAAAAAACAAAACTTTTGTCATTTTGGTCCAGGGTAGAGAAGAAAACTGGGGCACACTGCCTGGTCAGCCAGGCACACCTGCACAGAGGAACACCTATATCTCAGAACAGCCACAGAGATTGAGGAAAACCCAGGTGCAGCTCCTTGCCCTTCTTCCACCTTATTCTGAATGTGTCCTCTCTCTTCAGACTTCTTCTGTGACAAGGCACTATGTACATAAATCCAACCTGGAGCTGAAACACCTTCTGCTGTTTTAGAAGTTTCACTGAACACAGTGTATTTCCATTAAAACAAAACGGTTTCAACAACAACAACAAAAAAGGATTCAACAACAAAAAAACCCTCAAGCTGCCAGACTTTTTCCATTCACCTATAAAACCCATCAGGGAAAAAAGTTGCTATTTGACATTTAAATAAGAACTCTTCCCCTGTGATGCAGTGTGGTGCAGTTACAAGGGTGTAGTCAGACATTGGCTAAGTAGGCTGTAGTTATAATTTTTAATTTCCTAGAGGCAACATTCCCCTTCACCTCCCCCAAACCCAAGTCTCCTATATGGCAGTGTCATGGGCTGTTGCCATGCCACCAGCCAGCCACTGATCTTTTTTGAGAACAAAAATGTACTTATTATGAAGATTAAAGTGGTGACACCATTTATCCACATGCCAGACACTGAGGGTAAGCATCCCCACACTACTTTTGAATGACATTAATCTGACCTGGCCTGACCACACTCTTCACAACAGCACAGTTTCTCCTTAGCCGGAACTGGAGCTCGGATGAATTGCACTTTATTCACTATAAAGCCCTCAGCCTCCATCTCTCTGCACAGAATTTCTGGATATTTCCTCTAAGTTTACCAAACATTTCCTTGTTCCCAAGCCACAGAGAAGCTGGTGGGGAATGGGGGGTGAGGGAATACCTGCGGCTGTGTCCTCCAGCAACTCTGTAAGGATGACTTCTCACACTCTGTGAACCTGACAGAAAGCCTTGCCAGGCTGGGAGGTCTCCCTCAAGACCAGTGGATTTTGGATCTACACCTTACACATCAGTGGAAGACGAAAACATTGTTTGACTAGCAGAAACAAGTGAAGCAGATAGAAGTGCCCTAACATCAGAAAAATACCATCCACAGGAGACCTCACGAGTAGCCTATGTGATGGAGCAGAGCAAGAGTTTTGAGCAGTTGGCACTCAGGATGAAGTTCCAGGGGGGTTGAAACCACCTTTGGAAGGGAGGAAAGACAACAAATCTGATTTTTCAGTAGCCCTTCTAGCTCTCCCAGTCGTGTTGTCAGGTACACAAAATCCCTGCTCCTGGAGAGAAAAACAAAATCAGAGGGGGTGCTCCACCCTCTCCTGCGCCTTCCTGCTGGATCCTGTCCTCCACCTCCCCGGTGTCCAGTGTGTTTCTCCTCACTGGCACAGGTTTTGCTGGCACCAGAACGCTGGCCGCATCTGTCTCTAGTGGCCTCTTTCTCCTTTGTTAGAAGGGCTTCCAGTCCATGCCATCTCTTTCTCATCTGCAGCCCCTGGGAGCTGGGGCAGGAGGAAAAGGGAAGAGGCAACAAGCCAAGTTTCATAACGCTCAGATGCAGTTTCACATCCAGGAAATGTGAGATCCTCCAGCCACGGGACTGACAACATGGTAACCGAAGCCACGCACCCTAATACAGATGTTAGACAACGTGTTTCTATGACCTAACTTTCCTTCAGTCTTCCCACAAAACCACAAGGAGTAGGAGCAGAAAAGTTAACACATCCTCTTCTAGGTTTCCTTTAACAAATGTGACAATGCATCACTGACTGAGAAGCAATTAAAAGTGTGATGGATTGGTCTGAGAGAGCCAAGCCCTGTGTTTGTCCTGTCTAAGTCCAACAGAGCCTCTACCGTGCTAAAACCTGTATGGAGAAGCATTAGACAGACATCAGTCGGGATCCTGCTGGGTGAACTGCACCTGAAGCAGCAACCGTGGTCCCCAAGTCTGACACTACATGTCTGCACGAGACATCATGAGCTGGCTCCTCCTGCCACCAGGGTGGAGAGGAAGAAGAGACATTTAGCAGAGCCCTGTGGAGAGGAACAATGCGCTCGGCTGGCTGCCCTCCCCTGCCCTCCCCACCAGTCACAGGGTGGAAGGGACGAGCCGGTCCCCGAGGTCCATCCTCTCACGCAGTATCAACCCCGGGAGTTATTTATAGTCCCTCGGGAAGCGACAGAGGACGTGGCTGTGAATGGGAGGGAGATTCAGACCAGATGTCCGCGGGCCCTTTCCAAGCAAGCCCCCACAAACGTGGGGCACAGCTGGCACCCGGAGCTGCCTGGTGTCAAACCACTGCGGTTACCCGAGGACCAGCGCGAGAGCGTCGAGCCGGCGATGGGGCAGGGGAAAGGATTCTTGCTGGCTAATTGAACAGGGGCCTCCACCGGAGGAGAACAATGCGCAGCGCTGGGGCTGCATTGTGAGAGCCTCCGTGAGGAGCGGCCACCGCTGCCAGTCCCTTTGTTGGGCCCTATCTCCATCTGCTCGCAGGCCAGAGCTCCTCGCCCTCGCCTGGGCCGGCCGTACACGTCCACATCCCACAGCCCCTCCAACCACCTCTGCCGAGGGCAACGAGTCCTCACCAGCCACGCTGCTGGAGGTAGGGAGCTCCTTCCAGCGCGGGGTGTGCTCCCTGCGTTTCCAACATCACCACCGACTCTGAAGCTCTTACCACAGCCTTATTGTTGCTGTTACTATGAGACCAAGAGCACAATAACTGCATTTTTCCAGTGCTGGTTAGAACAGATGCACTTTGCCAGCAAAGGATTTTGTTGGGTTTGGGTTTTTTTAAAAAAAAAATTTAAAAAAAATTGCATGAGTTAGATTTTGTTCAATGGAATTGGAGGGAGGTCCTCAGCTGTTGAAATCAGAGCACCACTGAAGTCAACAGAGTGCGTGCTGGTTTGTGCAGCTGAACCCTGGACTAGAGTTTTTACTGATGGGCAGCTGATCAACATACCATTAAACTGATCCTAAACTTAAAACCAAGCGACCGCTTCCTCACTAACAACAAAAAATAAAACAGGGAAAGTAAAGGGAGCCAAAAGAGAGGAAAGGAGAAGCCTGCTGAAATAGGAGAACCGGGAACCACTTTCTGAAAACAACTCACAAATGATGCTAAAGAAACTGCCCTGCCATGCAGCTCTATCACTAAGCCCCTTTTCTTTTTTGGTAAATCCTTATCCCTGAACCACCCCAGCTGGTGAGGACGGGCTCCTGTGGGCTGCCTGGACTGGACTGAGGTGAGACACAAGATGAAGAGCAATTGCTCAGCTACCTTGGCTCAAGACAATGAAAGACTTTATGCACCATTCAGTTACACAAAGCCAGGATCCTGGAGTCTTTTCCAAAGACCTGGCATTTAGCCCATCTGTCACACAGTTTCAGGACCTAATAGAAAGCCCAGCCCGGCACCACAATGAGACGTTCTTCAGATAAAACATTTAGAAAAATGGAACTGAAAATTCAATAGACTAGGAAATGTTGCAGAGGTTTGGGAAAGTTCCATCTGCTTCGTGGTCTTTTCTAAATTTTCATACAGCTCTGCACTGCCCTGTTAGACAGATTCAGAAGCAGAAAAACCTCCCTAAAAAGGCTGATTAATTATTGGGAATCCCACAAAGAAATCTGTTCTTTCCCAGCCAGTTTCCAGGTAGTAAAATTAAATTTCTAAATTTAGTTAGAAATTCACCCAAATTTATTGCAAGCTATGCCTAATTTTGCTTCCCCTTTGAAGAAAATAATTTCTTTCCCTAGAGTAGCATTTGCCTGTACTCAGGACTAGGCAGATAGGACAGTTTCAGCTGAGTCTTGGAATTAATTCAAAGCTCATGTGAAATACCAAAAATGTAGATAAACAGAGACTAAAAGAATTACAGAGCTAATGCTCTTTGCAAGGAAGCAGCTCCACATTGCAGCCAAAGACTCTGAGGTTCCCCCATCCCTTCTGGTTATGCAATCTGGTTTGAAGAAACAGCCACAGGCTTGGAAGGGAACGGTTTAAATAAAGCAACTCTCCACTTACAGGTGTTAGTTCTTCCCATTCATGTTTTGCATTCCTATTACTCAGAGGAAAAGATGAATTTTCCTGCTGGAGAAACCAAAAGCTCAACTAGTGCCAAATCCTGTCCCAGTAGGATCTGGAGCAGATGCTCTCCAGGTGAGTGCAGGGCTCCTGGGTAGGGATATCCAGGAGGAACCAGCAGGAGACCCCACTGCTGGGCAATAGCAAGTCAACACCTTCACCCCTCACACACAGCTGATCTTAATCCTTATTCATTTCCACTCTGACTGTCCAGGTGCAAACATTTCCACCCTCGATAGCCTGAGTATCCCCTGGAAAACCTAATCCATGTATCTAGTCCATGTACCCTGCTAGCTCTGCACCCCAGTAGTTTCTCAGAGCAGTGAGCTCCATTGAGGACGAGTATCGTTGTTGTACTAAAGTGTTTTCCTTGTTTGTTTTATGGTTGCTGCCCTTTAGTTTCATTGAGTGTCATTGGCCTAATGCAAAGAAGCAAAATGGGAATGAGCCAAGGAGGGCTCTCAGATGGTCTTCTCTGCAAACTCAGCCTGGCCACCTTTTGCTCTTATCCTCTTTTTTTTTTCCTTTTCATTTACAAACAGAAAAGGTAGGAGTCCACTTGTTCTTTCACCCTCTACTCACGTTTAGAAATTGCACTCATCACAGTCACTTTGGGAAGTGACTATTCCCATATTCCTTTTTTTTTTTCCCAAAAAAAAATTGTTTTCTCAGAGGTACATGGTACATTCAGGGAGTTCGGTTAACCCTTTCCTGACTGCCAGTTACAGCACTTGGAAACCTGAGCTGCAAAGGGGGACTCTGCAGCCTCTGAGCTTCGGCCACAGGGGGAACCCAGTGAAGGTGAGTGTGGGGCCAGGGCTGGACGGGCCTGTCCTCACCAACTCATCAGCTGGGAAGAGCTGGCTGAGTTGAACAAGCACTGTACATTCAAAAAGTGCTGCAAGGGGAACATTTTGTCCCAGATCCCTCTTTACTGGTGGTTTGCTTCGATCTTTTTCTGACTTTACCTCTCTTCTACCCAGCAAATCAACTAATGCATGGACCTTTCCTGTGTGTAGTGCCATCAGCTCATTACACAGCGTATACCTCAGTTGTGTTTATCCAACTTTCTTTCCAGACCCATTTGTACTGATACTTTCCTTCTTGGAATAACAATTATTAAACCACTCGGTGCCTTTCATGGTTAATTATTTCCTTTCTTTAACATAGCCTGCCTTCAGACTGTAGGCTGGCTCTCGAACACACCTCGGCATCCCCATTTTCATTTCCTATGGCAAATAATGTTGAAAAGTCCTTATTATTGAATTATGGAACTCTGTTGCATATATTTCTTCTGCAGTTTCATCATGTAGCGATTTTTAATGACCACTATAATAATTTTTATTTGCCTTTCATGCATTTGATGAAGGTAAATTTCCTTGGTTTTGTTATGTTTCTCACTTATAAGTTAGCAGATTACTGGACTGAGGTCCCTGGTAGAAGAATCATATCAAAGAAATAACTGCTCTGAAAGTACAAAATTTGCATGTGTTCTTTGGCCCGTGTTTCATTATTTCATTATTTTTACAAATCAGGTATTGTGAAAAGATAACCTGTTTTTACCCACCCCCGCCAAAAAAAAAGATTACTCTTTCAAAAATTCTTTGCCATATACAGGTTTTCTCTACTTCAGCTCCAAATATTACAAAGAAAGAACTTAATCCTGTCTTAATTTATCTCTGTGTGATACAGGGCAACAGCACATTCCTTAATTTAATAGAATAATATTGATAAGTTCTGAGACAGTGTACCTATTCTGCAAAGTTATGCCTAGGGCTTTGTTCCATTTTAGTTAGATAAAGTGTGTTACACACTAATGTGCTTAAACCAACAGAGCCTGTTTACATTGCCAAGCTGCAGGGAAGAAGCTTTAGTAGTGCAGAACACATTTTTATAACTGCAGCTGTATTAGTCCCAGAGACATACACAGCACCCTTGAACCTAATGCAGAGACCTGTGTAGCTGTGATCCAAGTACTGCACAGATTTTGCCAGCAGTCATGCTCTGTGTCGTATGAATAACAGGTCAGTCTCTTACTTGCTGACCAATATAGTCCAGAATGGGAAAAGACGACACACTTGTCAACCCATTATAGTCCAAAAGTTACACAGAAAAGCAAAATTGGGATGGGCTTTCCAGTATTTTTAAATAAATCTAGATTCTGCTCTAAGTTAGCTAGGATGCTGTGCATATGTTTACCTACCACCCTTCGTCTTACCTCTTCCCCTACCCTGTGCTAACATCAGGCTTTCTTCTGTAGGAGTTTCATTTATCAAATAAACCAAGAGGTAACAAGAGAGAAAAAAAAATAAAAATGTCCATATAGTCTATAGCCTCCTCAGTAAGACTTCAAGAGACATTATTCCTCATTACCTTTACAAAGAGGAACTTAATGGTTTACTATATCCTTCCCAGGGGATAATCCCATGCCAGAGGCAAAGCTGAAGGCTGCAGAATATCACACCCACCTCTGCTTCTCCGAACAGCAACCACATCTACTAACACTTTTTAAACCAGAGCTGCCTGACAAATGCACTTCTCACCATTGCGTTTCCTCAGTTTCTTCATAGCAGAATATCCAAATACAAATTTCAGCTAAAGATTCTCCCAATAGCTCCATCACCTGGCTCCAGGCGTTCGCTTAGAAGGTGCTTAGCAGTTTTGGGTCATGGAATCCTTCTGTCAATGGATTTTTTTTTCAGGTTTATTTCACAGACCATGATGTGCTGCACAAAGGGCAACGGGACAGGTCAACACCCCAGCAGAAAATTCAGCTTACTTTCCCAAAAGCAAGAGGTGTCACGGGCTGCAGAGGTCACTGTAAAGGAAGGAGAAATCTGGCAGCCAGTGCTCGAAGTCATTCTCCACAGGCAATGGGATGTCTGCTCTTCAAAAGAGGGAGTTGTTTGTAAAGAATCCTGTTAATGACACCTAAGATAATCAGTGCAAACAGGTCTTTCTACTTCTGGGCTCCATGCCATCTGCTCATTCAGAGGTCGGATAGCTGAAGGCAGCACACTCAAGGCTTTGCTGTTTTGGGAGGTTCGGATGGGAATACACCTCAGGGATGGGAGGGTTTGTGCTTAGGAAGAGTGATCCAACTTCTCATTTGAAAAGCATGAATTTAGCAAACCTGGACTCTTTGCGATACTGTATGTTAAGTAATGACTGGCTTCAACCCTGAATTTCTTAGGAAGTTTCCCCTCAGACCTCTCTCAATGAGAGCTTGCTGGAGTGATAATGAGGTGAAAACTGGATGATGGTCCACTTCTGCTGCTGAACTCGCAAAGGCCCAGTGCAATGGGGTCATGACCTGCTTGGTTGGTGTTTCCACAATATATATATTTCTAAAATATATATTCCACAATATATATTCCTAAAAACTTGCCCATGTCCAGTGAGATAGGTGCCGATGACAGATTAGACACCATGTTCTCAGTGGTGCTGCATGGTCCTGTGTCTCCAGGGACTGTATTGCCCACCGCTGCTCAGGGCCACAGGCTGGTACATCCTGTCACTTCATTGCCACTCACCTGGCACTGTTTCTTCCTAAACGGTGTATCTGTGTCACAGAGTTCAAGTGCTGTTGGTGGCCTCACATCCAAGAACCCTATTTGGGCACCTGAATAAAAGGTCAGAAGACTGACCTTGGGTATTGGTTGTGTGACTCCTAAACCTTTGATTTCAGGCTCTTCAGGCTGAGGAACTTTGTTTTCAGAATCAGTCAAGCATTTTGGAGCAAACTGGGCATAGAAAAAATTCCCCATCATGGGGTATAAAACACCCAAGATGTGGCGATATCAAGGAAAATAAAAGAATATCTTTGTTAAGACCTGGGGTTTAGGCCTGCCTACCAAAATCCTTCAGGGAAAAAAAACAAAAACAACAACAAAACAAAACAAAAAAAAAAAGCCAAACAAAAACCAAATTAACAAAAACCCAAAACAAAACAAAAAACCCACAAAAACCTCCAAACAAACAAACAAAAAAAAAATCGAAAAACCAGCATAGCTGCTCTTTGGACCTTCTGGAAGTGTTTTACTGGTGAGAGCAATTCCAGTCTCCGGGCTACATCAGAAAATCCTGGCCCTTCAACTAAGCTAATTGACTTAGTATTTTGGCAATGTGTTTACTCCCCCCTTCCCCTCTTTTACTACCTTTTCTATTTCAATGCTGTAAAACTCAACTAACTTCTAAAAAGCAAATTCACTTGTTTTTTTCTTTCCAGTGTTTGTTAGACCTTCTCCACCTAGTTAATGACTGCCTGGAACAGCGGCAAGGCCAGGAATGCTTCATGCTCTGGGCACTCGCTAATTGGGTTGTTAGCAGAGCAGAGAGACAGGAGGAGATGGGGAAAAGCACCGCTATTATAAGCCAGGGAGTGTAAAGAAATAGAAAGTGAAATAAATATAGAACTGTTATGTTAGGGAAATTATGGTTCTTAACGCCCTATTTTTCTAAAAAAACAGCTCCCTCGGGACATCTTGCAAGCACTAAAAACAAAATAGACCAGAATATATAACCGGCTTTGCTTTTTATGGCAGACTCAGTAAAAAAAAAAAAAAAAAAAACTAAAAAAAAGATACATTTCCTTTAGTAAACCAAATTGTCAGCCCCGACCCTCCTGCCACTTGGTGCTGGCAGAGGCTGAGGCCGAGGAGAACCCTGTTCAGCGTTTGGGCTCAGCCTGGGTTAACCAGGAACCCTTACAGACAGAGGGTCACCATCAGGTCTTCTGTACCCTCTCGCCCACCATCTTGCGGGCTGAGTGACACCGTGCAGGGTCCAGCCGGTCATTTCTGTGCTCCCAAGGCTCAGCAGGTTCTTGAACATGAAGGAGTCACGCTCCTGCAAGCCAGCCAGGGCTGCAGCAGCATCGGCACGTGCAGTTGTTGCAGGAGAAGAGGTTTAAGCTCACACAGCGCCATGATGCTGCGGGACCAGCACTTGGAGCCACTGAACCCCCCCCGAACCCTGCACCCCATCCCCAGGCATGGTCCTTCACCCTGGGGCAAGCAACACATGGCCACCAAAGCAAAGGCTTCATCCTGTCCCTCTCCTCCTCATCCCCAGGGGAGCAGTGGCGATGAGGACACATCCCATCCCACCCACTAACCACAGAGGAGCTGCATGATGGGCTTTGTGCACGTGTGTCTATAGGCATGTGTATCTATAGGCATGTGTATCTATAGGCGTGTGTATCTATAGGCTCACGTGTATCTATAGGCGTGTGTATCTATAGGCTCACGTGTATCTATAGGCGTGTGTATCTATAGGCTCACGTGTCTATAGGCCTGCGTGTTTATTGCCAGCCCTCCCCGGCCCCTCTACGAGGTGTGAATTTCACCTCAGGTGAATTATTTCTCCGGGGATTACATAACAAAGTGATTGTGAAAATGCCATCGTCTGTGTTATAGAAACTTAACAGAGCCCCTGGAGTCTTTAAATTAAAACATTGCACTCAAGTGCTTTTTGCCATGTATCTCCTCCTACACACGGCTCATTCTAGTCTGAAAAATAAAAAGGCAGGACAGCTTCCTACAGGCTTTCAAAGAGAAGATCCTACCCTAATTAACTATAATCTTGTTCAGACGGCATTTTCCTTCAAGATTCAAAGACTAGCAGGGGGCTGGGGCTAGGCAGAAAAGGAGATTATTAAAACTTTAATAACATGAGCCTTTGAACCTTCCCAAATTCTTTACAATTTTCTCACATCTCTAACCCAGATGTCTGCGTTTAAAAACTGTGCCAACAAACATGAACTTTTTGTTTACGCTTTTATATCTTTCAATGAACAGTCTCTTTTAAAATGATAGGAAACATCATGCTTGCAGCTCGCAAAGCAGGATGACAAGGCTAGAGATTAAAAAAAAAAAAAAAAAAGGAAAAAAAAAAGCCAGAGAGGGTTTCACAGGCGCTGTTTACAGGAGGTGAAGTTGTTCCGGGAGGCACAGGCAATGCCTCCGCAGCGCTCCAGGCAGACTTGGAACCAGGCAAGAAATGGTTTTCCTGTTCAGTAAACAATTTTAAGAGTTCAAAAATGTTCTCATGCAGCATCAGAGCATAGCTGAGACCTTGGGAATTCTTTCCGAAAAAAAATAATACACCTCTACACGCGTAGAATAGAAAAGGCTTCATAGAAGTTAGCACAGCACAACAGGGGCTCCTGTGAGTGAGATGTTTCACCAGAGTCGTGGTAAGCCTTGAGAAATTATATGGGGGGCAAGTTTCCATTTGCTTATTGAGGGAGGAACAGCTTCAACAGCAGAGCCGGGGAGAGACACCTCCAGTGCCCCCAGCACAAAAGACCACGGCTACAGCCCCGTCCCACCAGGGAGTAATCAGACCCACCCCATCAGTGGCCCTTCTGCAGAATTACTTTTTTCCAGGCTGGATCTGAGATATTTCCCTGAGTAGAATTTAGTCAAAATCCAAAAGGTTCTGATAGAAGGAATAAAAAACCCCTTTTGTGCAGCTCTGATGGTGGTTTAAGGGAAGGAGCAGACCCTCACTGCAGCCATAAGTTTCCAAACCTGACCTATCGCTGCCATGTCTCTCCAAACTTATAACAGAAGAATAAAAATGGCAGCTATCCTGGCAGGCACTGCACTCTCAGCTTTTCCAGAAGCCTAGGAGGGAAAAAAAACCTTTCCTTTTTGCAAGGATTGCCCTGGGATCCACTAGCCAGCAAGTTCAAGTCATCATAATCGCTCCAGCTTTTGAAAATGAGTGGTTGTTCAAACATACATATTTGTTATGACTTGCTTCCCAATCCCACAGTAACAGCAAGGGAATGAGCTATTCAACAGCCAAAAATTCAAGAATGCCTCTTAACACCATTAAAGTCCTGCTATTGGTACTACCTGCTGGTCCAGCTCCAGGTGGCCAGGGTCTGCAGGGGCTTTGCTAGGAATATAGACAATATCTTTGAACCTGGAAAGTGCCTTCTCTTCGGGTCAGAGATGGGAAGGAGCGAGGAACCTGAATTGGGCTCTAAGGACACATCAGGCTGTAAATCCTTCCTGCTTCCAAATGCCCACCGTGGGGTGAGCACAGATGGGCACCCTCCAAACTCCTGGGTTTGGCCACCACACTGCTTCTTTCAGAAACATTTACTGCTTCACCTCCCACTCCTGTTTCTTGATGTTTGCAGGACAATGTTTTTAAAAGCCGAAGGTCTGTAAAGAAAGGACTCCTTGGCAGAGCACATGCCCTGCAGCCACAGCATAAAGCCACTTTTGGCCCAGGGAGAGCTGAAAAATGGCAGAACTCACCAATACTCCTGAGAATAAAACTTCAAATGGACTTAAAAAAAAACCCATGTCCACTTCCAGACAAACTGTAGGTTCATATTTCACCAGATTGATGGCATTTAACCTTTACTCCCTAATGATCACTTCCCATTTGTCTCTAAACTTAAACAAAAAAGGGAAAGTGATTCTTTTAACTGTTTCATTCAGAATATTACTGGTTAAAATACATCCACTGGTTACCTCCAAAAATACCCTCTCTGGTTATCTGGTTATTCTGGTTATTCTGGTTATCTATATCTGGTTTCTATGCCAGATAACCCAAACACAGGCTAATCAATGCATGATCAAGGAAAAAAAGGTCGAAAGTGCTATGTCCTGTCTAATTTCTCTAAGCAGGTATTATTGAATTGCACATGTACCAGCAACCAGCATCAAAGCAGAGTTTGGAAAAAAAAAAAAAAAGTGCTGTAATTCATGTCTTTTTTATGTTTGGACTTTTCCCAACACACAACGCAGAAACTCATGGGTGCCAGCTCCAACGTGGAGACACTTCTACTAAAGCAGTGTCACTGCACTCACCCAGCTACACCCAGCATCCCCAGACCCTGCAGCTCAGCTCCTGGCCTGGCTGTGCTGTCCCCAGGTTCCCCTCCTCAAAGAAGGGATAACAGCACTTCCCTCCTTACGGCAGGTCTAGGAGGATAAGGAAGTTCAATCTCCCGGTGAAGTGTCTGGTTGCCTCAGTGACGGGGCTGTATACATCCCCAAAAGATCATTCTTTCTTTCACGTACGAGACAAAATATGTTGAGAAGTTCAGAACCACCCAAGAGTCCCGGCTGATGAAACAGGACAGTATTTACACACTTAGGGCAGGGCAGCCGGTGCAGAGCCAGGTGGACGGTGCACACGAGGTGCAGGGTCTCCCAGACCCTCATCCTGCAGGGCAGGAAGGATGGAGCTGGGCAACACCTGGCAGAGGAGTGTGAGCTAAAGCACTTTTCCATGCACCCACCCAGACACCAGGAGCACTGACAGGCCTTAAAGCGTGTGGATTTTGGTTTGGATTTACTGAAGGTAAGCAACTGCCCAAGAAGCATTTCTAGAAAGATGTCACTTGGCTCCGGTGCCTCTGAGGACATTACATCTGATTAAACAAATTCATGGCTGGCTGCAAAAGAAAGGATTTATATTTTTCTTTCTTTCTTTTTTTCTTTCTTTTTTTTTTTTTAATGTTGCTACTGCATATTACGCAACTTGGTGCTGAATTCCTTACCTTTGGCTTTCACTTTAAGTGACTCTTCCAGGCAACCTCCCAGAAAAAGGAAAGCTCATTTCTCAGATAAAATGCATGACCTGCTTGCACCAGCCTACCCCATTTCGTACCGTATCCCCCTTAGCGAGAGACATTAAGTCAGGGACAGGCCGTCCAGTCCAAGATTTATTCTGCTCTAATCAGCCCAGGCTTTAAGAATCTCCTGGTGGATTTGAGCCCGTGTTCGGTAGCTCATTGACTGCTGTTTTAATACCGAAGCCTTTCCAACCCAGCTGCAGTAATCACCCCCACGGAGCATGAGGAATCTCAGTTATAAACTAGCTGGCAATCTTGCAAGAGTACGTCTCCTAGAGGACTTCAGGATATTTCTTTCTGAAGTTAACCCTGTTAAATCATTCCTGAGCTGTCTTCAAATAAAGAACGAACCTTCAGAGCAACCCTTGCTTTGGTTTTCCATGCTCCCTTTTCCCGGTAAAAGGCAGCTGATCTTTGGAGTCCTCAAATCTCTCAAAGCTGTTTCAGTTAAATAATCTCTAATGTTCTCCTGAAATGATGCAAGCATTCAACAGGAAAGCTTAGGAGAGACATTAAGAGCTGTTAGACTCCAAGTCAAAGCTTAATACAGCTTGTGCAGAAGAATATGTCTTGTTACGCTCAGGACACTTGCTCTCAGTTTATATCAGAGAAGCTTTATTGCTCAGTAAACCTTACATCAAAGCCTGGGCCAGCAGATCCAAACTCAGCTCTTGGCATTCATGTTAGGCCAAAGTTGGTGCAGACCTATGGCTGGGCAGAAATGGCACTGAGCTGTGGAACCTCTCCGCTTTAGCTGCATAAATCCAGTCTGGCTCAGAAGTGACTGGCACCCATTTGATGGCAACCTAGGAGGAGCTGTAGCAAGGTGTGATGCCCAAAGGACTAGCAACCACGTGACAAAACCCATGATAGGGCTGATACCCTCATTGTCACTCGAAGGTGAGAAGGGATGGGTGGGGAACACACACCTATATGATAATCTGAGTCCTGCAGTCCTGGAGACAACTCCCTCCCGGGAAGCGCTTGAAGCCCCATAGGCAACCAAGAGATGATGCCACCCAAATCTGTGTTGTTCTTTCTCTGCAGAAACACAGGCCTTGGAAGTAAACACTACTTAGAAATGTGCACCGAAAGCCAGCCTGCTGGGGGGATGCAGGACGTAAAAGGCAAGTAGCACAGAACTTCCTTCAGCAGTGATTCATACTAATACAGACTTTTTTAAAGCCCCTTTTGCATTGAACAAGTAACTAAAGGTTACATAGTGTGTCACCAAATCCCATTGATGAGACTGGGAAAGACCCCTAAGCATCAGGGAGCTCCACAGCTTGACTACTTAACTCATGGAGACCCACCTCCTTGGCCTGCCTTGAGCCTGCGGTCTGCTAACGCCGGCTCTGGGACAGATGGGCAGCACCTGGCCCTGCTTGGTTCTCCCATGACAACTTCTCTTTTGAGAAACCCAGGAATGCAAAAACCTGAGTGTACTGAAGACCCTGAATATCAGACTGTAGTCCCCCAAGAGGAATACAAAGCAAAGAAGCAGTATCTGGGTTGTTGTTCAGGTTGACTTTCTCAGACCATCAATCCAGGTCCTAGTGCTGCTCATCTCTACTGGCTGAGGGAAAACACAGAGCTTTTGTTCACACACCTTTCTCTCTCAGAGTGTAGGGAAAATAATGCAGGTATCACAGACCATCATCCGGGGACAGGAGGGCACAGGTGAGGGGCACCATCTCCTGTTCACAGGGACATTTGAAGGGCTTCATGCTTCAGTTATGACCAAGGAGAAATTTCATCATTTTAATAGAAAGTAGCCTAATAACTCTCCTCAGCTGGAACAGCACAAAGAAAAATGAAGAACAAATAATAATATATGGTTGATTGAAAAACATCCTGAAAGGTGATTAAACCCTCTTACTTTGTGGGGTGTTCAGCAGCAGTTATCGAGGCTCTGTAGCAAGCATCGCTGCTGAGACTGAGCTAGGGAAGTAAGTCACCAAATCAGCCCAGTTAATTATCTTGGCCCCACAGTCACTTTTTGTCAGAGTCAGGAAGGTTTAATTCAACACGCCCCAAACCCTTTTTTATGTCAAAGAACATCTATCCTGACCTGGAAGGATGGTAGGAAGTGGAAAGGTATTTTTAAATTAAATAATAAAAAAAAAAGCTTATATAAAAAAACCAAGCTATCCCCGCCTACAGAAAGCAAAATACCTTCTGTGTGAATTGAGCAGTTCCTAAGAGACATTTTGGAGCAGCAAGGGAGCTGGGTAATCTTTAATAAGGGAATTCTTCAGAGGCTGGAGCTTTGCTTTGGTTGCCGGCTGCCTCCTGGGGAGAGAAAACGCTACGGAAATGAAATATGACCTGGCACGGTCGTGGCAGAGTATTTCCAGGCCTTTCCCTCGCCTGTGCGAGTAACCCCTCCTCGCTAAAGGAGCCCCATTTAACAGTGCTTTGTCACAGGTAACACCCCAGCACACACAGACCGGGAAGCTCTAACAAAACTACTTATTTTTCCCCCAAACTCGACGGCTGTAACCAACCTGCAGCGTTTGCTCAGGGCGTCGGGAATCCTTGCGCGTCTGAGTTTTGAGACTCCCTCTCCCAGCTCGCCCACTCCTTCCCACGATGGGGGATGTGTCCTCCCAGAGTGAGCGTGCACGGGGGAAAGGGGGTCACCCTGGCCAGCCCGTGCCCACGCCATGGACCTGGCCCCATCGCTGCAACCTGTCCCTGCCCACCTACTGCCACGGGAGGAGCACGGGAACCACAGTACTCAGCCCCGAGAAACAGCTCGGCGTGGACAGAAGCCCCCCCCAGCACACCTCCCCATCCTTCTCCCACCCCGTTCCAGGCATTTCCAGCAATCTGGTTTTCTTTTTAATCATCTTGTCTAAAATGATTAAAAGGGGGAAAAAAAAAGCTTTCCCCAAATAAAAATATCGACAACGACTGAGCTTCGCCGCTTTAATCTGCACCCCCTCAGCCAGCCAGGACTCTGCTATTAGCACTGTGCTGGTGGGTGATTTCATTAAATGAATAGCTGATTGTAGAGTAATTATGACCTTCCCTGGGCTCCTGCTTTTTTTCCCCCTGTTCTTTTTCAATTTCCACAAATGGTGGGAAGCCCCTTTTTTGTCCCTGCCTTGCTCCACCGTGCTCGGTTCAGTCCCAATCACAGATTTATTTATTTTTTTCCCCCAGGAAGGGAGGGCTGGGTGATGCTGGGGTGTAAATCCCTGCCCCAACCACGTGTAATTTGGTACAGAATGAGTAAATGTGCCTGTAATTCCGCCTCCGTTGCCATGCAGCTGTCTGGACGGTGGCACCGTGGTCCCGTTACCTGTTTATCTCCCGGAGGAGGAAGCACGGCTGGCAAGCCCCTGCCCATCGCTACCGATGCGCAAGGAGTTAATACCCACGGCGTCACAGTGCCCCTTGGTGAAACTATAATTAGGCAACGGTTTTATTTTACTGGTGGTGAGCACTCCCTGACAGCACAGCCACTGGGTGCTTTCCAAACTGCTGCAGTTTCAGGCCCCAACCTGAAATTCTCATTTAGAGGAAGATTTTTTACTGCTGCTAATCCCTCAAGTGCCTCTCCGAGGCCCCGGCTTGCACGGGGAGTGCCGGGGCACGAGGCTGGACCGGGCAGGGCTGGCAAATGCCAGGGGGAGCTCCCCTGTGTGATGGCAGGACGAGGCACTGGGGGGGTACATGGTGATGCTGGTGGGCTGGGCAGGCAGGACGGGGGGCGCAGTGCCCCCGCAGCAGAGGTCGGAGCAGCCCGCTGGCCCCGGGAGCCGTGGGCACAGAGGCTGGGTGTCCATGGCACGGGTGCCGGGGGGGTAAGGGCTGTGGGGAAGGAGGAGAGGCTGGACAGCAATGCTCTTTCTGCCAGGGGAGCTATTTTAAACTATCATCTTCTTTGTGGGTAGCCCTTTTGGCTACCGAGCCTGTCTCGGGCAGAGGTGTAGACAAGGTTGGAGGGCAGAACATCCGAGCAGCACTCCAGGAGGACAAAGCCCGTCTGTCTGCGCCGGAGCGCAGCCTCCCACAGGACTAAGAGGCACACTCACACTTGCTCGGCTGAGACTAAGGGAACAAACTTATCCAAGGCTCCTGTAACTACCTCAGAGCTCCTCTTATTAAGGCATTTATGTGGGATTTTTCTTCTCATCCCAACGCTGAACACACCTCTTCTTGCACAACCTCCATACAAGCCATGGAAAGCTGCGTGGAACTGGAGGACCCAAGCTCACAAGACCCTAATAAAACAGCACTGACCTCTCCAAACCACAGCTTTTAGGACCACACGGATGTCAGAGAGATGAGCAGAGATGAACATCTAGGGAGAAGAGTTTTCGGCAAGAAGAGAGTCACTAAATCTGTTGGCTACTGTGATAGGGAGGAGGAAAGGCAAGAGCAAGGCAGGGACAGACTGTGAGCCCTGGGACCACGGACAACCCTGCAGTCACAGGGGTTACCTAGTCTCAGTGAAGCACCTCTGCCTCCTCACTGTGGCACCTAACTGACCCTGGCCAGGGCCTGGAGGTCTCTCCTGGTTGGGATGAAGGGCAGGGAAGTTGGAGGGGAAGGGGAGGCCTGAGACCTTGAGGGGTGGGGGGGCTGCAACCCCACAGCACTGCCTGGGGAGCCCACACTGCCAGGGGATGCCCACACCGGTGGGATACCTGCTTCCCCATGGCCAGACTGGGCACTGTATACACTGACACAGGGTAGGGGACCTTCACACTGTTGTAGTCCGGCTTCAGCCGCAGCCGACCTCGTGGCAAGCTAATTCCCAGCTTTCAAAAGCCTGCCAGATTGCCTTTCCTTTGAGCATCCACTCGTAGCAGTGACTTACATTTCTGGCATATGGGCAACACGCCTGGCTGTCCCGATAAAATATGTCTCTGCCTTCCCATCTTCAGCAGAGACCGAAGGCATTTCCAGCGTCAGGCAGAGCTGCAGCAACTTCTGCCTAAACTAACATTTCATTTCCTTGCTACAGCTCACTTCTATTGTCATCACTTTCGTGCCTCTAATTAACTTGCATCTGTTTCGTGTTTGAAGTTTATAACACTTGCCCACTTTGGCTACAGTAGTTTATAACCCAATGCTAAACATATGTTTATGTTTACTGCACACTAGCACTGAATCCTTTGACTTCGCGTTGTATCAGTTCATTATGCCATTAATGGAGAGCCTCTGAGACAGGGCTGAAGCCTTCAGTGGCAATAAATAAGGGAATAGTCTGGAGATGGTTGAAGAGAGGTGGCCAGTGGGGACATGCCTGGCCTGACGACCAGAGGTGTTGAGCACTTACCACCCACCCTGTAACCACTGGGATTTTTAGCACCTCCAAGCATCAAACCACAACAGCTTTCAGCAAAACCGTCACGCGGATCTCAAAGAAGAGACTTAAACCCTGTGCCATCTTGGCTCCCGAGACCCTCAGTGCATTCTACCTACCTTTAAACTACGTGCCCATTGACTTTGCATTAGGGCTAATGAGATCTTCAAAAGGGTTATAGATGGCTGGGGGGGTGGGGGAGGGTTGTATAGCATACCATATTATATGTATAACGTATACCACATTGCTAAGTAATATTTAACACCTGCCATAGCTGTAAGGGAACAGGCTGATGTTCTGGCACCAGCTGAGGTGAATGTTAAGGTCCAGTTGGCCATTCAGACCAGTTTTACATTCATTAGCATCAGTGGAGATACTTCTGTTTTTCACCAGGCATGATAAATCACGCCAAGGTCTGGGTGAAGCAAGCACACCACCTCTTCGTGGCCTGAGCCATTAAGGTGATGCCTAGATAAATGTGTTTATTTTTCATACAGATAACAGGATGCTCCTTAGAGCTAATAAGTATTTACTTTCCCTTGCACTGCTATTATCTCTCTCATTGAGAACTGTAATTAGCATCATTGATCATTTGTGTAGTTCACCTTCTAATTTTTTATTTTGCGTGTGTGCTATGGTTGACTGAAACTGCAATGGGCATTATGTCAACACAGGGAAAGGTATGTTTGATCTCTGCCTTTATGCTGTTTGGACTCATCTACGTGGGAGCCCTGCTTAAGCTGTTCCTGAGACACACCACAATACTTTACACTGCAGATCCAGTTGAAAAAGGGACAACCATACATTTTCCATCCAACAAAAGCGTCCTCCCTGCTAATATATCACTTGAATTAGCTGCTCCCACTTCTCTCACAGTTTCTCCATGGGGATAGATAGACAAATCCTGAGGTTCTTGCTGGGGCAAGTTTCTGTCACCAATCTGAAGGGCAGGTGGCACACAGCTCCTGTCTGGGAACAGGGAGACAAAAGGACCTTCCCCTCCCTCTCCCTCTGCACAGACACACCACAGGAGGTGGCTGCACACAGGACATTTTCTGGAAGCGTGTGATCTTTTGCTGCCAATTAAAAATGTCACAAGAGCCTTCCTGTTATTGACTAAGTACAGCCCGGACTAAATCAAACCACAGCCATGACGCATGAGGAAATGCCCACTCGTGGAGCCTGAGATGAGGAGACTGGTGCTGTCTTGCTGAAGTTAATGCCACAAAGCTGGTTTGCAGCAACAGATAGCTGACCCAGCATCTCCAGGACTGCTGTTCTTCCTGTCGGGGAAAAAGCATCATTTTACATCCACCTACAATCACCCCTTTTTTTTTTTTTTCAGATAGCAAGAGCTGCACAAATAATACATTTACAATAATAAAATCAGTACAAAAAATTGGTCCAGAAAGTAAAGTGCTTTGCACAGCTTTTATTTTTTTTCTGGCTTCCACATACCCACATAGGCATGAGCAGACACTGACAGAGCGTGCTGAGAAGAGTCTCTGCTTCCCAAACAGTCCCTGTGGGAAAAGCCCTCCCCATCACGAGAGCCATTGCAGAAGGACCTCAGCACCCTCAGAGTGTGGCTGGGAGGAACGTCAGCTCCTTCTGCATCCCCAAGGGAAAGGCCATCACCAAGACCAGACCAGACCAGCCAAAGCATCATCTACCCCAGGACAATCCAACCCAAAGCAATTTAGCTTTGCATCCCCTCCGTACCTGCCTGTGTGTGCCTTACACCTGGACTGCTTTTTGGTTAGAAGTGACCTGAAAGAGAGTCACTCCAGTTTTTGCCACTTCCACCTGAATTCCTTCCTAACCTATTAGAGACCTGGAATAGGGAAAGACTCCTTTTTTAATTTTGCATTGCTTTTCTCTCATCTTGTTGGATGGGAAATGCCCAGACTCTTCCTCATTTGGCAGAAATTCAATTCACCTAGTCTCAAACCTTCAGAGAAGAATCCATTAAGCTCACTTCCATTTGTCTTAGCAACAAATTGGTATATGGAGACACGAAGAAAATAATTTTGAATTACTTTTTCCATTATCTAGTTCTCACTTACTGCTATTTCCCATTTGTCTAGCCTGCCACCTTTATTTGCCTTGCGTCCAACCCATAGCAATTATCTCAATGTCTAAGAAAAAGCATTAGGTTTTAAGATCTCAGGCTCCATTTTGACAAAGGCTTTGCAATCCAGAGACACTAAGGGGAGAGGATTAAACCTCCATCTGTTTGCCCTGAGGGTGCAAAGCAGAGAAATCAGCGAGAGGTTTCGAAAGATGCTGAGCAGGAAAGTCTCGAGTAAGACATACCTGCTTGGGAGGCATCCCAGTCACCAACTGGAAGAGGCTCTTAAAAATTCACTTTATAGACAGCAAGCTGGAAAGATTCCTTCATATACCTTCCTCCAGAGTGCCTAATTGCCTCCCTAGACCCGTGCCATCTCCAGCTACAATTTTTTGGATGGGAGTGAGGAGATGGCCCAGTCCTCCACACAGCTGAAGCACAAACTGGAACACCAGTGCGACATCACCCAGAGGGAGTGGAGAGATCCCATGGAGGAGCAATTTGATGCCTTGGTATGGGACCCTATAGCATAACCAGGGCAGGAAGGGTGGTAGGACCACCACCTAGTCGCCTGCAGCAGGCTGATCCTGGGGCCACTGTCCCCAAGGATTGGGGGTGAGGGAGTCACCGTGGTCCAGCCCCAGCACCAGGAGCTGGCACTGACTTTTCCTGGGACGGAGCTGAGTGCGGCCGTGACTCATCAGCCTCCACTCCCGCACCAGTGCCTGGTGACTAATTGTATTTACTCCCATTGGTCATGTTTTGGGGAGAACAAAACATAAACAGGCTCGTCAGTAATTGTTGCTATGTCTCTACTGTTTCCTCCTTCGGCCAAGTAGGGGGTTTCCCCCACACACATAGCTTTAGTGCGGCATTTTAAGTCTTTTTTTTCTTATTTTTATGTTTCTTGGCCAGTGGGACAAGAAGGAAGGAAACTCCAAGGAATCATCTCTGATTTGGTGCAGACTCTGGGGAAAAGTTTCTGTAACCTGCCTGCAGAGGAGGGCTGGTCCTCTCTGGAAGGAAAGCATTGTCACAGCACAAAGCAAATTGCTTCCCCGTGCTCTGGATACGTCCCCATCGGCTCTGGAAAGATCAGGTGTGAGGATGACATCTCTAAGGACATGGCCAAGAAACACAGTGCCCTTGGAAATAGGTCTCCTGTCAGGGTCATCAAGCATCTCGAAGGCTGGTCTGGAGAACCGGTGGCTGTCACATGTCCTTGTCCAGGAAGCACTTATGTTTGTACATACCCACGTGCCTATAGTCCCTTGCACACACGTGTACATATGCAGGTATCACAGCACATAGATATATTTAGTGGGAATCTGCAGCTCATGTCTGGAACAGACCTGAAAAGCCCTTTCACCTTCAGAGGTGGTCTTCTCCCTACCTGGAGAACATATAGACTGGGCAGAAGAAGGGAGAAGAGCAAAGGATGAGAGTGCAGTCAACTGGACAGGGTACTCAGATAAATTAGGTTCTATTGGATTCACTATTAATTATATAAAAACATTACACAATTATAAAATGAATTATATAGTACAGATACATAAGTTAATTACATATTCCAGCCTCAGCCAGAAGACTCAGATGACTTTATTTATAAATTTTATAAACACATATTTGTATGTGTTTTAGAGCATGTATATCCCAAAGCTCAGCAGGTAGGACGCTTCGCTGAGAGATGGGAGACCTTTGGTCAAGCTTTCACTTACACAAAACCCAGTGGTTTGTTTAGTGACAGCCACAGCCGGGAGGGTGACAGTGTCCCAGCAAGGCAACCCGACCCAGGCTGGTCCTAGGCACGGGCTGCCAGCCCCAGTGGCCTGCAGTGCAGCGTCTAGTTCAAGGTTTAAGCTTGCCTCTGTGTCCTGCTGGCAAGCCGGGGTGTTCAATAACGCCATCACCCTCTTTATGCATCACATCCCATGGGGCTTGCTCATTACTACAGCTACAGGTGGGACTATGTTCAGAGAAGAAAATAGATTTTTGCATGCTCTGATCTTCCTGTTGTGCCAAAACGTTCCACTTTGGCCCAGGCAAAACCTCCCAGTGACTTTCTCTGGCAGGACTCCACTGTCCCGTTTGGAAACCTAGTGTTTCACGACAATTGCTCTCCAATTACTGCTGTTCAACTGTCCCAGCATTTCAGAAAGCTGTTGGGAAAAAATCCCCAAAATCAAGAAAAAGTGGGCTTAGTATCTGTAAATCCAGTTGGGCATCTTTTACTCAAAGGAGGAAAACGGCTGGTTGTGGAGGAAATAGGTGGGATAGGATACTTAAATCAAGATTGGAAACTATACCTGTATATTGTATTTCTGGTTTGTTTTCACTGAATCCCTGTAATATTGCTGCTGGATGTCTGTGCCAGAGGATGCTGGGACACAAACCCTCTGGAAGCATCCCTGGCTGTGATGAAGCAGACCCTAGGCCGTCTGTCCTGCAGCAGCCCTTTCCCCAGGAGCAGAAGACTCTGGGATCTCGACACCGGCAACTGCACCCACTTACACGTTTGTCCTACGTAACGAAGCAGCCTGGAAACTCTTTGCGAGGAACCGGTTCCCAGGGTGTTTCATTACTCATTAGAAGTTGGCAAATTGTTCGCGAAGGATCAAATATGAATATGCAGATAGGGCACGGTGTCAGGAGAGATCCACCGCTTGGGTAGGAGGTGTTCAACGGGCACCTGCTTGGTGCCGTGCTGGGGACTGTTACGTCAGGCTCGTGGATTGCCATTTAAAAACAGGAAATGTCATGGAATGTTTGGCCAATGTGCTGGGCAGAGATTACTGGGCCGTTATAACCTGCTGGCTAAGAGGCTGATAGGAGAGGGACCGATGCCTCCCGCGGGCCAGGAGACGCTCCCCGGAGTACAAAGAGCTCCTGAAGCCCTGGGGGCAGCGGGTTTGCTGGCTCCAGCACACACACACACACACACACACACAGAGCCCCAAGGTGGAGCAGACTCTTTTGCTGATAGGGTGTACATAACACTCCACCCAAGCCTCCCTATGTAAATAGAAAATAAAGTTAAATTATGCCAGTAAAGAGTGGATTGCACTGGTCACCGGGAGTGCTTGTGTATGTTCAGCCATAATCAATGATAAGGGGCTTGCCATAAAATGCCTCCTGGAGGCAGCTCTCCTGGAAGCTGTAGGATGCCAGCAGAACCACCAGCATTTCAGTTCAGCCAGTGGGGACAGCAAGGGAGGGACTGAGGAACGGGTTGGAGCCACCAAGGACTGCAAAAGTCCCCAGGGCTGAGGAGAGGGGTCCCTCTCTCTTGCGGGGGAAAAAGGCAGAAGCGTTGATTGCCACCAAGAGATACAAGGGGACAAAGTTCATTTCAAAGAGCTACACCTTTGAAAACCTTTGAAACCTTTTTAACCTTTCTACAGACAGAACTGCCCCGCAGACAGTAAAGCACAGCAGTAATCGGGACACAGATAACAGAGCGTGTAACGAGGCAGAGATTACAGAGCCCCACAGCCAGCCCATCCTGCAGCAAAAAGCTGCTGTAGAGCATCTTTAACACTAGCCTATAAACACAGTTAGAAATCTAGTGCTTTGGTATAGGATGTTTTTAAGAAAAATGGCAAGTCTCATTGGCATTGTGATAAATTAAAAAAAAAAGAAAAAAAAAAGCTGAGCAAGGCCCAAATTTGGTGCATTTCTTACAAACAAAAAGAAGTATCTATTTCTGTCACCTGTTGATGCAGAAAAATAAAAGTGTTCTCATCTTCTGATATAAAAGCCATACAACAACTCACCTCCAAGAGTGTTTTCACTCACCCGTCCAGGATCCCATGATGGGGGGACCACACTCCCACCTTCCATCCCCCCTGCAAGCAGCCGAGTGGAATTGGGTTTGGAGAAATACAGTTGTGGCTGTCCCTTACAATCCCTCTGGGGGAAAAAAACTAAAAACCAAACAAACAATAATCAAATAAGGGAAAGGTTATTGCAGACTGATAAGAGCACGGGAGGCAGGGCATGGTACCTGTTGCCAGGGAAGAGTTTGCTCCAGCCCGGCCAGCGGGGAGAGGTCGGGGAAAGGCATCCAGGGGAGGGAGGCAGCTGGAGAGAAGCATCGCCGTGAGATGAGGAGCTGAGGAGAGATTGCAGCCAGGCTTCAAGCAGGCCCAGGAGGTCAGGGAGGAAGATTTGAGGAGGGGGGTTTCATGGGAAAAAACATTTCTTGCATTCGTCTAATTAAAACTCTGGTTGTTGTGCAAGAGCACAAGGAAAGGTGCATTGCCGCTTGGTAGCTTTGGAGAGCCGCTCTTCTGCGAGCTGAGCACTCCTGTTGTGATTTCTCAAGTGCAAAATAATAAAAGGTCAGAGGTGATGGAAACTTTTTGCAGAGAGAGATGGAAAAGAGCAATCCCACCAGCAGCCAGAGAGATCCGCGCTCCCACCCCTGCTGCCCTACGCTGCTCTCGCCTGTGCCACGAGCACCCTCGGGAGAGAGCCCAGGGCTGGAGGGATGGAAACACATCACCCCATCAGCTGGGAATCTGTCACACGGAGCCACAGCTTGGCCTGGGGCTCAGGGACCAGTGAGGTGTCCCCCCAAGTGTCAGCACAGGGCAGGGGTGGTGTGGATTTAGCGGGGTGCGCTGCTTTGGGTTTGGGAAGATAAACCAGGGATGATTTCAAAACCCTGCAATCGTGCCCCGTCCCGAGCACAGTCCCAGCCGGCAGCGGAGCCAGGCGGCACCCCGGCAGCACAGCCCTCCTCCCCATGCCCTCTGCAGCCCAGGACAAGGCTCCCAGGCCGGGTGAGAGGCTACCCCTGACGAACACACATCCATGCTAATTTGCACCCCGAATTGTGTCCGGTGTGGGCCTTTGCTCTCCCCCATCGCCACCCCCCAGCCAGGGCATCCAGGAAAACACGGATCCCATGGCCACCAGCAGTGTGACTGAACGCTGGCTTGGCAGCATCAATTCTCAACACCTTCCCCCTCCCCTTCCTAGGGTTTGGCAAATCAAACACCACGGTAGGGGGGACACCACCACCACCACCACCAGATCCTGCTGCAGCCCCCCAGCAATGGGCCAGCTGCAGCCGCAGGTGCCCAGCGCAGAGCTCAGCAAAGCCCCACCAGTCACCACAAAACACCTCCCCCAGGACCAGAATGAATTATGCACATCCTTAAGTATTTGGAGGATAGAGGCCTTAGTTCACTGGGTTAAAATACCAGAACAATATAAAACACCTCTGCCTCTGGAACCCACTGCACTTCATAAAAATCCTAGGGACCCTGCTGGAGCTAAGCCATTGTTGATAGCCATAAAAAATTGGTTAATAAATCTTCTTCCACTGACGAAATAGCTACTTCACAGCCAGAACTAAACAAATTGAGCATTTCAAAGCAACCTGCTTGCCACAAGCCCTGATTTGCACACCAATACAAGCATCCTCCCCCCCAGCCCAGCCTGGGCAGGACCCTGAGCCCGGGCTGTTCATCCCTCCCCGCTGTCCCAGCCAAGTGCCAGGAGGAGATTTACAGCCCCAATGTTTCCCTCCCGAGTGACAGGAAGGGGATTTATCTCTGCAGCCCACAGACCATTGGGCTGAAGCCATCCCAAAAGCAGAGACCAGCCCGGTGGCCACACTGGCTACCCACACCGTCACTGCCGGGCTGGTGGTCCCCCGCTGGCCGGAGCCCCTGTCACAGACAGATGCTAAAAGTTCATCACAACGCTGCTTTTACCTCTATTTTTCCATTGTCCTCCTTTTAAAAATGGCAAGCGCTCATCCCCCTGCTGCTCCACAGATGCTATCCTGAAAGTTTATATAAATAGGTGAAAAAAGCAATTAAAGAAGAGGCTCCATTCTTAACAAGCTGTCTCAAGTCAGTACTTTTTAAATGCAGCTGATAGCCAAGGGGAGGGAAATAACACATTTCACTACCTTTTCCCCACTGCATGGCCATCAACATATTATAATTAGTGTGATAACTAGAAAGAGAGAAGTATTTTAACATTTTAGTCTTAATAGAAACTTCTTAAAAAGAAAGTCTCACCTTAATTTCATGCCAGTGTCTTTTTTCATAAAGCCAGGGCTGACTTGTTCTCTTCCCTCATGCTTGCAGGCAAGAGAGCAGCACTGGGCTGTGGGGCAGGACCCGCTGCCAGGCAGAGATAGTCCATGAAAAGTTGCACCTAAATATTGATGCTTCAACAGAACTCACTGTTTGCTTACATGGATGTTACACATTTGCCTAAAGAATCACACCAGGGGTGGAAAAAACCCATGGGTTTAGACCCTTTTAGCAACAATGAATCACTTGGAAACAGTGATGAGCAAATCCTAAATTTTTCAAAGCCATTTGATTTGAGGCTCAGATTTCCCGATAACTGTTAGGATTTGGGTTTCCGAGACAGGTGTTTGGCATTTCTAACTCCCTTCTCTCTTCAGGAGACATCAAACCCAGCATTAAACTCCTACGGTCTTGAAAGTTCAAGTCAAGGTGGTTTTTGTTTTGCTTTTCCCCCTGAAGGTCAGTTCAGGATTGAATCCTTTTGTCAAGGTTGGCTGGAGAGCAGAAGGCTCTGTTAATCTGCAGGCACGGCGGCTCCCTCCTGGCTTCCTTCCCTTCCCGTTTGTTTTACTTCAGGATTCACCCCCTGGGATTGTAAAGGCTGCAGACTGGGGTTAGAGGTGAAACAAAGGAAAAGAGGTAGGTTGTTTATTTAGAGGGAGCCAGAATTCATAACGCTGGAGACACTGGGCCCCCTCCCAGGAGATAACCGTAATTTTACAGCACCTCTCCACAACTTCCCCCCCCCCCCGAAATAGAACCTTAAAAAAGTCCAGTTTCAGGATTGAGGCAAAAAATTAGAAAAGCAACTTGAGGTACAAGGTTAGATGAGCTGCATATGCCTGTAATTTTCACAGTTACTTTATGCGGTATATTTAATATTGTATAAAGTCAATTTATTCTGTCGTTTTAATAATGCTTTAATGGATCGTGCAGACTGTCATATATGGAGCGCTGTGCAATGGTATAAAACACTATAGCTGCCTCCTCAAGTTTTGCTATGTCTTTTCCATGTAGATTATAGTAATAATTTCAACAACCTAATTAGAAACCAGTTGCAAATTTCCTAAATTAACTTCTCAGGTAAGCAGAAAAAAGTTCTCTGCTTATAGTGAGTGCTAAAACTTAGCGTTTAACTAACTGCTACATATGGAAGGAAAATAGCTTATGGCTGATTTTGCATAAGGGGTCTCCCTTTATTTATTCTTTGTCTGTAAGAGAGAACCTGCCACCCTGAGAAAGGCCTTCATCCCCAGTTCCAACTTTAAATGGCGCAGACAATGCCATGGGGCTAAAACTAGGGTGTCAACCAGTATTTAGCTGCTAAGATGTGCTTAGAAGGCCCATTCAGCCCTTAGTAAGGAAAAACTTTGCAAAATTTTAAGGTGGTAAATGAGGTATATCTATTTTTGAGAGAAATCCAGAGAGTATCTCTTGATGAAGCAACCCAGAATGCTGAAAACTGGGAGGAACTGGGGTGACTGCTCATCCAGCTACTCAGCCTCACCGGGATGGCAGCAGCAGTTAGTTAAAAATAGAGGTTTGTTGGCTATGTTGGATGGAAGACGCCGCCTGTAACATAAACACGGTTGTGGGAATAGCTGTGCTTTTTCCTTACGCTTTTGGAAAGCTTTGCCCTGTCCTTTTTGCCTGATCCCTGAAGGAGCCACACTCGAACTGCACAGTGCCTGGAAGCCACTGGGATTGCACTCCTTCCCCCATGGAATAGGACAGGGGGTCCTATTGGTTTCACTGTGTCAATGCTGAAGGCGATGCAGGCATATCCAAATGAGGATTTCAGTGACTTGGGTAGGGCTAGCAAGGCAGCTCTAGCAGTGGGCTGCTAAACACCAACCCTCAGACCCACTCAAGAAGCCATTAGTTAGAGAACACAGTGCTCTATTTAGGGGATTACATGGCTCCCCTCCTCAAAGCTAGATGTTGTAAAGCTGATTCAGGTGACCTAAAGCCGAGTTGTTAACTGCATTGTGACCATTCACTAAAATGAAACGAGATGGGAGAGTCCAAAAAAGTAGATAGGTGCACTCACATAAAACTGAGAGAGGCTGGAGGAAGATGCAAAATTTAATCCCAGGCTCTGGACTAGGATTTAGAGTAGAAAGCCAGTGGGGCTCACAATCTTGTCTTTTTTTTTTTCTTTTTTTTTTTTAAAGAGATAAACAACTGCTTCCATTTTATGAGGATTTTTGATGGAACATTGTCCATAAACCTGCAGTATTTTCTGGACTCCTACAAGGAAAACATAGCTCTAAGTCTTCATCTCATCAGTGCATCATTCTGGAAGATGAGATAGCTGCCTGGGCAAAGGCAGTAGCAGATCCCCTTTCTAATGAAGTACAAGAATAGATGGCCCTCAACACTAATTACGTGCAATATCTTGCTTTTTCTGTGCTTCATTTTCTAAAGTACTTTAATAGGAGGGAAAGCATAAAAAACATATTTCCTCCAAGATAACAGAAATCCCACAGTCATCAACTATAGTTCAGTCCTGTTTTCCAAGGGCTGAAAGTAATAACAGTTACCAAGAGGTAGCATAAAGTCCAGGAAATTGCAGAGTGTATTCCAATGTCATCAGGTGCTGCAGAGGTTTCTATTTCTTTCCTTTGGCAAACTCTAAGAGAAAGTCTTCAAGAGTCACTTCCACATGTGGGCCAGACGCCTCCATCCCTGGCAATCACCGTCACCGTGTTTACAGCTGCACCCCGTGCGTCGCAAGCCCTAGGAATGGCGTGCTGCGTGTCTGCGGGCACGGTGACGAACCCCGCTGTCCCTCGGTTTGATGGATATGGCTGAAAAAGTACTTGCAAATGTGCGGCGGCCAGAGTTTGCCTTTTTCAGTGGGAAAATGCATACAAAATATGCTTGTTCACCAGCCAGCCTACACCTTTGTCACCGGGTTGGTTGCAGTTTGCCCAAAGCCAAGCTCACAAAATACGGAGTGAGGAAGGAGTGTAATGGAATTAATAAATTTGACAAAATGCATCCGAGCAAATGATGCTAAAGCTGCTGTTTAAACTGCCCCTCGTGTGGAGATCTGGGAAGACACCGGTCAAGGAAGGACTTGGCAATTCTCTGTTTTGATGGAAAGATATGGCTAGAGGTATAAAACGTTTTGCCAGGATAGAAGACAGTTACCTTCGGTGGCTTTCTACATTGGAGTTTTTCATCCTAACATTATTTTTTTTTGTTAACCAACAAAAATAACAGAATAATAGTTAACTCCTGTTAAAAAATATTACTGGGGGAGGCAAAGCAGTACTTATAATAGAGTTATTGCTGCAACCTTAATTAGGGCATAGTGCCAAATACCTCTGTGATGAAAAACAAATCAATGTAATGATGCTTTCCCATTGCCTTTTGTGGGGGAAATGAAATGTCACAAAATATTTTGCACACTTCCTACTGGGGACCAGGGCACACAGGACTGATTTGCAACAGAAGCCAAAAGGATTTTGTTCAGAATTGGTGCAAGTAGACAGACGACTGCTGGACGTGAAGTTTAAAACATGTTTTCATTTTCTAATGACAGCAAAGGATGAAGCACTTACCGACTATAAAATTTCAAATATAGTATAGAATCTGACTAGACTAAACGTAGTGTATCTACTTCCCTTTTTCACACAAATAGACATTGTTTCACCTCAACTGAAACTGCTCTAGAAAGTCAAACTATGGCATTTAGTGTTGTGCTCTACAGCCCTGCATATTTAAAGTGATTTTTGTCCACATGCTGACAGTTGAAGAACCCCACCTCTGTTGAAGTCAGTAGGTGTCTCGCGGGCTTTCTTTCAGCCGGTCACATCTCAAGCATCTTACTCACTTTTTCCTCTATCTGTACTCAGGCAGCCTTTCAGAGGAGTTTATCCACATAAGGGCTGACTAAATACTGAGCAAACAGTTCAGAATTTGGCTGTCTTTTATAAATAATGATTCAAAGGTTTGATTTAGCTACAGATGAGCCTGAGCCACAAAAACTGCATCTGGCTCCTAACTGTGTCAACTCCCATGGCAGAGAATTTTTTTCCCCAGCATGTTTTATTTCAGCCAAAGCTTGGCCTGAAAGTTCATGCAGAAAGACAAACTGTGAATCAGAAGTCCATATCAGTGCTCCGGGAGAAGTGCGTACCAAGATAGCCTGCAGCCGCATGCCAGCTTGCCATTGACCTTTTATCTGCATAAATAGTCATGACCTTTGGACTGCTCAAATTAGTGCTAGCTGCTCCAGCAGTCAAGTATCGCAACCCTCTTCTGCCCAGGCCCCATCTCTTTGCCTCTAGCCGCTCACGCCGTCTCCTTCGCCGGGCGATGGAGGTAGGCAGGGCGTGGGGCAGCTTTTGTGCCTCTGTGGGCATCCTCCACCTCAGAGGAAATCCACCGCTGGTTGGGCAAGACCGTACTAAAGCCTCACTGCATCGACTGAGCCACAAAGAGAAAACTGAGTAAAGGAGCTGACAATCCGCCTTTAGACTGACGCTTTTCTTTAGGGCACAATAAACACTCACCTTCGCTCTTGCTTTAATTTATCCCATCTTCTCATTAAAACCTCAAACCAGGGCAATAAGTCCTATAAGAGTTTTAAAATCAAAAGAAATAAATTGTTAGCAAAATAGTTATTCTTTTGCTAAGCATCAAAAGCGAGTTGTTTTGCTTAAAAGCTGTAGTAGAACACTAAACCATGGATCTCTTTTAAAAATATAATCTACTTTTTATTCAGCGGACTGTAAGATGTAAGGATTGTCTCAGTAGACCAGAGCTAGCATGCTCTCTCATGTAAATAAACATTTAGCCCTACTTCAAAATGCATCATTTGTGTCCCTGAAACCACAGCAGTTTTAGTTATTTTTGGAAATAGGTATTTGCACAGTTTTACAAGCACGTTTTTTCCCCTATTGTTTAGAAGAGAGCCTTTGGTTGCTTAAATGACAATATTGACTGGGACTGGAAAAAAAAGAAAAAATACTGGAAAAAAATACTTATATAAAATAGGAAAAAAATATAAAGATTTTCAAGGTTCTCCAAGATGACAACTGCACAAGACTTCTTTCAAAGGGAGGTTACTATCTCTGAAATTTGCCCCAAAGCTCTTTTTTTTTTTTTCTGATTTCCTTTAGCTAGAGCTTTTTTTCTCTTTGCCTGTTTCCATCATGGGATAGCAGATACCAAGTGTGTTTTTCAACCTGTTGTACATTTTCTGCCTGATTCTTTAAAAATTCAGCTGACTCCTATTATACGTTCTGGAGACATTTTTAATTGCACTCAGGAAAACTGTGGTTGCAGTGGGTACAAGAGAGGGTAAGGGCTTCTTGCTCCTATTTCTGTGAGCAGTTGGACAGAAACAAGACCCCATGACTCTCAAAGTCCGTTTGCCAAATTGCAGCATCTCCCTCTAGTTACACCTAAGAAAGGGCCTTTATGTCTCACCAGAGAAGCACATGAAGGGAGGGCTGGAGCCTTCTCCTCTGCAGCTTCCAAGCCCCTTACACACAAGCTGCGTTACAGCTGCAGGGAGGAAAAAATGTGGGCTCCCCTTGCTGAAACATTGGCAGCACATCACTGTTTACAACTGGAATTCTTGCTGCCTGCTTTTACCAATGACAACTCGGGACAGGAATACGAAACTTCACATGATGATGAGGTCAACTTTTTTTCACTTGTCCAGTGCCCCCCGACGAGCACAAAGCTGCTGAAGTTAAAATTTATGATTGCTTGCAGAAAATTGAGCTTGAGCCACGATTTTGAGCTGGCTCTTTTGTGCTATCTTTTATAGCACTTCCAACAGCACGCTCATTTGAAACTTTGAAAAGCAATTTGGTTTGCTTTCATTTCTTCCTCAGTTCAGCTCTTCTGCCTTGATTGTCTCTGGCCGTACCAAGAGCAATTTTAACTCGAGCCGTTCTCGAGTGAATGAGGAGGCCACGCGAGTGTTAGCATAGTGCATTTAACTTGTGTTTCTTTCATCTGTGATTAATATTAAATCTATCGAGCTCCATAAATAAGTATTTCACTTACAAACCCATCAAACCAATTTCTTCCCCTCGGAGTTTACAGCTCTGAGGTATCCCTCCTAATGTCTTCATTTCCTTTTGTGTACCTAGAGGATAAAACCAGGCAGTTAGACAACTTCCACGTGTGGAAGAAGGAGAGCTGCTCAGCTAGCTGTTCTTCTCTGTCCCCATCCCACTGCATACAACATACATCAACGTGCATAAAAAGGTGGAGTGGGAATAAAATAACCACTTTACACGTCACTTCTGTTGTGATGGTTTGTGCGTGTGAAGTAGACTCCTGCTTGGCCTTCTGGTTTGGATCACAGCCCTGTAAAATAATTTCTACCAAGAGACCAGGGATCTGTTTCTGTTCTCATGCAAATGCAATTAGTGGAATTACATAAGCATAAAATCAGGGGCAAACTAGAGGAAACTCTTCCTTGCTCTTTTGTGCTTTTATGGAGTCGGGCTCCTTGAACACAAAGGAGACAATGCTCTGGTAGAAGACTGCAAGCGTGTCATCAGGCACCTGGCCTCGGGAGGCCTGGCCACGGCATTTAAGACTTGCAAGCTGTGTGATGCGTATGGGTAGCTGGGTGTCAAAGGGTGAAAATAAACTCCCCAAGTTGGGAAGCCCCTTAGAGCTAAGGAAAATGAAACACTAAGGATGAGGTGCAGGGTCTAGATGAAATCCCATCTCCTCTCCAGCTTGTCCAGGTGCCTATATCAAAGCTTTAGGGAAGGGTCTCCTTATATCCAGGGGTCCTTTTCTAAAAATAATTGTGTGGGATCTCTCTTTGGAAGTGACGATGGGAGCGCTTTCCCTCAAAACCCACCCCAGCACCATTTCAGGCTGTGGGCTGTGCTGGTACCGGACTAAAGCTCTTTATCCATGGGAATTCTCCTCCCTCCACCATTAGCTGCATATGTAAAGCCCTGCATAAGCCATTGTAGTCTCTGGGATCTGGGGGTGGAGAAAGGAATGGAAGAAATCTTGTAGCAGAATATATTTAGCTTCCAACTCTTCCAGGATGCTCCTTCACACCTCTCAGTGAAGTGCATCCAGCCTGTACCAAGCCGTGGAAACGCGGCAGAACCGGCAGAGCTTTCTGCCTTGATGAAGGGGCCTGGATTTATGCTTCAAAAAAGCAGCTTCAGTACTGAAAACATAAAAGGGACCCCCCAAGTTATTTGACAAAAGACATTTTAAACACAGTCCACAGGAGAGAAGCTAAGTTAGTTCCTAATACTATTCAGCTATACTGAAAGAAAACTAAAATTTTATGGCTGTGCAGAAATAAAAAATGGGATCAAGATTATTGGCTAAGAGGGCAGAAATCACATTTACTAAGCTGCCTTTTGTCTGCAATGTTTGGTCTTTACTGTTTTTCACTTAACAAGACTGCAGAACTTATTACTTGTCCTTAAAGACTTCTACTGTACGTAGGGAGTAACCAGCTCGTGGTTATCTGCTGTGACCAAAATGCTGACATTTTGAAATGGACGTTATTCATTGCAACTGCTTTGACTGAGGGCATTCCATATGGAAACAATTAAGAGGCAGAAAGCATATCATAACAAAGGAATGAGAAGAAAGATCAGGAAGTAGGAGCAGATTGATTCAGTCTCTAAAAATGGATACAGTATTTACTCTTAGCGATTGTAATAAATCTAAGACTTGAATTACCACAGGAGAGCAGACATGACTCTGAATTGTAGATTTTCTTATGCAATCTAAGAGGAAACCATTCACATTAATGATGAATGCAAAATTTAGGCCCAGGATAGAACAAAATGTAACTTCTTTCATATGTGGGCAGAATGGAGGGAGTCTGACAATAGTGTGTCTAAAAAGTGGTCACAAGGAGAAATTACAGAGAAACGAAAAGAAAATAGGAAAGAAAAATATAGTCTGTGTGCATTTCTGTAAATGCAAACTGAAAATGTAAATGTATGTCGAAGAGTGCTCACAGAGATTTGCACATCTTCTTGAGACCCATCTAAATGCAACTGGAAACAAAAAAAAAGGCTAAAGAACAAAATCCATTTCTAAGAGGTGTGTAGGCTTACAGGCAGGAAATACCCAGGGGAGGGTCTTTTCCCCCACTACTGTGAGGGAATGAGCGAGGTAATTACTGGAAAGCATATAAAGAATTCTGAAACACTATTTAATACTTCTGTCTGGTTGAGTAATTAAATGAACAGAACATCAGCGCTAAGCAATGTGAGATAGACTGTCCAGTCACACACAGCTGGCAGCCAGGATGTCCATGTCCCTCGGTTCCTAAAATAATCATCTGTCTTTGCAGGAGAGTTTGGAAATCACCTTTGGTAGCTGCCAACACCAGGTCTGTGAGTGCCACGACTGCCGTGCCTCGGTGCTCTATGCATACTCACACACAGAATTTCAACATGTTCCAAAAACTCGAGTGAATTTAACTGAAACTTGCACTGTTAGGCAATAGCAAACTGCCATCTAACTCCTCCCTCTTGACCACTGTCTAGGAGTCTAATTTCTGTTGCTGCTGAAATTGTTTTATGAGTGACCTCACCGGAGCCAGGAGTTGGCTTAATGTGTTGCTGTGAGCAGCTAATGGTTCTGCTGACAACAGCTCGGAGCTGGCGTAAGTCAGAGCAGAAATATTTAATGCCTTACGACTGGGTCAACATCCCATTCATACTGTTGGCTTACCTGGCAAAAGGGGGTATCAGGTGTTGATGCCTTCATTCCTGTTCAAACACTCTGCTTGCCCCCTTAAATTACAGTGAGTGGAAGGCATCTCACATTCTTCAGGAAGCTGAGAACTGTGCAAATGGCTTTAATCACTCAGGACAATCGCTGAAGTTGCCAGCTGGAAACCCATGTGATTTCCAGTCCTTTCCTAACTTTGGGAAATGCTTTTGCCTAAGCAGTAGAGAAGTGGAGTGTGGCAGGAGGTGGGCGGTTGGGAGAAGGGGTATCCCTGCGCACGATGGGAGCTTCATCCATCCACTGACCGGCCACAGAAAGCAGCGGTTGCAGAACGAGTAATCCTGGGGGCCACCAGCACTTTAGAATGAGCTACGTATTTGACATAGTTTCTGCAGAACATCCCTTTAAATAGTAAAACTTTCGCACATTTGTATTCAGAGCTCTTGCAATTTTATTTTTAAAGGGAATGTAGGTGTTCACCAACAGTGGGTGTGAGACTGACAGCACTAGACCAGAGCTCTCCGTTTGCAGAATCACTGCTGCATCGATTACTATACTGCAAACTCCTGTAATGGAAATACCCAGGACTGAGAGGGTCTTCCATCCCTGTGCTTATTTTGCCTTTGTCCTTGCAGCTGAAGCTGCCCCAAAGGGAACCAGCAGCTAACATGGCCCGTGCGTGTGTGTGTGTGTGTTCAAACACTTGCTAGAACAGACACAAGATTATCAAGCCCTTGCAGACAGTAATTACTGTTCAGCTTTAGCAATGCATTTGGATTTTGCACTCCATTGCCACAGAAGTAGCTTTTTGCATGATGTCACGAGTTCTCTGACACATCCTTAAGCAACGTTTGGGTCTAATTTTTCTTTATTTGCTGCCTTATTGTTCTTAAAAAAATAAACAGCTTAGACTCAGTACCCAACTTTGGAAATATCAAAGATTCTTACCAGGCTTCCAAGGACTGATGAGACACCCAAAAACATGCATGATGATCTCTTAAAAACAACCTGAAGTACACTATTTTCCATAGCTGGGGTAGTTTATGCCTCTAAGCATCATTGAATAGGTGGCTGCAAATGAGAATGATCACGCTGGGCTTCCAAGCCTTTAACCCGCTCAGAAACACCTTCTGAAAAAAACTCCATGGCGGAATCCCTCTGAACATTAAAAAAGCCTCTTTTTATTCCTTACCTATTCCTTGAGTCATCTGTTCTGCACATGATAAGGTCAGGAGGGGTGCCAGTACAGTGTAGAAACTTTCCCTTTCTTGTGGTGTGCTATGTGTATTACTAAATTAAGTGAATTCCTACATTTTCCTCCAAGACTATAGGCATGCAATTTCTTTCCAGCAATTTCCCTGAATGTAGTCCTCATGTTAATCTGCTTTGGCTTTTGGTACAAGTTATTAGGAGGAATTCTTCTTTAGCCTATATTTTATTTCTTTGCTTCCTGTGAATAATTTAGGGTCAAGTTATAATTTTTTGTCACTGGCTGTAGTCTTGCACAGAGAAGAGCAAAATTCTTCTCATTTTTGTCATTTTTTTCCCCCCATCTAATTGGAGTGGTTTCATTAATGTGCTATGCTTGTATGCTCAGCCCTCTGCTAACCGTCTTAAGAGTTGCTTATTCCTTGCACATTCCATAGGCAAAATCAGAGGTGGATCAAAGCATCGTGCCAGTTCTGGATGGTAGAGAAAATGTAGGCAGAAGCTGCCTGGCACACAGTCCCCCCCAAAGTCCCTCTGGCATCTGCCTGCCAGATTAGAGGGGGCTGCCATCAGGCTTCAACTAGGATTGACCAGTGCCTCGGACCTCCCTTTTCACGTGCCACCTGGGAAATCTGATTTCCAAAGTTCATCTCCTTTCACAGTGCTAGAAAATTCTGTTATACAGACAGAAATTCTGTTATAAAAGCAATATAAATGCTGTTATGCAAACAGATGAGACCTGGGGCTCTGAACTAGCTGTGAGCCCAAAGACTAGGTTGGGGTTAGTCCGAGGTTTGCCCCTGCAGAGAAACCATGCCCAAAACAGCAGAAGAGCCGCTTGCTGCAAGGTCATCTAAGGCTCCTTGGGTGTTCTGATTTTATGGTGGGATCTTTTGTGAAGAGTTTCGGCCCTGCTTTCCTTCTATTAATTTTTTTAAGTACTTTTGCTGTAGTCAGTTCTCTTCAGCACCGTTTTCTTTGCTTTGAATTGACTGAGAATCTGGGTTAAAGTGACTGAATGATGTGGCAACAAAGGAGCGATTGCCATCAGGTCCAAAGAATTTGATATGCTGTCGGTTATAAAATGTACTCGGACAGCCCAAGTTGTGTGTCAGATTAATATTTGATGTCATTGGACTTGACTGGCTGTAACTGAAAGAGCTGGGGCTGCTGTTGGGAAAATAGCCATCTCCCTTTCAGGGGGAAGTTCGGGCTCATAGGAGCTGACAACTCGACAGCCCAATCTCCCACTTACCCAGAAGCGCCAGTTGGTGTGAGAAATGACAGTGCAAGTTTCCCCATATTTAGTCACTGATAGGTCAATTTCTCTTTGCAGTCCCTAGGTATTGTGTGTACTTTCTATTATCAGCAACAACTTTGCTTCTTCCAGCAGTTCAGAGGGTATCAGTGCATGGCTCCTCTTGACAGCAGCTACTCCCTCTCTCTTCCTCCTCCCTCCCCAGCCATCCCCACCTCTCCTAGTGCCCGAGGTAGCAGCAAGAGCCCAATTTCTCCAGACGAGACAACAGGACCTGTGCCGATCTGCCTCAGCCTCCTCTGCTCATTCATGAGCAGGAGGCACTATTTAATCGTAGTCACAGTGACAGCCACCCATACATCGAGTAGGGCAGTAGGGCAGCTGGAGGGTGCACGTCTGGTCGGTGAAACAGCCTAAACACAGGCTCCATGGAGAGGCCCCCCCATGCCAGGATCCACTCACAGCATCAGCCTTTCAACACCAGGAGGACTCTGGCTTGATGCCTTGCACTACTGTGCTGGGCACCACAGAGTGCTAGGGGAGTGCACGGAGAATCACGCTGGAGGACAGGATTTGCCCCAAGTAACATTCATGCATTTGCTACCATTATTTGTTAGGAGTCGTTAAACAACACCAAGGATCCTAACGTTTAACTCTGGCCCTACCAACATATGTGTGAAACACCCCCTACAGAGTCCACATAGGGAGAAAACAATATTGGGCTGCATCATTAATACTGTCCTAAACGGTCCTGTTTTATTCGTTTGCTGATCCTTTGTCTTATCCAAAATATCTCTAGGTTAACAAGGACCACATGCCAGTGACACTTCATTTAAAAAAAAAAGAAAAAAAAAGAAAAAAAAAGAAGTTGGGGTTGTGGCATGTAGATATTAAAAAAATAAATCAAATAAAACTTGGCATTGTAAATGGAAATCAATGGACTGCAAAATTGTATTTGTTCTAGCTGGCTAGAGTACTCACTGAGTTCCAAGCTGTTTGTCCCTTTCCGAGGAGAGATGGGGTCTGCTCCACATGTACTATAATTGCAAGGCTATTGTAAAATAGGACTTGCACCTTTCCACCTTCAAAACAGTTTAATTTATTTTTTTTTTCTTGCATGCTTAATCTCACAACAACCCACCAGACACAAATCCTAGCCGTCACTTACAGGGAGGATGCAGGGAGAGTGGATATTTTGTTTGAAGCCACGAAGCAAGTCTCTGTTAGAGGTGAAATGTTTGGCTCCCAGTCCCATTCCCGCTGTGTCCCTCTTAAAATTCTTTCAGTATCTATGAACTGCAGGCAACATAGTATCTGAATAATAATAATTATCGATAAAGCACTGCAGTGGATAAGGGCAGCAGGTACACAGTTGCCCTGTAATTTCATGTGACAGCTGGCTTGCTGTAACTCCCAGCTCAGGGTGCCTGAAGATGTCACAGGGGACAACGTTATTTCTCATCTGCACTGCTTTCAACTCCACTGCTTTTCTGCGAGTCTGATTCTTTATCTTTTTATAAATCTTGAGAAAACCGGTATGACCTAGGACTCTGTTCAACTGAAATATTTGCATATTACCATGTGGAACAAATAAAACTGTTGCTGTTATGAACAGCCCCTTTTCACCAATATACCTACAATGTCTACTTTTTGTCTTCTTCCCTATTCTGTAATGTTTATAATGATCATTATTCATATTACACATAGAAAAAAAATAGCATTTCTTATATGTCCGTGTTGATTCTCAGTGCCTCATAATTACCATACAAAAGCTAAATTGTTCTAAGGATTTTTATCACACTGAATCACACTGGTCAAAAGCCTCCCAAAACTCTTTTCCCTGGATTTTCATATGTACAGTCCTGAGAACTGAAGTTTTCATTTGACTTTCCAAAGCCTAGGGGGGTTTGAACTCATCACCTTGAGGATAGGAAGCCAATCAAATGCACCTTGCGAGGCTGATGCAGGTCGTTTTCAGGCTGGAGAAGGTACACTGGACAGGAATAGTGTGAATCAGAATAAGACCTGCCAGCTCTGACAGCAGGAGAAGGAAAGCTAAAAAGAGGAGACAGGTAAAATGAGCATAGATTATTCTTTGAAATCTGAACAGATGATGCTTGAAGTTAGAACAGTGCAGTAAAAGATTATTAGAACAAAATACAAAGAACCTGAAATTTGTGACTTTTAGCTCTGTCGGCAGGGAGTGTCTGTTCCAGCCACCAGGATTGCCATAGCAAAGAGATGTTTCTTCTAAAATCATTCTCCAAAAATTTTAACAGTGTGGAGTATGCTATGCAAAGCAGTTATCAAAAAATAGATACTAGCTCTGTCCTTGATATTAAATAGGATCATTTAGATTACTGCAATCAAATATGAAAAAAGAGCATTCATTACGAATGTGAATTTACATCCCCTCAATTGTAGAAATGATCAGAAGAGTATCTCATTTAAAATTAGCATTCTTTAACTAAGACTTAAAAATTGAATTGATTGGAGAATAATGGCCTATCCAACTCTTTGCTGCCTTCAACTGTTGCATGTATTTATTACGAAAGTCTTTAAAATAAGAACTTTTTCTTATAGACCATTATTGCTGCAATCGAGTTGATCTCTACTTTAAAGGGTAGATTAGGCCCTAGCCAAAGCACCCTGCTGTGCAGTTCGGACTCCCAACACAGCCTTCCAGGGAGCCTGCCCAGCTCCAATTGTTTCAGTTACCTGCAAGATAAAGAATGGTTAATTATTCTGTTCTCAACCAAATGGTTGGCATCTGTCAGGAACATCAGCCCAAGCAGGATGTACTCAGTCCTTTTAGAAACATACTAATCTCAGTCATCATTGTTGCAAATACTGTCCCACCACTCCTGCTGGGACCCCAGCTGGAGAGCTGAGGCACCAGTATCACCCAGCCCAGCACCAGGGGCTCCCCATGCGTTGTACGCCCCACTGTCATTCACAGACAGAGACACAGCTGCTTTTCAGATCCAGAGGTACGAGGCTGTGGGGACCTCTTTGGGAGTTGACTTTCTGCTCCTGCTCTTATCTTTACTTTGAACTGGTATTACCTCTGATGGCTCTTTGTCTGTCTCCATCTTCCTGACATGCATAGCTAGACACTACAGTGCAAATACTGTTAAAGGGGAACCAACTGAAGATTCCTGGGCTCCATCATGCCCAGATGACATCTGCCATGAACTTGAGCGCTCCTCAACACTGCTACCCTTGCACTGAGCTCTCCAGGCTGGAGACAAAGCTTTTGGTTGCCCTATGGACAAAAAGGGAATTTTTCTTCTTCTTTAGAGGCTATGTAAAAGGAAATATAGCCTTTTCCATCATAACTTATGTGCAACATATGGACAAGCTCTGACCAACAGCATAAAATGTTTGTAGAGTATGTGCTGAAGGAAAGGCAGATAATTTCTTGGGGATCATAATCTTTCTTTTCTTCTTTTCTGGATCAGTGATTTCTTATTCCATTTCTTGTCCGTTGGCAAACTATTTTCTCTTATATTTCAGAGGCTAGTCACAGGCTAGTCAGTTGGCTGATGCCAACTGACATCTGTACATTGAGCTAAATCAAGTGATCTTTGGCCCTAATAGAAGCAAAAGTCAACTATATGTACACAATACATACACACAGAGGGAAGGGGGGAAAAATAATAAAAAGAGTAAAATCCAAACAACAGAAAGACCCAAGCCACACCACTCCAAAGATTATAAGTTACTAAGCAGAACAAAGGTCCACCCCTAAATACTAAAGATCAGTGTAAGAGTCTTTTTATGGCTGATAACATATGTGCCCCACTGTCAGGCCGAGGACTTTTTATAGCCCAACAAAACCTAACAATCAGCTTTTGTGCAGCATGTGTCATAAAAAAAAAAAAAAAAAGAGAGAGAAAGTGCTCTACCAAGAAGGTCAAATTGTTATCTCCTTTTCTCAGAAAGGAAAGCTGAGCAGTAGAGAGTGGAGGAAACTTGCCCAAGGTGCCTTACTTAGAGAGGTGTAGGAGCACAGAAGATGACTTCCCCAGTCCCAGCCCAGAGATCAGAAGCAATTAGGAAGAGGCCAACCCTGCTGCACTCGGGCAGTTTTACACACACCGCCCTGTTTATAGTGAGAACATTTCCTAAACACTAATTCAGCTCCACCGGCCGCACAGGGATTGCCTGCGGCAGCCAGGCCCGTGGCTACGCTCGGGGACGGGCAGAGGAGCAAGTTCCTGCACCGTCAGCTGGAGTATGAAATTACAGCACTTCAGCTGCTCTGCAGGAGCGCCTGCCCGTGCCCGGCCACCGCCGGGAAGGCGAGGTGCTCACCCTTCAATGAAACGGTGTCAACCGCACCGGTGCTGGGGGAAGGAGCTGAGGAGAGGACAGGTTAGGAAGAAAGGCAGAGAATGGTTTAGGTTCGGAAGGGACCTTAAAGATCACCTAGTTCCACCCCCCCACCATGGGCAGAGACTAATCTATTGCTGTTCACTTGTCCCAGCTGGTGCATCCTTGCCACACTGCTCCAACCCCAGGGTGCAGCTGGGAGCTGTGGCACCAATGCCCAAGGCAGACCTGGCACGGCATTTGCAGCTGTGCAGGGTCTCTCCCTCTGCAGAGCAGCCGGAGGGAAAGAGGCAGGCTCCTGACCCCATGGGACCACTCATCAACCCAAGGTCCCATTCCTGCTCTGGGCAGCAAGCAAACTACACGGCAACGTTTATTGTTTGATTTAACATGAAAATTATGGAGCAATTAAATCCAGTGCAATGAACACTGAGGACTGCAAAAGGGGAGATAGCCCCCCTTCCTCATGCCCACCCCCACGGAGTGGCAGGTTCTTTTCTTTGGTCCTAGTCTAGTCCTTTGCCCGTGAAGAATGGATCGTCCACCTGGGAAAAGCCTTGGCTGCACGTGCCCCTGTCCTGTCCTGCTGAGCCTGGCTCCTGCGCGCTGATGGGGAGTGAGGGGCGAAGCTCTTGCCCCACAGTTCAGAGTTCTCCACCAGGGAGGGAGGACAGGATCACTCTCCCTTTCCTTCTGCATGTGTGGGGGAAAAAAATAAAAACCTCTTGGGATAACTTATTAACCCAAATTGCCTTCCGTTCTTATCTCACTCTGCTGGTAAATTGCACTAAAGGCCTTTCAGGAAGACTTTGAGAACCCTGCAAAGGTCCTCCACGTGACTTTTCAGACACGTTGGAGTCCTGCCAGTGCCCATTCCTTGACTCGAACGAGCAGCCTCAGGAAGGTAAGCCGTAGTGCAGGGCTCACCTCCCCAGGAAGGCTGCTCCATTTGCCTCTGGTTTACCCAGCATGAATCACAGTCTGTGGTTTCCACATTTAAGTCCCAGCAACATCCTCTGCAGCCAGCTACCCTGTTGGTCGGTCTGCCTTGCAGCTCGATGTGGGAAAAGCCTAGGAGTAAGTAATCAGTCCCCCAATAACGATGTATATAGCACAATATGCGTCCATATGTTGTCATGGAGATGCCATGGGACACATCCAAGGGTTTTGCCAGTTGGCTTTCTCCTGCATCACACATTTGTACAGAAATTAGGTTTCGATGAAAATATAGTATCCAAAGTTTTCCAGAGAATAAGTGGAACATAGATCTGTGTCAGAGCAGATCAGGTCACCTTTTTCATGATAACTTGCAGAGGCCTTATTTTTTTATTTCCCATTTAAATTGTTCCTGATTTTATATCCACATAACATCACTAAGTTCAGAGAATTAAACTAGTCAAAAATAATTGAGAGGGAAAAGAAGCAGGCCATATGTTTTAAAAGCAAGAATTAATAAATGCGAGATGACAGAATATAATACAGGGGGACTGAAATAACCAGTCGGGGAACCTTAACCTGAAACCTCCATCACTTTCCACATTTACCTGATATTTTTAAGGTAAGTAACTTTAGTGCTTATGTCTACCTTTTTTTTTTTTTTTCCCGTTTATGTTCTCACAAATTTAATAACAGGTATTTTTAGTTAAATGGTGTACTATTTTTTTTAAATCTTTTAAAAGGAGAAAGAAATTATCCATTTCTAAATCACACCTTCTCCATAAGAGACAGATCACATGGCCAATGGAAATCACATTCCAAATAGTGCAGTAAATGCCGGCAATCAATCAGGCCAAGGGCCTATCAGCTAATTACATAACCAGATGCAAACTTGATAAGCCACCACGAGCTCTCAACCCGCACAGCATCTTCAATCTGAGCATTTTTTAAAAAAATACCATCTTAGCCTTTCTGCATAACATCCTTAAGGTATAGCTTTTCTACCTATCCACACAGTTAAACCTCTCACCTATCTGAGCTCTTGTCTAATTGTGCTAGATGATTTTTTAAATTGTGCTTGCAAGTGACACTCAGCTGTTGGCCTCCTTCTGAAGTTACTCAGATTTGAGATTACTCTAGAGAACCCGCTGCGTTTTCATACCACCGCTAGTGCGGATCCACTGACTGAGAAAAGCTCCCTTGTGTCTGTTGACATGAATAATCCCCAACATTTTTAATATAGGCTGCCTTTGCCAGTTGGCTGACACGTGTGCTATGCCATGAATAAAAGCTATTTGATGACAGTTGAGAAATGGATGTGAGACACTTGCTGCTATATTTCCTCTGCTGTAAGAGAGCTAGTCCCTATTGTTGGTCACGTGCAGGAATGGAAAGATGTTAAAGGCAACTTGAAGGCCAGCAACGACGTGGTAGCGCAAGGCAATACAGAGAAGCGAGACCCAAGCCCTCTTCTAATAGCCTGCTGCTTATTTACATTCCTCAAAAGGCTTTGCTGCCTATAGGAAGCTTAAGTCGCTCTACATTTTATAATATGCGTTTTTAGCCACAGCATCAAAACTGTAAATACAACCTTCATCTCAACGTAGAAATGATTCCTCTTCTTACCTAGCTAGAAAAAGCTTAGATTTTTTTCTGTATATCGTATAAGTAACAGGATAAATAATGAATGGTTACTTACCATCATCTGTTGCTCTTCAAAAGACCCTTGCGTGTTTGTTTCTGTTGGGTTTTGCACTGTAGGAGAACCACAAATTCCTGGTGTGAAGAACATGCACTCCAGAAAAACCACATGGGACAACAGCTCAGGTGACTCTGCACGAGCGTGCGTGGGCTGCTAGTGCTAGCAAGGAAAAAAAAGATAGGGATTTAAGGTAGAGTTGACAGAAGAAGAGGGAAAATATTTGGCTAATAGAAAATGGGAGATGGATTGAGGTGTCAGAGGAACAGAAAAAAAGCAAGATTGAACCATCCAAGAACAAGATAAAATAAGCAGAAAGGAGGGATGACTGGGGGAGCACAGGCAGGAGGAGGAGTGGGAAGGATGAGATCAAAGGCAAAGTAACATTACAGAGAACCTTGCAAGGGAAGACAGGGAGATTTAATTGAAGACTGAGAGAGACATGAAATCAGTGAGATTTGAGGGAGATGGGCTGGTGTGTCACAGGTGTGGGAATTTTAGCAGGAGACTGCAGAAAAAACTGGGGGAAAGAAGGTAAGAGGAGGCAAGGGAGGACAGATTGCTGCAGCATAAATATTTACTGCATGGATAAGAGTCTTGTATGATGAATGGTAAGGGAAAAGTAGATTTTAAAGAAGACTTAATACATCCTAATACTTTTGGAGACAAAGCTTACAGATAACCCATTAAATCCCTTTTATTACCAAAACACCCCAACAAACATGATGTAATTTACAGGACTAACAGGAAGAGAGAGCAGATTATACTCAGCAGGCAAAAGTGCTTAAAAATATATCCAGTGGCCTGCTAAAAAAATCAACAAGAGAAGGGCTGTCATCCTCAAACGGAGGATAAAGTTTTCTCTCCCGCTAAGTCCTTAACAGAGTTTTCTCTGAAAACCTGACCCAGCTGGGAGAGGTTCTGCCATCTCCCCTATTGTCAGATCAGAGCTGCCGCTGACAAAATGCACCTGCCCTAACAACTCACCAGTAATGATGCTGCACCCTCCGTATAAAACTTCAAGCACCTGGTGTTAGCAAGACACAGGTGAGCTCTGTCATCTCTGCCTACAGGCCTGGAGTTCTACAGAGCATCAAGCTCCTATGGGGCACCTCGGACCTTCACAGTGTTGGTGCTGCTGCCACCTGGGACTTCGCACAAGGAGAGATGAGATGATGGAGATGCTTCATTGCTGGCTCTGGGAAAGCAAGTTTACCAAATGGCTGAGACAATAACCTGCATGAAACCCGCTGGAGCAGCATGAGAAGACAGGGGGAATTGAAAAGTAGTGCACATACATAGATCGTGTCCTGGTGGTTACAAGGGGAGACACGGTGACACAATGATGGAATAATTTCCAGATGATATGTCGAGCAGAAGATGCTTTGGAAAGCTCTGTTATCCAGATCAGCTTTTGGGATGTGTGACTAACAGCAATGGGCCATAATAGTTATTTTTTAAATGTCACTTCAAGCACAGTTTTCTCCTGATTATCACTGGAGCACATTTCTGGCACAAAGTGCCTCTGTACAGTGTATCTTGGTATTATCAGAAGCTAGCACTCGGCTCTAGGCAAAGATGTTAAAAACAGTATATCATTTTGCTCTTGTAAGGGAGAATCTCACAATTAGGCCATCTGCTACCTTCCACACCAGCGACAGCTCATCCTTGTATTTGCTGATAGAACTGGGGCTGGCAATTAAATAGCAGCCCTTCTTCCCCACCCTCCTCCCTACCTCAACAGCTGTACCCCTGCCCACTGCGCCACAGCTCCTCTCGTGCAGCATCCACTAGAGATTTCCTTCTTCACCTGAAAACGGCTAAGCTGCCGTGCACCTCTCTGTGGCCAGTCTCTGCCTGGCTCCTTTTGCCCCAGCCTTGGCTCCCCTGAGTGGGTGGGGAGGGCTGATGCTGGTGTTGCAGAGGATGGAGCTGCAGCTCCTTGATGGCACGATACTCATTCCCATGGCATGTCAAGCAGTCACAGTCAGAAGAAAGCTGCCTCTGCACCTGGTCTGCCTGCTTTCACGTAGCTTGAGCCTCCTTGGAACAAATCTTCTGTTCCAAAGTAGACTGAGAAAAAGACTGATAGGCCACGCTGATTTCAGCCTTCCTGCAGACAGGAAGAGAGTGTCTCAGAATACTATGTCTCTGCAAGCAACTGCACCCTGACATAGAGATACCTACCTTACCTTTCAACACAGAGGTCAGCGGTGGTGGTGTGGGGCTCAGCTGCGCTGAGGTCCTTCACACTTCCAACAAACCCAGCTTCTCCCAGAGCCTGGGCAGCCCAAATCCATACCCCTGCAGTACACCACAGACCCTGGGGCAGAGAGTCCACCAGCTCCTTCTCACATGTGCTCCCTGCACAGCACTGGCACCATGGCATGCCGACCACAGCTGCTCTGTGCCCTTCCCAGCCTGTGCCCTCACCCTTGGAGCACTCATCAGGCAGCCTCCTGTCCTCCACCACTCTGCAGGAGACAGCTCTCTTCAGCAGGCTGCTTGCAGGGAACGTGCCTGGCTCATAATGGTTTTCTTTCTTTTAAGCAAGATGGATATCTCTGAAGCTGGTGATTTTTATGTCTCTCAAATTCATAATCCTGTGACAGCTGCGATATCCAGCCCAGCGTTGGTGCAGCAGAGGGGCTGGCTGCAGCAGCGCCGGAGGCTGGGAGCCAGGCTGGGGGCAGATAAACACACGCCTGGAAAGCCAGGGAGACCCGGAGCAGCTCCAGTGCTCTCGGAGGCGACGCTTTGCCTTCTTGCAGCACATCAAACACGTTAGCGTGTTTTCAGCGGGAACTGAGGACCCAAGCACAAGAAGGCAGAGCTCCGGCTTAGCTTCTTGATTATGTTTTCTTCTACTTTCCAGAAAACTGGCACACTAATTAGCATGTGTTGCTTTAAGGGGGCTTGTTCTTTTCATGCTAATCCGGGCTGAATTGCTGAGCACAAGGGCATTTTGCTTACAGAGCCGGATGAATTCACCTGTGGGGCAGCTGCCTGGTGCGAGGGTCCCTGCATCACCCCAGGGGCGACACGGGGCTTGCTGGGCTCGTTTTGGTGAGCCACATCTTTCCCTCACTGGGCTCTCCAGCTTGGGCGGACACTTGAAGCGGGAGGTGGTCTGGGTGGATGGAGATGATGTTTGTCATGGAGAAGAGGACGCGTTGCTGCTGCCAGGCAACCGGCTCCGCAGCGCCCGTGCCAATGGCTGCAAACACCTCTGCAGAGGCAGGTCTAGAGAAGGAGCGGCCAACCCGGGGCTGCTGGCTGCTGGTGGGGGGTGGTCCTGGGGGACCCCCACCCCATGGAGCCCAGGGGGTGGCACAGCTGCTCCCCCAGGAGCCCTCTGCTAAGGCAAAGTGGGGAGAAGGGGCTGTGCCCCCTCCCTTGCTGGCCCGGGGGTCCTGGAACAGTGAGGGGGCAAGGCAGGGCTCTTGGGGAGCCCGGTGTCCACTGCACTGATAGAGACTTTCTGGCATACTCCCAGCTATGGTTTTGGTCACTGCTGCTCAGTGGCAGGTGAGGAATAAGCCGTTGCAGCTCAGACCCAGGTCAGGAGCAGGGTCTGCAAGCCCTCTGCCCTCCCTCAGGTGCATGGGGCATGTCTTCCCCCCTGCAGCAAGATCTGCCCATGTACCCTGCTTCATCCTGTGGCATGGCCTCACCGCAGGGCTGGCATGACCCTGGCACTCCTTCACCCAGTTTTCAGCCTATATTTGCACCACAATGAAACAAACTCCTTCTCATCATCCTCCCTGCTGCATCTTCAGCCACCCCGGGCAGGGATCAAAGGAGGGGTGGAGAGAAGGACCCCAGACCCACAATGGTACCATGGGGAGGAGGCGCAATTGCTATTTCAGCTGATGGGCTCTGGAGAGAAGTTCTATATTCTCAGTATGGGTCATAAATTTCTTTCCCCAAGCCCTGCTGCAATCAGCCGCACACAGCTTGTCAACTGAATATACAATAAACTTTACCTATGATAGTTATGCATACAAATATACATATATATGCATGAAAAACTCACTGAGTAGGATTAGGGAAAATTACCATAGAGTGCATCAACCAGCAGTGCCATCTACTGCAAGCATGCCCTTTGCTTACTCAGTAAAGGATTTTGGCTTCTTCCAGTCTCTCACTCCAGGAATATTCTTGCAAAGACATCATGGAGGTCTTTGCGTTAAGTGTTTGAAGAAGTTTTCAAGCAGTAATAAGTTAGGCCTCTACAATCTCTTATCTGATGGGGAAATTTTTATTCCGATTTTCATTTAGTTTTTATTTTACAGTTTCGGGATACCTAGAATGTTGAGGAACACATCTTGTTCCTTCCCACTTTGTGCTTCATGGGCAGGGTTTGGCCACAAGTCCAGTGCGAGACACATAACTTATTGAGAAACATGCAGGTGACACCTACTCTGGCCACTTCACACAGGTCAAACCCTAGAAATACCCTTGTGAGGTGAGAGCCGGTGAAGAGAAAAGCGAGACTAGATAATTAATTGCAGATCCCCCCTATGGTAGCTACAGATAAACCTCTACAGATGAAATGTTTGCAGAAGAAGTTTGAAGCTGGGGGATAGGAACCATGTCCCTTCTGGATCCCAGGAGCAATTTACTTGGGGCGTGAGGGCTGCAGCCAGCAGATGTGCTGCAAAGCACAGCTCAGAACCAGCATTTCCTCCCAAAGCTCCTTCCCATTTTCCTTGGATTTCAACTCTTTGGCTTGTAGCAAGGCAGGTGGCATGGCTTCCCAATGCAGATGGCCGTAGGAGATGGAGTGCTGCCACCTCCTCCTCCTCCTCCAGTGCCCATGGGTGCGGGTGACCGAGCTTCCACCGGCCCGAGCAGCCCGGACCAGGGAGCAGACTCCGCTGCTGTCGAGCAGGAGGCTGCCTGGTGATTCACTCACACGAGCTCTTCATTCCCTTGGGAACAAGAAGGGAGGCAGGGAGCAGATCAGCACCCCGCAGACCTACGCCCCTGCTTAAGGGGAGCGTGGAAAACCTGTCAGAATAAACACCATTAAGGATTGTTGTCAGGAGGCACGGAGCAAGGATTAGACTGCCTCCCGAACTCTCGCCAGTCCTAACCAGAGGTGAGGGTTGAGCTTGAGGGCTGCCGTGCAAACTGGGCACGCCATGGCGATGCAGAGTGCTACCAGTAGGCCACTGGACTGGACTGGAAATAGCTTTTTTAGCAGAGTAAAAATACCTGACTTTGACAGCCAGCATGCTGGTTTGTGTATGCGTAATTTGCTGCGATCATGCTATAAATCAAGATGAGACTTCTAAAATTATGTATGACCTCATTTGATAGATTATCTAATAAGGAATTTGCTAATGCAGTTTATCACTTAAAAAGCCGTACGACGGCTAAGGATGAGTACTTTGCTGCAGCACATTTAAACCTAATTGTCAGAGGAGAAAAGCAAGCGGATTTCAGAGGTGAGTTAGAAGAGCATCCTTATGAGGATGATGTCTTCACTAAATCAGTGGTGCAATGCAGCAAGCAGGGTGGAAAGGAGTCTCCTCTGGATAAAGGTACAGAAAGCTGCTAGACAAGGCTGCGCTGTCTGAGAATGCTGCATGGACTTGCTGACCAGGAGAGCCTTCATAAGTGTAAATAGTTGTATCCTAATGGGCATTCTTGATTTTATTGTTTGATTTAGTGCTGTCCTTTATTGTTATGACATTTCAGTTCTGTTTCACTGTCTTGCAAGCAGATCTAAAATACCCGATATGTGGAAAGAAACTATCAGCCTAGACCTCTAGCTCGAACTAGCTATTCTGGTTATCATGCTTGTCAGAATGAAGAGAGTAATTGTTTTGCTGCTATATGTTACCATCAAATATTTTTGTTCTCCCAGTCCTGTGACTCATTTAAAAAGATGGAACATCACTTCCACATATACAAACAGAACTATAAAGCAGCTCAAGCCAATGAAATAAGGCTCGTTTTGCAGGTTTGTTAACTACATGTTCTGTTCCAATCCCAAATTTATGATTAATATAAGTGCCATTTTATTTACTGGTGATTTTGTAAAGCTCTTTCTGGGGTCTGAATGCCTGTGTATATTCCCTGGATGTATGATAGTCTTCAAAGCCTCTCAGATAAACATTAAACCTTCTCACAACTCTATGTGTGTGTGGGGAGGGGGAGGTGTTAGAGAAGTGACGATTTTCAACTCCATTTTAGGTTTGTGCAAAATGAGGTGGAAACATGAAAGAACGTACAAAAGGCCACACAGAAAATTGTTATTGGAGCCAAGGCTAAAGCTCTGACATCCCTGACTCCCACCTTGCCTCCTGACTCCCTACAGCAAAGCTGGCAAATGTCCCGTTTCTACTCCCTGTGCCCCAAGCACATCCTGCCTCATTTTACAACCCTGCCCGAAAGATGGGATTTGTTCTTTTGTTGTTTTCTGGGAAAAAAATGCTTTATGGCAGAAACAGGGAAATTGGACGTTGCTTTACAGAAAGCAGGACATTATAATTGGCATAAGAAGGCAGGAAGTAATTTTACTGAGGGCTACTGAGTCAATACACTAGGTGAAACCTCCACATTCACTTAAGCACATAACTAGTGATTTGGGATTGTACAGGAGCCACTGCTGTCACAGGAAAAGCAAAGATACACATAAAGCATTGTAAATCCCAGGGACTTGGAATCAAGGAGCCGTAGAAGGATATTTTGTTAGTCATGAATTAGAGTCACACAGGGGAACTCCACATGACATTTGCATTGGAGGCCCACCTAAATATTATGATGTTTGTATTGATAACGTAGTCCCAGTTGAGTACCTGTGACTGTTCCTGAGAGAACTGGAGTCTACAAAACACAGCTGTTTATATACATCTGACTGGAATGATTTATCTACAAAAGAGAAAACCACAAAGTAATGGCAATATCATCTGCCTCATTAAATGGCCCAGATCTAAATCGGAGAAGCCACTCGAGGGGTAAGATGGTAGTTCACCACCATGCCACATCACCATTTGTGGTTTTCTCCACTGACATTAATTGATACAAACTGAGTTAGTGGACTGTACATTGAAGACACATCTCTACAACAAGCTGGACTCAGGGAACCTGCTCATTCACCCTAGGCTAATTTTCAGTCACAGCTGACATGGCTTAGACAGAAGTTTCATCATAAAACTTTCATTAATCATTCCTTGAGCCATCCCATTTCATGAGCCTGTACCCTTACCAAGATATAAAATCTAGCTATCAGTAACACTTCTCAGAAAGCTACCAGTGATAGTTTGGTGCAACCTGTAGCAGCCGGGCAGAATTTACTCCCCTGCATTTCATCTCCTGACTGTCATCAGCAAGGCAAAAAAGCTCCAGCTGCTCTGAGCCTACATTACTGCAGTGAGATTCCAAGGGAGATGATGCTGAACCTCATCCAAAACCAAGGGAGAACCAGGAAAAGAAATAAACGTCCTAAGCCTGTAGCTTGGAAATTGAATGTTTTTTTCTCATTGCACATCTATTCAAAATACATGCTTCTCATTCCTACTGGGCAGTAAACCTTGCCATGTAGCTGCATGTACTGGGCTTGGCCATATAGTTGGTAATGCACCGTGAAGCTACACACATCATAAAAATAGTACTGTTAGAATTATTCTTAAAACGTCACTTATGGGCCAAAAATATCCTCTAGAAGAAACAGACTGTAAAAGTACATCTTGAGGTTGCTATCTGGTACAACAGGCAAATTCTCCTGCTGTGCAAATCAAAACGTGGATTGCTTTGAAAATATAAGGTAAACATTCCTAGAAAGACAGAACTGAAATGCGTGACAGGAACTCCAGCGAGCATCCGCTGATCAGCAGTTAAAGATTGCCAAGAGAATTCCAGGGCATGTGGGAGGAGAGCAAGGCTGCAGCCGAGGTCATACCTGAAGACCGTGTTCCCCTCCTTCAAAGGATGGAAATCCCACCCCACCCTGCATCCTCTCCTAGATCATATGGAAGATCTTCAGCTGAGTCACCGTAGGAGAGCAATGTAGAAATTTCCCAGGCTGTAAGCAGCAAAGTTTTACAGGCATCCTATTATGTTCAACTTACATAATCTGCGTACTTGGTGGCTCAGATAATACAGCGATAGAGCTTTATGGAATTAAAAAAGAAAAAGCTTCTCACAGATAATAATATAGCAAGAATGGAATTATAATGCTCCAAAAGTCTGTAAAATAAGTCCAATTTTCTTTCTGGCCTTATCGGACATTTCCAAGAGGGACTTATTGAAACAAAGATGGCACCTCAACACCTATAGCCATTACATCATTTACACTGAACTTTGGCTTCTCAAGGCATTATTTTGCTTTTGGAAACAGAAGCTTCTGGTCACTTAGAGACACAAAAAGACAAAGGTCAAGGTTCAAAAAGTAGTCTTAAGAGGCCTGTTTTGTCCTATTGAAGTGCAAAATTTTTACTATCTTCAGTCTGGATTCTTACTCCTGTCTGTACACTACACTAACATTTTGCAAAAGACAGGCAACTCTTGTCTCCATATACTGTAAAGATAAATAAAAAGTCTTGCACAAGTGGCTGCAGCAAGGCACTGCAACTGATGTACAAACATGTTATACCTAGAAATATTTCTTCTCTGATCACAAATTTTGGGATTTATCTATGTTACATAAAATACTGTGGAGTTAGATCCTCCACTGGCTTAAATCGTAGCTCTATCAAAGCACATTGAATTATGCTGATTTGTTTAAGATGATCACATAATTGAAAAACATACTTTGGCCTAGACAGCTGACAGATTCTCAGCAGGGCTCTCTAGAGTAAGGCAGTAGAAGGAAATAAGCTCTTTAAAAAATAATACTCTCATGCTTGAGTAAGAAGTTTCTCTGTGAGAAATGCACCCTTTTCACATATGTACAAGTCACATTATCTCTAGTAAAATAACAACAACTGGATGGAGACATATACGAACAAATACAAGAGGGTGCTTACTCCAGAAGTGCTTCCCCTGCACTGCCTCTGGTACCTTTGTGTGCTTGTTTTTCTGAAGTAGTACCTCTCTCTGTGAAGGTTATCCAAGGAGTCTTTTTCAAGTACCAGTATCCTTGCAGGGATACAGTTTATCTGAAAGGCAGACTATGCAAATGAACATACAATAAACTTTTGCAGTTCCACATTTTTTTCACTCCAAAGATTGTTCTTCCATCGCCTGACCCTTTGGTGCAAAATGCATCAACAGCCTAAAAGCTGGTATGTAAACTTCACATGCCGAACAGAGGGAATGCTAAGGACATCCATAGCTGAACTGTTTCCATGATGGGAGGACACTATCTTCATGCGAGGGTGGGAAACTTAGTTTACCACCAGTCAGGCCATTTGCTGCAGAATAATTTGGTCACTATTGGCACTAGACCAATTACTAATTTACATTTAATTCCCAAACTGTCCTTTGGGAAGCATAGGCTTCCAGCTTTTACAGCCAAACACAGGACTGAAAATGGTAAGGAGCGATAACAAAGGAATTCAAGCTATCTACTACCAGAAAGCAGACCTGACTTCCAACCAAACACCTGCCATTAAAAACTGGCTTACAGCAAAATCTGCATTTCCTTTGAGGAGTCTCCTATCTAAGGTTAGCCAGGGATGAGAGGTAAAATGCCAAACCGTTTTGCTTATTGACAATAAAAGTCTGCCAGTTCTTTGCAGCACCAGTTAAAAAAAAAAAAAAAAAAAGGTAGCTACCCGTGATGTTGCTTTTCCACCATTTTGATGCTGTTGTTCAGGATATTGTATTACTTTTTGTCTTTATTTAGTTCCAGGTGTTATTGCTTGCTTGGCAGGCAAAACTCTTAGACTGTGTTATGTAGCGATCCTTCCAGCATCTAGGCTTTCACAGTGATATTAAAACTCAAGAATACTGGAAGAGATAAATACCCCACTGTCCTCTCCGCTGGGTCCTACACATCAACTACTGTGCTAGCAGAAAGAAACGTTAGGTGTTCCACAACTGGATGGAGAACAGACAAGGGAGAGCTCACAGTGAAATGCTGGGAGCTCACTTGCTGTATACAAATGGAATGGAAGATAAATCAAAGCTGCTCTTTGATCCTGACACTCTGGGCCACCTCTCTGCACTGGAGCCTCCAGCCCCTTCTCTCCCAGGCTCTCACAGGTGCAAGGTGCTGCCTAACCTCCCCATACTGCAAAGCAGCTGGGTCGTCGTGGCATTAATTAGACCGGGATGAACACGTGCAGGCCAAATAGGAGCGGGGCCGTTGCTCCATGCCGAGGAGCAGCACAGCAAACCTCTCGTGGAGGAGCCTTTGGCTCTGCCGCCCAGCACTTCCCGTGACCCAGGTGCCTCGACTTCCACGCTCATCACATTCCCCCTCTGCTGCTCCCAGAGGACTCAAAGGTGTTCCCTCAGATGCTATAATTTAGCCCTTCCAGGCATCAGTCCTGTTCACCCATGCGAGGACAACAGAGTATTTAAAGCTGAGACAGCCAAAGAATATATTCAAGAATCTGTGATAAAAGCTACAATTTTATGCACCATGGAGCATCCATCAAGGAAATGCACAGAGCTAGTGCCACAGAATAATTACATGTGCAGAGTCCATTGTAAACACAGCTTTTATGTGCATCAGCACAGCTGGGGACAGTGTTTAAAAATATAATTATGTAATACATTTTATGTAGTCTGTGAGCCGTTCAAGTGATACCATCGGTTCAGCAAAATTGCATGCAGCAGTTCTGTATCTATTGGCCTGAGCAAAGAAACATTTTTCAAGAGCGTTATTTTTTTTTCCTGCCATGAAATAGATTTGTCTCCGATGCCTACGGGGGATTTGCGTCTCTGTCATTGGCCACTTTCTCTCCTACTTTCACCAATGAAGGAGAAAGAAATGGGGAGTTATTTTTGGCCTTGCAGCAGACTCCAGCATCTAAATCAGTTAGTTCTGAAACCACTTGGGGTGGTGCTGGATCTGTTTTAATGGCTTTAGAGAGAAGGAATTTGTGATGTCTGACTGTTAACGGAAGGAAACAAAGCAGCTGTTGTCGGGCAGAAGGGCAAAGCAAGGTTAAGACGCTGTGTAACGAAGCAGGGTCCAGCCTTTAGTACTGGATGTGCAGCAGATAACGAGTCATGGCGAGGGCAACGTAGAGGAGGTGATTACTAAGCCCCATACAGCCTTCAGTGAACCAGGACATCTCTGTTAAAATGCACAAAGAAAATAGGCTTATAGGTATACATATTGCCGACACCCTCCTGCCTCCCCTCCACAATCCCTCCCCTACTTATTTTATCTCTGTGATGCTTATAGTATATGAACTGCATAAAATGTAGAGGAAGCTTTGCTTTCCTTCTTGTTTAATCTGCAGGCACAGCTCAGTTGAGGTGATACAACAGTAAAATTCCTCAGACAGCACTTAAGAGTGCTGCTAAATGATAGCAGCAGCTTGCGCAGTTATTTATCTGAGACAAAACCAGGTTTGTAGATACTACTTAATGATCATTTTAAAGTCCCGAAACTTTCACTGCCTTGCAGACAGTAGTTTATATGTCTTGGCCAAATCCTATATGGAAAATTACATTTGACCTATCAAAATCTTTCTCGGAGACCCAGCAGATTGCTTTTTCATTTAACAAGACCATAAAAGAAATCTGTACCCAGTTTCATAATACAAGAGCCACAGGTGGGAGTAGCGAGATAGCTTCTTCAGCTGGCCAGGAGCTTCTTGGCACAGAAATAGGACCTGATGCTAATTTCTAAATAGGGGATCTGAGATTTTCTTTTCTCTGCTAGATGCTGGGTCACATGTAGCATATAGAAAAGGAGAGTGGGGACCAAAACCCAGGTGTCTGCATTCCTGCTTGCATGCTAGCATCAGAGAAATAGACATAGCTCTCTGCTTTCTCTCTTCCTCCCTATGAATATTGTATTTCTTTTCGCTTAGTGGAACGGCATCGATCAGAGGACGGAAGATATCACAGCCAGAAGAGTCTGTCACCAGCTGCGGCATGCAGAGGCTAGCAAGGTGGTAGCTCTGCTTTTGGATCTCATCCAGATGATCAGCAATGCTCAACAGAATAGTTGTTTGCCTGAAAGGTGGGCACAGGCATCATCCAGCTATGTTTTCAAATGGAAGTAAACACAGCACCATTTGAAAAATCCCAGAATTGCCACATATTTGATTCCAGAGCTACCAGGCTATTTAGATGCTTCCTTCCCATGGAAATTTCTGTAAAACACATTTTTAAGTCAAAAAGCTTTTTGTGCTTTCTGTGGTAGAGCATGCATAGATTATATAGATATAGACTTACATAGTGCATGCCACCTCAGAGTGACAGGGGAAGTTAAGGCAGTTTTCAATGCACTGCCTCTGCTGCACAGCCCAATGTCATACATCTGCTGTGACCATATTTCATGTCACATTACACAACGAAGATGGGGCTTTGCATCAACACTTTATGTAAATATATATATATACACACACACATATATATAGTGCGTAGATACTGAGATACATAGACACTGATACATCTTTGTATGTTCTTAGGAAAGATTGGGTTTGGGGAGATCTAAGCAGTGAAATGGTTTAAAGTAATTCAACTTGAGGAAAAGAAAACTTTTACATTTTTTAAATCATTCAACATGTGATATTTAAAGTTGCACTCAGCGGAATCTTTTGAGAGAAATTTTATTGACTCAAACAGTTACTGCTTTGCAGCACAAGGTGTATGGCGCACAGAGCCAAAATGAAACTATTACCTCTTACCATGCAGACAAATAGAAGAAATAAATAAACAGTACTTTTAAATTAGCTTGCTAAGAAGAATTGGTCAGTGGCCAACTAAGAAATATTTCAGTGTGTGGTATCAGCATCAAATGTGGGAGTTTTGTGGTGGTTCTTTTTCTGCAAGGGCCAACATTTTATATTCTCATGGGATTTTGTAATTGTCAACTTGAATGTCCTCGATCCTTTTGAACAAGACATATTTAACACAATGCCTGCACACAGTGAGCTGGATTTTCAAAACCACAGTGTTGAGCAAATACCCTCATGAAGTTATATGTCTGTAGCTTGTTTATGCAGGAGATAATGTCTTTGTAAGTCTGGTTTAGGATGTGTGATACCAACAGGTGATGATGAAATTCTTCTTTATATGTCTTACCGAATCCCACTGGAATGGTATCAGTATAAAATTACCTGAAAAATTTAGTTTTGGGCCCTAAAATGCTATATTTACTACCTTTCAAAGGAAACATGTTAAGTAGAGTACTGTCAGCAGATGAGACACAGGGAAGAGCAGGAATGGAGAGGTAATGCAACTTCCTCAGGATCACGTAACAGATTTGTAGAGGAATTCACAGCAGAGCCCCTGACTTGTGTTCCATGCATTGCTAACCACTTCTCCAATCCAAACTGCTTGCAGTATGCCTTTCTGTAGAAATATCACAGCCACAGGAGCAGCAGAGAACACATTCATTGAACATTTGTTAAACAGATCTAGTTTAAATTTCTTAACACAAAAGTTAAGTATGTTCTATCTAAGTGCATTCAGCACAACTTTATGGCTTAAATGCTAATAGAAAAATTGATTAAGAAAAACACTTTCAAATGGAATCTATTTTATATGACCAGAGGGAACCTTCAAAACACAAAATTAAATAATTTATGCCAGTACCTTCTGGGTGAAGCCAGGTTGTGAATTCAGAGGTAGCAACGTGCAGACAATATATCATGTCCTAGAAGCAGGAGCAACACCACAACACTACAGAATGGAGGATCCCAGCACTGACATTAGCATGGAAAAAAAAAAAAAAAAAAGTTAAAAGCATAGGGAATCCTTCAGCCTGTGTGCGCAGATATTTCTGAGTAGCCACAAAGAGGTTAATGCTAAGTATATTTATTAGTTAGCAGAATCACCTAGGTGTAACTAAAACACTGATTCCTTGAAGTCAATCAATCATTCTTAAAATATGGTACATATGTGAAACTGTTACCTCTTCCAAAACAGACAACTGCCTTGGCACAGCAGAGTAAGTAATACTGCAGAGTAAACAGAGGGATTTAGTCACAGGTTCGAAGGAGTGTCATAAGGGGAACCATCAACCCCGTGCCCTTAAATTCCTTCAATGCTCTTCCTTTAATCCCTCATACTAATGTTATTTATACAGCGTTTATTAAAAGTGGTTTCTAATTTCAGGTGCCCAACTGCTAGAGTTCTGCACACCAGACTCCAACTGAAGTGATAGAAGCAATGGGCAACACATACCTAATTCCATCTCCTTCCCTATGAGCGCAGTAACATATTCCCAGTCTTCCAAACACCACTGCTCAGCACACATGGCTACTCAAGCCGCATTTCCTTAAAAAGGTGGGAGTTGGGGAAGCATTGGCTATTTGGGGAACTTGCATGCAAAATATGTTTTTCAAGTAAGAAGATACCAGCAGATGGATTTCATGAAGGAACAACATTGAACAAAATGCCGTAGCCAGTCCAAACAGTTACAGCAAATGAGAAATGTGAAACTGAAATCCAACTCGTAACCACATCTTGGCAGCATGCGGTTGCAGGTAACAATTGTCTTTACAGTCCAAATTCTCATGTATTTTCCTGCCCATGAAATGGAAAGTTGAGAACATGATTGTCTTGACTGGCAGACAGAGCAGGTGGATGGCAGCTTTGAACCACTTGGAAACTACAAAAAACTCAGCCTTTGGAACAGTAGGTGCTGGTTAGCCTCTTCCATGCCGGCCCTCCAAAGCACCTGGTCATCAGAATATTTCTTATTACTCACTATGCACAACAACAGGAAAAGCGGTGGTATGTATGTCCTCTTCTCATCAACAAGGAGGACAAAAAACCCAAGTGTCTTAAGGACAAGGAAAAAGTGGTAGCCAACTTCTACCTGCAGCATCACCTAAGAGCACTGCGAATGTTTCTTTCACCCCTGGAAAAGGTAGAGAGATGTGGAGAAAAGTCCACAGAAGCTCCTTCCCTCCATCATATCCTGAATTTTCTTGAATTCATGGCTGCTGCCTTAGACGTAGACCCAGTTTTGAGTACCCATTCATCTGACACATGAAATTGGAGTGAGAAATTGGTCTGCTATAGATTCAGAGAGTTTAAGGCAGAAAAATGGACCATTTCTAATGTCTGATGTATCACCACCCTTTTAATTTCAACTCAGTAATCCCATACAGAACCAAATAACCATCTATTTAAGTAAATAACTGGCAAAAACATGTCTTCTGAAAAGTTATTCAGTCTTGTCTTAAAGAGAGAGAAATCAATCACTCCTTAGGAGATTGTTCTTAGCAAGATACCAGTCTTTCAGAGTATTCGAAGTATAAACCAAATTTTTAGTTTGAGTTTGTTTAGCCTTAGGTTCCAAATGGCCAAGATGTACTTCACCAGTCTCGATGCTTTCTCTTGAGCCATTCAATTATTTTTTGGTGACTGGTACAATCTTACTATGAGGGTACTTCATACGAAGCAAATCTTCCCTTAACGTTCTTCCTGATAAAGCTAAATAGGCTCAAATCTGTTTGTGGCTTTCTGCACAATCTTTAATCAATACCTAGGCAACTAGTGTATCTGTCATTGCATGTCAAAAAAATAAAAAATAAAATTATTGAGACAGAAAAGGGACATAAAAGGACAAAGAGCGTGCACCCAAAGCAGCAAGTCTACAACATCACAAAAGACAGTGTTCAGGTCTAGACTTCATCTGTTTCACTTTGTTTCCCTAACTTCAAACCTTACCTTTAGATCTCCTAGACATATAGGAACAAAAAATCAGGGAAATCCTTGTATTTCCATGGCTGAAGAAAAATTGTAAACCCCCTGCATTATACACAGAACTGCTTAGCCACTGGGTAGGACGGTGTTCAGACAAAGGCTGTGATGAGAGAGGTGTGAAGAGCACAGCCAGGAGGACAAGGAGCTGCAGGGAGGCATCCCCTGGGGGCTGGCCGGGGGGCAGCATCGCCCTGCATCCCCCTGCCAAGCGTAAACCCCGACTGCTTCCACTCGGCCCTTCTGTGGGTCATCTGTTTTGACCTGGAACAGAGCACTGATATTTGGGCTCCAGGCTGGGGCTATTCAAGGACTGAGTTCATGTTTGCTAAGCTGTTAATTACTGTGTAGGACTTAGTTTAATACCAGTGACACAGCAGGAAGTATCCCAAAGTCTCTACTTTGCCATTCTCCACCAGTACCAAGGGGACCATATACCACTTTTTACTTGACATTATTACGTCTTTAAAAATGATAAAATCACAGTTTCAAGGAGGAGCCACCCTAGGAATGGCATATATTTAAAAGAAAGGCAATTTCCAATTACTACAGTCTGTAAAAGCCAGAGATCAGATTCAATTACACTGCACTTAGCAATTTACAATCTGTTGGTGCTCATTCCAGCAGAGGCTTGTTAAAAGCTCTCTTTCTGCAGACCTTCAAAATGTGCTTACCTACTGAAAAAGAAGAGGTTCTCAGTCCAGTCTCTCACCTTAACTTAAGCCATGAAAACCCAGGCCAGTCCCCAGCCTCCACTCAGAAACTCCACTTGTGCAAGGGTGGCACATGGCTGGGTTTCTGCCCAGTAAAGGAACCTTGTGGGCTACTGGGCAACGTTAGAGTGAGCAAAATTTACAGGTGAATTCATCAGAATATGCTATTCAGATTCTGTCAGGGACACTGACCTATTACTTACATGCTTCTAAATCCAGAATTTGAATGTTCTCCTTTAATTTTCCTTTTTTTTTTTGGAGAATCAGGCCCTCCTTGTCTTCACAGCTTGGTTGCTGTTGCTGTTGCACATCATATCACCAGAGGTAACAACAGGCACGTGGTGAAGGTGCTTGCACTGAAGTTTCCTAATGCACATTCAGGAAGATTGGTAGTGTGAATACTCCAACACAACCAAGGCAGGCTGCAAAATCCAGAGGAGCACAAAGGCAGTGAGATTCCCAGGCAGGTGGCTTTACAAGCCTCTTCTTATAAGTACAATGCAAATTATCCCTTAGGTATGCTACTATAAAAAACCAAGCAGCAATGCTAAAGCCTTTAGATACAATAGAATTGTATCAGTTCACACCAGATCAACATTGGGTGCAAACCATATAGCAGTGGTATATGATGAATTGATTGAGGACACCAACGCAGGTTTCCAAAAAATCCACAGCTAAGGCAAAACACAAGGGGACTTGTGGCCTGGCACAACAAAGCAGATTCAAAGATTCAAAACATACCATTAAGAGTGATGGCAAAAATGGAAAAGGGTTACATTTCTAAACTTGTTCCGGAACGAAGTTCAACCCACTCACAGATTTACTTCTTCCCCCTTTTCTGCACATCTGGTTGTATGGACCTTGTTGAACCCCACAAAACAAGAAACTAAAGCAGAGGAGGAGAACACCAGCCAAAGTAACAGCACACATCTCTCTCAGTATTTAAAGATTAGACTAATTTTCCAACAAGAAAATTGCCAGAAACAACGAAGTGATCCTCTAACAAGGCAGATCAAAATGATCTAAAATTTGTTTAGGAGACTAGAGACCAACAAAAGCAATTTTCATTAAATCTTGCCTATTAACAGTGGCATAGCGTAAAATTAGCACACTCCTGAATGGGCTATTGACCTTACACTGTGGTTATTTAACCTATGGTGCAATGGTGCAGTGCGCCATGAGAAAACACAGTTCAAAGTGGGCAGCTGCCATTGCTGATTTAGATTTCATCCTGGGATGTGTTTGTTTTGTGTGTTCAGTTTACATTTCTTTTAAATAGTGTGACTTCCCCTTTCTGAATTTCCTTTTTTCAGCTTGCCTTACCAGGTGTTAGCAAGTTTTCATTTTTGTTTTGGTTTTGGGTGTGGTGGAAGCTGAAGATACTTATCTGCTATTGTTCCCACTAATAATGGAACTATATTACCAGTGACAGGGGCTAAAGGGGTTTTGTATAATCAGGTCAGAGAAAAGCATAGAGCCAAGCTCAGATTGCATAAACCACTCCAAAGTCACAGGAGGAACCAGGTCATATAGCAGTCGGCAATCTAAAACCTAGATTTGAACAGGTGTCAGTTGACCCTCCTGCCATGAAGAACGATCAGAAAAAGCACTGGGGGAAGATGGGTGGGAAGGAATCCTGAATGAGCTGCGAGGGCAAGAGCCCTGGTGCTCTCTGAAGTCGGAGGACCGCTCCTGCCGCTCCAGCCCTTGGGGCAGCACTTGGGTAGCATCCAAGGAGAGGGTTTGTCCCGGAACAGTGGGGCTAAGGAGGTTCTAAGGAAGAGGTGACGTTGACATTGGCAGCCTTGAGGAAAATCCCAAGGCAGTTTTCGAGGTGAAACGAGGGGAAAGCTAGGAGACAAGCAAACTTGGAAATGCAGCAGCTGCAATATCGATCAAAATGGAAGTCACATACAGATTAAATATGAAGTAAGATACAACTTCCGAGCTACGAGTATGACTGGGAAAAGGGAGCCAGGCAATTCAGTACAAAGGGAGTTTCAAAGCTGTGTGTTTTTAGCTAAACAAACTAAATGTTAACAGGAGACACTGACATGAAGTTGGCTTTTACAAGGAAGACCTTTCCCTTCCTCCTCCCAGCAAAGCAGCAAGCCAAGCCAAAAGCCTATGATCAAAGGTCAGTCGCCGCTCCTGAATCTCACTAGTTATCAGGATCTCTGCTAGAAACAAATGCTTTCACACTGCAGCCGGGCACGTTTATGAGGGCTGCTGAAAGCTACATTTCAATTAATGCAGAGGTAATACACTTTGGGTTCTGGGCAACGTCAGCATGTGAGATATTTTGAGCAGCAGTGAGTCAATTCTCTGTTGCTAACAGCTCGGCAGGAGAAGCCCTGGCCGGGAGCAGGGACATGGCTATGCTGTCCCCTCTCGGGACGGGGCCAGGGTGGGGAAGCATCCACTTCTGCTGCTTGCCCCGTGCTGGGTTTTTTGGGGGCGAGCTGAGAGCTGTGGTTTCCAGGACTATCAGCTCAGCAACACTATTAGAGCTCTACATTTACCCTAATAATATGCTTCAAAACCTGCTTCAGAAAAAGACCAAGCTTCTGCAGATGAAAAGGCTGCTCACGTGAATTCTGAAAGCCAGCTTTTGTTTGAGCGGCTCAAGTGTCCCTCCTGTGGGTCTCAGAGGCCGCCTACCTGCACTCCCCAAAAAGTCAGCGTCGCGTCACTTTGGTTGGAAAGTACTTTCTGTGTCACTTACAGGGGATCACACAGCTGGAGTCACAGGGACATTCTTTATATTTGGGGAAGGAAACACACAGCATTTCACATTTCCTGCACAAAAGACCCTTTGGTTTCTCTCAGTTTGGGCCTTGGATACAAACTGCATTCCACTTTTTTGACCTTGAGCTGTTGGGAAGTAGCTTCTTGACTAGACAATTAGGAAGAAACTGAAACAGTATTTGAGGACTGGTGTGGGGATGTATACTTTTGAGCAGTGTCCTTGGCCCATTAATGGCAGACAGCACACCCCACTCCCCCACACACACCCACCTGGAATTTTCTGCCTCTCTCAGAATTGATCCTGCTATGAACAAGGACTTTTTTCACTGCCTATAAAGGGTACTCAAGGAGAAATTTAGAAAAAGTACTTAAAGATCTTTCGAAAAGACATCATACTGGTTAACAGAAAGGCAGGGAATTGTTTTTTTTTTTCCCATGAGACTGTGCCTGGCAACTCCATCCTGCTACTTCACATGCGTACACCACAGAGCTTGGTAGAAAATCAAGAACTTAACAAGGGAAATGGCAAAATTCCGCATCTAATACGGGTGGACTAAAATAAAGCTGAAGAGGAAATAAAAGATGATATATCCACAAACATTGATTACATTGTGGGCATTAATGAAAAACAAAACTTTTTTTCATTCAGCTAAACAATAGTTGGGTCTGAACATTACCCAAACTTAATATGCATCAAACAGAAAAATAAAGCTCTATTTTTTTTAATGAATGAAATTCAGTTGGGAGATGGTTGGTACAAAGTCTGAGTAGAAATTAAGACCCACTTCAATCCATAGAATAGGACTTAAAAAAATAGGACTTCTCTTTTCACCGAGGCTCATTTCATCCTTCAACAAGCAGAGAAAGGAATGGAAGCAAGGAAACCAACACAACTGCTTCAGAAAAAAAAATTAATCTAACTCAGAAGTTGCAAAATAGCAGCTCAGCATGCTTCGTGGGTTTTCTTCCCCCTTTTAAATTATTGTAGCATTTATTCCTCCACAGTGTATTCAAGTTCCTTGTATGTTCATCACTTCAGAAAGGAATTTGAGTGGAGTGGGAGTGCATAGCCAAGTATATGATTTGGATTACCTACGGCTTTCTCCAAAAATGCAGATTTATCTCTACATCAGCTAATTTTGGAGATATGCCAACTAAGTAGGTAACACACAAGAAAATCAGTAGTCCCATTCTTTTCTTCCTAGAAGAAGCAATTACCTCTTCAATTAAAGTTGGGAGCAATTTTTTTTCAATTCTTTGTCATATTATTGAAACAGGTTCAAACACAAAAATGCTTGTTGTGCAGCAAATAATCGTCACGTCACGCACTGTCTAAAACCCTACAGTGGCAGAGATCTCTGCACAGGATATTTCCACATTTGTACAGAGCTTCCTGACTTCACTGTGGCTCCAGAAAGATGTGGAGCTCACTGCAGTCCTCATCAGCAAAAACATCAATAAAACTTTGCACGTTACCAATAAAACCCAAGAGATTTCTTTGTACCTTCCTTGCCAAAGCTGCACCATTGTGGAAAAAGTGAAGCAAAGAGGGCAAAGTTTGCTTTCCTGCTCTATATTAGAGCAAGGAAAAACTACCTTTCATTTGCTGCTTGTCTCCTAGGTCCACCTATTCCAGCTGACCTTTGAGCAGGGCACAGATCACGGTGCCGAAAGCAGCGTTGTAGCTCAGCTTCCTTGAATCACCTGGTTTCCATGTGAAATTTAACTTCATTATCAACAACTCTCACTGTCACACTCAAAAAAGGGCCCTCGAAATCCACAGGCTATAACTTAATCAGTGCTGCAACTCCCATGGAGCACTTAGTACTAAAACAAGGATGACTGCGTTTCTTTGGAACTTTGTCACAATTTATTCTGCTGATCGAAAAATGAAGCCATCTGTCACGGTTTCAGCTGAAATCACTGCAACCGGACCAACAGATGGCCCTTCCCCCCCCAAAAAAAAAGAGAGGAGAGGAAGAGATAAGGAGATAGGGAGCAGTTTAGAACAAACTAAACTACTTTAATGAAGAATATTAAAATAAAAAAGAAGAAAATAATTAAATAGATACAATATATACAAAACTGTATCAAGCTCCCAGGATATCAGTCCCGTCACCGGCAGGCACTGGGGAAGTCCCAGGCTGGACTCAGAAACGGATGGGAATTGGATTCCAGCTCTGGAGGCAGGCACACACAGATCGGGATCAAAGGCAGTCAAACAGACAGGGTCCTCTTCAGATTTCGGCCATCTTGGTAGATGCCAAAGGAGCAGGAGAGGGCTGATCCTTTGATCCCTCAGCTTTTATACTGAGCATGGGGCAGATGGGATGGAATACTCTGTTGGTCAGGTTTGGGTCACCTCTCCTGTCCGTTCCTCCCCACAGGTGGGACCCCTCTACGCTTTTCCGTTTCCGACCCTGTAAGGGGCAAATAACGAAAATTGGCTGACCTTTGTTGTTATAGCAATAAGTATAAGCACGGGCCTCTCTGCATACCATTCCTTGGCATGTAGCACAAACATTGGCCTTATCATCCTGAGAACGAGCAGTTCTCTCCACAATATGCTGTCAATTTCAGAGAGTTAGAGGAGGCCTAACTAAAATGTAAAATCACAGAACACAAAACTGGTTCGGTTTTACCTCAAACCGGGACACCATCATATATACCAAATTCACCCACTTCACTTATTTTGCATATAAGTCTTGATTTCACTAGTTGTTCTGTATGCTACAATCATTTTGTGCACAAAGGTGAAAACCCCAGCCAGAGTCAGGTCCTGCTGAAAGCTCTGACTCATTCTCATCTTTCTCTTTGCTCTAGGGCCTATCTTTCTTCCTAAGCTTTGTATTCTTTCTCTGTAAGAAAGACTAAAAAAAAATAAATCTTTTTTTCCCCATTTACTAATCCTAGTGAGAGTAATAGCTTTTGTTCACAGTCTTAATATAGCATCATCACCATTCTCCTCCAGGTTTTCCATGAAACAGCCTACTTCATCTCATCAGTAGTCACCAAAGTCAGTTGAAATGTTTCTGTGGATTCCAAAGGGCACTGAAATAAGCCCTTACAAAAAGTAACTTGTGCAGTTTTACTAAAATCTACTTTATACTAGGTGATCTTTTTTTTTTTTTTCAGGAAAGACTTTAATACTCAGGTCTATCCTATAAATTATAGAAGCACCCATGGGCCCACAGCTGCCAAAGTGAAAATAAATGGAAACATTCATTGAAATCGTGTCTGCAGCTCACACAAGAGCTCTGTACCTTGCAGTCTTCTACAAACAGGATGGGAAAGTACTTGTAAGGTTCAAGGAACTAGCAACCAGCACCAAAAATCTTTAAGCATATTCAGTTAAGCTGGTGGGCAGCCAGTCAGAATGCAAAGAAGACAGTCCTCTTACCAGTTTACTCTGTGGTGGTTGCTGCTGTAGAGTCTAATCCTTGCTAACCTCCGACAGATACACCAACAGTCTTCTCCCGAGTTATATGATGGCTCACCTTTGTTCTTCTTCACCCCTTAATCTGTTCTGAGGGCAATTGCAGCATTTCAGCTACAGCATGCAAGAAGTATTAGGCTCATATGCTGAAGTGTGTATCAGGTAAAAGCTCACAAAAAAGGAGGTTTAATTATCTCTTTTTCTTTCTTAATTATCTCTTTTTCTAAGTCACCCAGCTGAGGTGACTTAACGTTGATCTACAGCTTCCAGAACCAAAGTCCAAGAAAAAAAAACCAAACCTAGTCAGTCTTCAAGTTCAAGCTTCAATTTTCCTTCATTCATCCCTTTTCTCCTTCCTGGCGTCAGCTTCTTTGGGTGCAGCATTATGCAACCCCTACCCATAGCATGTCCCAGGAGCCATCGTTTCTAAAGCATCACAATCCACACCTCCCAACTTCACACTATTCCCCAGTGTCTCTTCACAGAACTTCTACCTAGAAGCCCAGCCTGAGGGCCTTGCTTTATTAACAGAGCCCTCACTCAGATCTTCAGCCCTGAAGCTTAAGGATATCCTCTATCTCCAAGGAAACCCATTTCCCTTCTCACATGAGTTTACATCTCATCTCTTCGTCTAGGGTTAATAAAACAGAATTAAACCCCTGTTCCTCTGAAGGGTCCAGCTCACCACAGGACAAGATGCTGCACATGGGGCGGTTTGGCCCATCAGCACCAAAGTGCTCACTTTGGCTGAGCTTCTGGGACATTGACTGCAGCTCAGCAAAGCAGATAGACATGTTGAACTTTAAATACAAGAACGGCCCCTAGGAATCAAAGCAGTGACATTGCCTACTCACCTAGCTAAATGCTTAACTGCATCAGAGCTGATATAACCTAGCTTTGGCTCTGGATTTAAATGCCAGAGGCTGAGTTTTTCACTTGCTGCTTTAAAGGAACATAGCAAGCCTACTTTTTCAGACATTGAACTCCATCAGGTTTAGCTAACGTCAGGGGAGTCCTTTGAAACTCTCTGAAACTTAGGCACATAACGTGTAAAGGAACATTGTACAAGCAATGCAGCCAAATAAGTAAAATTTGGCAATAAAACAGTCATTTACTGTGGAAACAGCATACAGAGAAGAGGAATTAACTGGAAAGTACTCTTTTGTAAAATTATTTGCTCAATTTCCATGTAAGCTATCAGCAAATCTTGGAAATTACCTTGGAGATTTCCAGCCACTGAAGCACCATTGCCAGCTCTCTATTTCCATGCCACAGAGATAACAAAGACCCACTGAACAATCCTCCCCTGCTTCCATGCTGCTGTTACACAGCTTTTCCACTATTTCCTATGTGGTGATGTTCTTAAACATTAAAAGAAAATTCCACCTGGCATGGCACGCTGTCCCTCTCCCTCTCTTCATTTCTGAAGCACTCTAGGATGTGCAATTCACCATTGTCACGTGCACAGAGCGAAGGGGCTGCAGACTGGCTCCAGAAAAGCAACGATAACCAGACATACAATTCCACTACTTCAAGAAATAAAGCCAATGCCACCAGTTCTGCACTGCCACAACAGCACACAGTTCTTGGTGCAGACAAAGTCATGAAGGCTTGAAGAGAGACCCTAGAAAGCTTCATTTCTGCCAGTCCTCCTGAGATTCACTGGAGCAGGATCATGAAGTTAGATCACTGTTTATTTCCACATCAGCTCCACTGAACAGGAGCGCACCGGGCACAAGCACTAAAACAAGAACAAGCCTGGCCTTTAAACCAAACCATGAGCCTTGATACAAGCATGGAAATGTAACAGCAAATATCTTTTTAAAAAAGGTTCCATCTCTTTTAAATATATGGATGCACTTATCTCCAGGGTTGCAACTGCCAGCCAAAATCTATCCATCTCCAGAGATGAATAGTTAGTGAGATTATGAGATCATATCCTAGGAAATTAATTCCTGGTATTCAGTGTGTCCAGCTTTGATTCATGAATTCTGCACAAAATGTTTCAGGGAACACAGTGCATCTCAGCTAAAGATGACTTGTTAATAAACAAGATTACTTTATAAACACAGAAATTAGAGAAGGTCAGTAAACAAACCCTATTTTAATAACATCTTTTGCATTTTTCCCCAAGAGAACCAGAGCAGCAAATGAATTTGTATTTGTATGAAAACTCCAGCTCCACATACTCTGCTGCTGTTAATCAGTGCGCTTAATTGCTTTGGGGCAAGCCTGTTTGCATCAGCTGAGGATGAGGCCTTCCCTGGATTCGATTCACCATTGGGTATCAAAGATAACTATGCTAAAATGAGCAATAGCAATACTGATACCAAACAGAAATAAGGTGCAGGAGGATGTGGCCCTCTCCAAGAAGTGCAGAGTGCATTTTAGGCAGACAGGTTTTGTGTTTTTAGAAGTAGGTCCTAATTAAATTATCCACCAGTAAATGGGTGAATGTCTTTTTTTTGGCTGAGCAGGACAGCTTAACAGTCTGTTAAAACATTTTATCCCCTGCATGGCCATTTTCAGCCTATCTATCTATGGTCTGCCTTTTGAGGTATCACCATATTAAAAATGTTCTTCCCTGAAGGTATTTCCACACTGCAGCAGATGTCACTGACTTGGCACTATTTGAAGGGTCTATTAAAAGTCATGCAGTTAATTACTTGGGTTGTCATCACGGCACTGCTTTTGAGATATTTAAAATGATTTATTATTGATAGCCTAATCCTGGAAAGTGCTGAGCACCTTCACGTTCAACCATGGACACCAAGACAAGGGCCATTGCAGGCTCCCCAGTCACTGGGCATCCTTGGGTCTCCTGACGCTACTGCTTAATGTGGCACCCGGCACAGGGTGCACTGCCACCACTTCTAGGAGACCTGTCCCAGCAGCAGGCACTGTGGCCGGCCCTGGGTGTTTGGAATACCGAATCCTGTGTGAGTTGATGATTTGGGAAAGTGATATTCACTGCAGCCTGGTAAGGACCCACACCAGAGCAGAGGAGCAGGACAAGAAGGGAGCAGCAGAGAGGAGCTGCTAGGTACTGACCGTAAGCCCGGTCCCCATCACCTCGCTGAAGAGACTGATTGTGGCAATAATAAGGTGGCAAGAAAGCAGTCGGGACTGAAGAAGTAAAGTTGAGCCTGGGGAAGGGGGAAGGAAAAGTGTTTTCTCTAAGAGTGTTAGTGTCTTTTTACTTTCTAATACCCAAATCAGTGATTAAATACATCTATAGTAATTGGCAATTTATTAAGTTAATTTTCCTCAAGTCTAGCCTGTTTTGACCATGATGGTAACTGGAAATGACCTCCCTGTCTTCATTCCAACACATAATCTTTCTCATTCCTGTTCTTCCTATTCTGTCTCTCCTTCCTGTTGAGGGGGGAGAGTGAGTGAGCAGCTGGTGGATGTCTGGCTGCCAGCCATGGCCATCCCACCACACTTAGATACCAAACATCTCATAGGGACAAATGTTGAATCATGTGGAGGGAATTGGGAATTACAGCACCCATGGAAACCTCAATGACAGGCAGTGGCTCCTTGTAACCACTGAGCACTGAACTCAGCCAGAGCTGGACCACCACCTTTGCAACTGTCTGGCTGCATCTTATTTCTTCACGAGGAAGCATCTCCCAGGTTCTGCTAAATTTCTGCCAACACATTTGACTTCCATCTTGGGACAGAAAATGCAATATAGCAAAGCATCCTTGAAAAATTGCTGAGCTGTGCTCTGTGGCAGTAATGACAGCATCTATTGCCAATAAAATGAAAGGGAACAAATTCTGAGAAGCAAAAAAAAAAGCCTTTAGGCATAGAGAGGATAAGAGAAGTAAGAGGAATCTACTGCCTGGGTCTCTAAAGCACAAATTTCAGTGCTGATATTGCTGCTGTTTGTTTCATTTTAGACACACCACCAGCAAACGAAAAGGAAGCATCAGATATAGGGTTAGATTATAGAAGATAATTCACACACTGCTTCCTCTCAAAATTGATTCAAATTGCCTCAGATACAAGCCAGGTCATACAAACTAAGATATCCTTAAACACCGAAAACAGAAAAAGAATAAATATGAATTTGAAATATGAAAAGAAGGGGACCTCTCCAGGCACCTTTGTCAGCATCCTCAGTGATACGGAAGACAGAATCATTGGCATATTAATGACAATCATATATAATATTAAACTGGAAGTTTTCTTAACTGCTACCAGGGGCCAAGAAATATTACAAGGGAAGTACTGTAAGTGTGGTTAAAGTAGAAAGAAAATACAACACAAGCAAATTTAGATTCTCACCTGAAGTCTATTGAATTCAGGGTAGAAAGCCCTTGACTCATGATGCTTTAGAATTTTCTTGAGTGAGAAGAACTCAAACTAGCATTTTCTCTGCAGGCAACAAAGCTGCAGATACTCCTCTAAGACAAGAGACAAATCTGAAAAGCAATAATAGTGTAAGTAAACTGGAAATGAAAGCAGGGAGCTGGCTAGGTATGACTATACCATGCAGTTTGGCAGCTATGCAAGCTAATATATTTTGGGCTGCAAACGCATCCATGCATGATGTGATGCTATGCCAAGGGACCCAGGCTAGCCCTGAGAGAGGTAAGCTGGGTTACCAAAACCTCTATGACCATTTTTCCTTAGCACCCTTTTCAATCTCAGAGGAGTAGGATGCTTTACCTCAGTTGCAGGCAGCGTCAGAGCAGCATGTGAATGTGGCCAGCAGAACTGTGTGCTGGCAACACCCAGGATGACTAATTTTCAGCTACAATGCAGGTCTCAAGTCCATGGGAATTTTTCCAGCTCTTGAAAGAAGGGCTCTGGGGGGAAAAAACAAACCCATCACCCAGGAATTGTCTATACAGATTGTCATGGCTGACTGCGCTCACTTGAAGAGATGAAGTACTCCTTGTAGCTGTGAGAAGATCTGCCAGATGCTGTCTGCTGGCCACAGTTGGGTTCCCAATGAAGGGAACTCTCTCCTTTGGAATAGGAAAAAAGCTGTGCTTGATCCCAAAGTAGACACAGTGGATGAATAGACTAAACTTACCTCTGTTGAAACTCTGTGAAATTACATGATAACTTCACCATTTGAGTGTTATTCTATTCTGCACCAATTTCTTCTTTCCCCCTCTTTGTGTGAGTTGAAAGAAATGGATTAACTGGAATTCAGTTGACCTTCTGTTGTTTAAGACTGAGTCTTGTGCTCATACAAGGTGGCACAGAACTAAGCAGACATCTAACCTAGACAGGCAGGCTTTTATGTTATGTAAAGCATAAGCAGATTTCAAAGTAAAGCTACTATTAACCTCTGCCTAATTTCTTCTAAAAGGATTTTTTAAAGAATTTGAAAGCAGGGCAAAGTGAAAGCTGTATTTCAGAGTTAGGCCTGTTAAGCAAAGGCCAGTGAGATAATGCATGACTCAAGTATACTTCAATGCTTCCCTTCACCTGTCTTTCCATTGAGGTGGAACTTCAAGGTGGCCCCTCTTGCTATATATGCTGCACATCTTGAAATAATGAACCCTGGATCCCCGGTGCATCTATGTATTTATGTAATAGTAATAATCATAACTATTCTGAGATAGCTGAGGCTGTTACTCCAGGGAAGATTAGCTCATGGTGGAGGTCTTAAGAATTTACTACTTAGTTTGGGAAACATCTGTTGGATATAAAGAAGCATTGTACTGCTACTTTCTTCTTTCTTAATCATGTGTGAGAAGCTCCTTATGAAGGATATTCAAGTGACCCGTGTGACAAATTACTGCCTCGGTGCTTTTCCTCACGGGCACTGTCACAATCCTGCCATCACAAATCCAGCTAGTAACGTTAGCGTCTGATCTCTGTAGGGACGTTTCAGCACCCTTCCAGGAACAGACCAGAGAATGCTCATGGTTACACAGTTCACTTCTGAGCAGGTCTGAGCAAACAGCCTCTCAATTTGTGCCCAATGGGAGAAACCAGGTAACCATCCCCACTTTTCCTTTCCTATTTCATCACCTTCCACTCTGAAGAGGGCTGACAATGGATCTCAGGCACTGGAAATCAGAAGACCTACCAGGTAACATAGCACTTCTTTCATAACTATAGGATTATTTCCTCTAGGTTAATGTATTCTAAGCATATACAATGATGCTAACACCATCATAGATTCTGGTCCTCAACAGTTGGGCCACTTACGGTTGTCAAATTCTTTTCCCTGTGTTTGGATCAACCGTGTCTTATTTGAACCCTCTTTGAATCTTTCCTTAAATTTCTTTATTGAAGATAGCCGATCAAAACTCAAAACTTCCATAATGTGGGGAAGTCCAACGATGGTGGAGTCCCAAGACTCTACACTAGGATTTTGAACATTTCTAACAGCTCCCTGGTTCAGATTCAGGTAGGCAAATTAAAGCAGCCATCCATTAAAGTCTGACCAAGGTTAAAATAGACAGGCTGTGCAGCTTTAATGTGAATATTTCCTTCTCTATTTTCTCTTAACTCTTGCAATCAAACTCCTCCACCCAACTATGTAGGGTCCTGACCTCATATCTGCATAAGATACTGACCAACCTCAGGCAGTACTGACTTCAAAATAGACCTTGCATGCTCTCTGGAAGAGACGTTCAGATTTGCTTTATAATTAAAAATAAAAACAAAAAGGTAAAATAAAGTACTGAAATTGCCTTTCGAAGTGCTTTGTACCGACTGAGATTGTATGTAACATCGAAAATTATAATTGGAATTAGATGCTTTTGGCTTGTCAAATTAAAAAGAAAAGGTTCAAAAGCTTTCCTTGAAATTTTAAACGGAATGTGTCTGCGTATGTGAAATGCTTCCATTTTACTTAATCAGCAAATTCCAACACCTGACCTGTTTGCTTGAAAATTTTTAACTCTTTTGCTTTAGTAATTTTGCTCTTGTCCTCTGAACAACTGATTATTTTCACCATTTTCTGTTAACAAGCAGCACATAATTAAATGTAAGTAAGGTTCCACTACAGCATGACTTGATACAAGAAGAGTTACCTCACTGGTACCACACAGCATATGTAGGGCTCTGAATTAAATAAGAATAATGTGGTTTAGCTTTCCTCCCAGAGTTTCAGTGATTCTGGTCTCCCCTGAAAAGACATGATCAGAGCCAGTATTCACACCAAAAAATCTACATTGACAAAACAGCAAGTTCAAATTTAAATGCAAAACTTCCCTTTAATCAGTTTTTTGCCTTTGTTGTCCCAGTACATTTTGCATGATGACTCATTCAGTCTTCTGATGCTCACAGTAGAAGCCTTTTGACACCCATCTGCCCAACAGGCTGGGCTGAGAACAGAGGTTCATTTCAAGCTGCATTCTTCGCATTTCATGGTCAAACTGTGCTAATATACCACACAAAGCCTATTTAGCATTTCTTAAAACCATATGGGTCTGTTTTATGCCCTTTACTGTTCCTTCAGGTGAAAGTACTGAAATTCAGACAAATATATTTTCAAGACATGGAACAATCAATTTCAAGACAATTTTCAAGACAAGGGGAACAATGATTAACTAACTGTCGGTGTTACAATCATCTTACTGATTTTTTGTGTGGTTAATTTTGAGTGGTTTGTTTTTTTAAAAAAATATAGTTTTGTAAAAGCTATCTTTATAGCTATGCATAGTGAAACCAGTTTCTAAAAGGAGTTTTGCATGACTATTTAGCTTTGAAAGCACAGATAGCCTGGAGAGGTGTGTATTCTCCAGCTGGTACCCAGTGGATGTTCCCTGTATCAGAGCACAGGGCACAACTTTTCAAGCAGCAGGCAGATATTCCAGTTCTCCCTGATTCCCCACGGCACAAAGGGGTCACCTGAACACAGAGCTGCAGAAATGCAACACTCAGGTTCTGACAATGCTACAACATGACAAGCTGCAGACATTACCAAAGCAAAAGACTAATAACTCATTTCTCTGACTCTCCCCATTCTGCTGCTTATCCTGCAAGAAAGTTGTCTGTCCCAAATGGGACTTCACCTGGTGTGGACTTAATCTGGGTAACAGGGGAAGAAGAGCACCTGAACAAGATACAGGGGATCTTTGGAAGTTGCAGGTCACCTCTATTATTTCTTGCATTTTCCCTCCTTGAATAGCTCTGAACAACCATGCAGCGAGCAGCCTTTGTCCTTTACAGATGGCACCAGTCTGTCACTTTGTGAATTGTTCTGCCACGTGAATCCTGGTTTCCACCTATCCTTTGCAAGCATATAGGCAAACAAAAGAAGAAAAAAAGACGGAAAAGACATCAGACTATCTAGTAACATCTCGGTTTAAAATATACGAGTGACTGCAAGAACTAGGAACTTCTATAGCCAACCACGTTCCCAGTATCCCTATGCAGAGTCCGTGTAATTCACAGTATGTTTTATTTGTCTTTCAGTAAGTCCATCTGTAGACACGCTATAGTTACCAGAGAAAAGTTAAAAATACCTCCTAGGTGTAGCAATACATAAGGCAGAGCCTCACCAGTAAACTAGGAAATGAGTAAATCCCCCCCCACTCTCCCGAACAATTCTTCACAATGACAATTCCCTCCTTCCCACACACGTACACTCTCACACGCCTGGGGAAGCCGGGGGTGGGGGAAAGCTGAGCTTTGCAATATTGTCTAGAAGCTCATCAGACCCTGGGCTACTTCCAGTTAGAAGAGGGAGCAAGTTCAAAGCCTCTGCTCACCTCGGCTGTGACCCGGCACCGTGCCCAGCTGTGCCCACTGCCCAGACACGAGACCACCGAGGCAGAGAAGAGCGTGTCCGAGCACGTTCCGCTTCAGGAAATAAAGCCAGGATGGGAGGGAGACCCCAAACCTACTGAGGTGGCTTGCGGTACTGGAACACGATCTGGAACTGAGAGGGGGCAATGGCAACCAGAGCCCAGCAAACCGCGGTGTCTCCCGAGCGCTGGCGGGAGGTGGGGAGGGGCAGCGGGGCCGGAGAGAGGAGATGCGCAGAGGGGAGGTAATCCCAGCACCGCTGACATCATCCTGCTGCACCCAGCTGATGGGCTCCCAGCTGAGGCTGCTGGGCACCACTGCCTTCCTCCTTCCCTAAACTCATGCATCTTCAAAGTCTCTGGTTTTCAGACCCTCGATACCACGCTGGGAAATTAAGAAACAGCCTTCCGTGAGAAGATTAAGATATTTCAGCAACTAGCATGAAAACATGCTTGAGGATGAGCTGTATAGTGTGTCACATCATTTCCCTTCTACCAGCTGTTAGACGATCCTGAATTGAGACCAAAATTGCATAGTTTCTGCCATAAGCTTGGGCCTGGATTCTTTGCAGTGCACATCAAACCTAAAAATGGACTTACATAGACCTTGCACTCACTGGGACAAGTACCGTGACAACAGTTGTGGTAGCTCCCCTCTATAAGCTTCATCCAGCCCTGAATATCATTACAGAAGGGTAGAGGAGATGGGGGGGAAATATCTGCTTGCATGCTTGTGATAACAAAACAACTTCAAGCAGAGGTAAGTTCCTACTGCCCTCTGCTGTAATATGTTTATAAAACTTCTGAAAAGGAAGTACCAAGCAAGACAACCTCATGTGCACACTGGGCATTACATTCAGACCACATTAATACTGTGATAAGTGAAACAAGACCGCTAGAAACTTTGATTTCTTGCTGCTTCTTTTAATTCTTGCAGTGGGTTCACACTTATGGTACACACATATAAAACAGACTATAAGCTGATCACTTATTATGCTTTTGCTTATGAGGCCATGCATTTTGGATTATTATGGGCCCATGTCTGCAGTTCCAACAGACAGACCGCCACAGCCTTGACTGTACCACCTTTTGCTTTTTCTTCTACTTTAGGACTTGCAAGATGTTGACCCACACCATACCAAATTACTGGTAAGTCTCCCTAACAAAATGCCATAGTCAAGCTGCCTGGTGCCTCTCTTGCTCTGCACAAACACTGCAGCACCAAGAACAAACCAAAAACTTTCCTACCAGCATAGCAATTAGTATGATGCTTTTTCTGGACCACCTAAGTAGTTTATACACATGTAAAAATTTAAAAACTGGTCTAATTCATCGTCTTAAAATAAGACAGCACTGTCACTTCCTTATAGATAAGGAAGGATGCTGGTCACTGTGTAATACTGATGTCTATTTGCAAGTTAGAGAATTCCTTTCAGCTTTTTCCAGTAGTTCTTCATGTTCCTCTAAAGCTTTCTAACTTATGGAGACTTTTACAGAGCTACAGGGATATATAGTAAAATTCAAATAACATTTTTTTCTATGCATTTTCTTCTGTGTTCTTTCCCTTTACTACTCAAACATGAACACTTACTGAAGCTGGCTGAGATATGTCATGTTTCTCATGCAAACAAAATCACTTCCTATGAAAAGAAGAAAAGAAGATAGATTTAGAGGCAGTAAGCAAGAGGCAGCTATTCAGTCTGTTTAGGGTTGGGTGTCCGTCCATCCGTCCTCCCCCCCCCCCAAATAAATTGATTGATTAACCTTACAAAATAAAACAGACATCACAATGATGGTAGCACTACTGTAACATGCCAATTGTAGCTTGGCAGTATGCATGTCTGAAAGATTGCATATGTAAGGCACACATATAGAGGCTACATGAAAGTATAAACTGAGGCCGAGGTTCCCAATGCCATTTGGGTAGATGAGTACTTCTCATTAGAAGGAAAAGGAATTGGACATCCAAATGACTCTAGCGGATTTGAAAGCCTCTTCTGTGAACAGCTTGGGACACCAGCATTTACTCTTGCTTGTAATTTTGTGCTTAAAGTCTTTTCAATACCTCTGCAAGCAGCTCTATTTAAGGGGGAGTAGAATTCTATGTTCAAGGCTGCAACACACAGCCTCTGCCCGAGCAAGGTACTGACCCACAGATAAACCCACACCTGCACATATCTGCACCCTCATACAAGGCTAACGAGATTCCTTGCCTTTCCACCACCCTCCCTGAACTTTGGATCAAGTTTCCCATATGAGCTGCTATACCTTCAAAGAAAGGAGGACACAACTACAGCTCTCAAATGGCCTGAGGCGTTTTGTTTTTTCTTTTTAAAAGGCTGCATTCAACTTTCACACAAAGGACAAACAGTAACTAATGAGGCATTTGAGTTATGGGAAATCCTGGGAACAAACTGCAGAACAGAGCCTGCAGGCAACTGCACAAATGTTAGTGAGATCAATAACGTGCAGAATGGATTGGAAAGGGCTGGGGAGACTCATCTATAGGACACAAGCGTCATAAGCTTTGGAGAATGTCCGATGCCTGTTTGATGTTGATTCTTAACTAGTGGCACACAAGTTGGAAGAGCCCACCCTCCCTCTGTCACAGTATATATATGGCCTGAAAACAAATAGCAAAACTCAAGGGATGAAATAGTAGGTCAAAAGTCACATTCTGCTTCCAAGTGCAACTGTATAATTTTGCTGAAGTCAAAGAACACTGGAAAAAAACAAGTTATTTTATTTATTTTTTTTTAATAAGATGACATGGGTGGAATGTGTGACAAAACACTGCTTTGCTAAGCCTTAAGGGACCAGGAAGCTTCTCAAGAAAGGAATAGACAGGTACAGGCTCACGTTACATGCATGGGCAGGACAAAGATGTAAAACAGTTAAGGGAAGATCAGAGCTAACATTAATGTACTTTGCTGCTGTGTCAGAGTCCCTGTTTATGATCCTGATCTAGATAGGTGCTTGAACACTTCTGTAAAGTTTAGTATGCAACTAGTCCTAATGATTGAAAGGAAGCATTTAAAAGGATTAAGGACTGCTAATCTGTATAAAAGCTTCCTTCTACCTGATACAACTGAAGACCATGATTTAATATATTGATCTGAAAGTCTAATTTCTATTACTGTTCTGCACTACTTTTCAATAGCACAAAACCTACTGAAAGGTAATGCAAACCCAAACTGAATCCTAACATGAGCAGGGCATACTGGCTTTAAAAGCAGTACTCAAATTGCAGGACAGCAGTACCGCAGGAAATGACAGAATATTTCTGGTTTCACTTTCGTTATTTCTCACTTTTGCACAACGCCTGCTCTTCTGTAATATCTATTTTACCCACTAAAAAAAACCCCAACACATACATTAAACCATTTCAAGTCTTACATACAAATTATTTCATAGAGGTTGAATACTCAAGTGGAAAGGTGCATCCTCTCCCTCCCACGAGCCAGTCTGATTGATTAACCTTACAAATCAACCTTAACAACTGATAGCTATTACTGAGGACTCTGCAAGAGCAAATTCCATACACGGAAAAGGCTACTTCTTCACCAACAATTATAAAGTTGTGATGAGTGAGAGGCAGATGAAGCAGATCTGCTCTCTACTGAAAGTGTCATAGGGAGGAAGCAAGCAGTATCACCTTGTTTCGTCTTCAGCAGGAGAAAGCATCTCCCTGGGACAGCTCAGCAACTTGAAGGGAGTCAGGTTTATCTTAAGGCTTTTTCCTCTTAGAGAACAGTCTCACAACACAGTAGCCAGTTACACGCTTGAGTGAGAATTTACTTTCTTAAGGCTGTGTTGGGGCTAGGCCCACATGAGCATGATCGTCTTCCTCATACACCTTACACAGGTTCCAGCAACTAACACAGTCCCTGGAGATGTGAACAGCTTATCTCAGGTGCTTGCAGGCCACTTTACTGAGGAATAAGGAGGCAGAAACTGCTCTTCCCATGTCAGCAGAGGGTTACGGAACGCTATATACACAATCTCCAAGGGCAGTTCCTACTTCCAGTAGCTCAGCCCTATTGCATGTCACCTCTCCAAAGCCACTTTTCCTTCAAAGGAGAACCTTTCCTCTAAATGGGCAGCTGCCTCTTGTGAAGCAGTTTATTCTTTACAATCTTGAGATAAACCTAGATGAAACTTCAGGTTTCTAAGGTTTCCAGGCGACCCGTTTTTCCATATTTTTTTTTTTCCATAAAGATAGGATTAGGCTTTGAGGCAACTCTCTTAGAACTCATCTTTTACAGCCATTAGGGGCAGAACAGGATGACTACAATGAGAGGCGCTGTTGGCAAGGGCTTCATTGAAGTTGCAACTCAAGGGCAATTTCTGACTAAAAAAAGTTGTATAGGTCACATTATGCACACCTTCCTCCTGGATGTATTTATTGGTCTTGCAGGACTCACAGCCATATCCATGAGTAAACTAGAGAGGGCCAGAGAATAGGACCAAGCACTGTCATACAGATGCAGTAATATTTAATTCTTAGCACAAACCTTGACACACTTTCACCCATGTCAAAAAGCCATTTCCAGACAACATCTATATATACTCTTTCCACACTGCAGAAGAAAGATCTTGCAATGCACAAAAAGTTATATTAAAATAACAGAAATTCTTGGCTCTCTCACTCTGGACTTGCTACAAACATTCTTTTGTGAATACTTGTCAAAATTCTAAGGTTACAGAAACGGACTGAGGTGAGGGCTTGATCTAAAGAGACATTATACAGGAACCAACTGGTAAGGTTAGCATCTTATTTCATGGTTATGTAGTAAGTGCTAGTTCTTCTCTTGGGTATGCCTTCTCACCAAAATCAATGGGAGGCGGATTAGGCATAATTAGTAAGGTTATGTCTAACCTAGTGGTTTGCATCAGTAGAAACCTAGACAGAGAGGTGCTTAGAGGGAAGAGGTAGCTGCAGCCCTGGAGTATGGAACAGCACCTGTGGCAGAGAAGCAGCCCAGAAAGGAAGATGCCGTTTCCAGGGCAACAAAAGAGTGCAAAGGGTTCTGGGCATCATCTCCTGGACTCCTCGTAGAGCTGGGTTTCGCTCTGGCAGAGACAGGAGGGGGACAGGAGGCACAACCAGCATGTGTCCTCCCACGGGGTGGAACTCTTCCTCTGGGAAAGCGGGCTCAGCTGGCACAGGCAGTGCAACAGACAGCTCAGTTGAGGCCAGCCAGACCCTGCTCTTCTTCAGCAGAAGTTCCAGCTGCTTTCAGAAATCCTGATGATAAAGTACAAGCCAAAAGAAAGGAATCCAGATCCTATATTTTAGTTTTGGTCCAAATTAGCAACTGTAGTCCTTTAAATTGTTGCTTTTTTGCCATCATCCATGACAAAAACAGTTGTTTGTCATGTTTCAATTAATACATGACCTGACAGGCCTTTTGTTGGGCTCCAACAAAAGGCAGTTTGCAGATATTAATCATCAGACAAGCTTCAAATGAGACTTTTATGCTCAATAAAAGGTTGATTACATGCAGTAGTAGATAAACCTTAAGCCTAAATAGATGGCTTTTGTAGAGTGCAAGAAAGAATCTTTGCCTTCCTGGGTTTTTTTTGATACTATTAATGATACTGCTTATGATACTGTTAATGATCCATGCAGGATCCTGGCCAGAGAGCCGACTCACCAAGCTGGTCTTTCTCAAAATACGACCACCACAACACTGAAAACTTCACACTGGGAACAATTAACATTGAAAATGAGCATTTTTCAGTGCCCAGGGCACTTTGTGCAGCATTCATTTCTGTTTAGCTACTTTTCCAAGGCTTTCCCTGTCCCTTGAGTGGTGCACTTGCTGTGTGGTAGGATCAAGAAGACTTCACAACTTAACTTCACTGCCATTCCTTGTCATGCAATTGAGGCTGATTGCTCATAACTGCAAGACTGCTGTGCCTGGGGCTTCTGAAAATGAACTGGACATGTATGTTCCATCTGCTTAAAAAGTAATTACGGGATCAACATAAGCTCCTTGCTTTTTATGGAGCAACATTTGCTCTTATTAGTGAAATAGCATTTCAACGGAGTCAACTACAGAAATGTATTGGTTGTGGATACAGCTACATTTTGTAACTATGTGAAAGTTTTATGAATTTGGAAATCAATGAACATTTAATATGCCTAAGAAATTACAATTTTTTTTTCTCTGAAATGTCTGTTATAACAGTAACAGCTTGAGTTAAAGTAGTGATACAGGAAAATCTCATTCTAATGCAAGATAACACTTGCTGAAAAAAAAAATCAATACAGTGATGTTTCGTCAACAAATAGTTAAACCTCTGTACCTCTCACACATGGAATATTGACACAGGGGATATTCAAGAACATGTTTGTATATCCAAAAGGCAACAACAGATGGTGCATGACTGCAGCTAATGTTCTAATCTGTGACAATTTGGAGTTCTCAAAAAAAAGCCAACAAAAAATAAGTCTTGCATTACCACATCATAAATAGGGTGTGAACTGTTACAATAGAAGCATGAGGTGGTAGCATCTTAGAGTTCAACTCTTCGTAAATCAGGGAGATTTAGAAATACATAGGTTCAGAGTAGACGGACTGAACTATTTAGTTGTTCAGGCTTGTGGCTCAGTCCTCTGTTCTCAATGCCGCATCTCTATAATTCTTAAACACCACCCTAGCAGGAAGAAAAGAGTGTTTGATACACAGACGAGCCATGTTTTTCTATTTCCACATGTTGACTGGACAATGACTTTCTGAAGGACACTGAATTTTTGGGAAATACTAATTGTTAAGAGAAGAGGTCAGCATATTGCCAGATTGTCTTTCTTGGTGGAAATGGAGATAGAGACCTGCCATAAATTCTATCAATATCTTTGCTACATATTACAGAACTCAACTGAAGAATTCCTTTTAGGCAGCAACAATATCTTCTATAGGCTAGTTTCCTAAATTATTACAGCTCAGATGGGGGTAAAGGTATATCTCTTTTAACTCCTCACATGAAAGGCCACTTTTCATATACTCTTTTGGCAAGCAGCATCACTCATTTTAAAGATGTATTTGTTCTTGGGGTTGGTTCACGCCCAGTTGTACTGTTTTTACAAACAGTATTACCAATCATAACCACCTCCAGCTGAAGAGCTTTAAAATAGCTAGCCTGGATACCAGTAAAACGCTTGCTAAAGCAACACCAAAAAATGTAAGCACCTCAGCAGGTTAAGTTACCTTTATTTTATGCTACTGCACTTCTTTTAACTTTTGATTTTAATGAGCTTGGGTGTCTAGTGGGATTCAGGGGTGACCAACCCTCAAACTGGCCACCCCAATTTTCCGCTCCAGTGAAAGAAGATATATTTGAAAATATATATATATACACACCTACCTGTAAGAAGGGATATCAGCAGAAGCAATGAACTAATAAACATGGAGTGGAGGTAATAGAAACAAATGCAGATTTTCAAGCTGGAGAAAGTGTATACAGAAAAATAAAAAACACACCAAGAGGGGGTAAGGAACTACAAAAGCAACTTATTTCCCACCAGGCCTACAATGCTTAGTACTTCCAGAATGGAAATACTGAAGCTGGTTGAAGTAATTTTCTTGCAAAAAGTGTCAGTCCTGCTGAAACAAGAGGCGAGCATCGACTGCAGCACACTTTTGTTTTTCCTATAAGGAAGTTTATAAAAACAGCTAACTTTCAAATGTTATTTCAGAGCAGAATTTTGAGTGGTTTCCAGTAAAAGCTAGCAGTAGGCTCAGAGGCCTATTTCCAAGAAGCATGTGTATCATTCTAATGCTCTCCCACTTAGAAGAAAACAAAGTCTTCAAAGTTGTACAGGGCAATGTGTGCTATCTCCTCTACAGACAGATGTACAATGACTTCATATCTCAGGCTAATGCCATATGTTGCTAAGAAATGTGGACATATGAAAAATGCAAACCTAGGCTTTAGAAAACTACAGCCACTTGAAGTTTTTTGAACAGCAAGAAGCATCTTACAAAATTTCAGAAGTCCAACTCCTACCTCATGGACAACATGTTCACCTGGGACCTTCTACACTTGCTGGCAGCCACAGGATACTAACAAATGGCTCCAAGAAGAAGAATGCAGACAGATGCTTTCGTCCTCAGTCTTCATAGAAATCATCTGTCAAAGCCACAAGCAAGACCACTGCAGCATAGCGACAATCACCCCAGCATGGCACAGGTCATCCTCTCTTATGTTCAGGTAATAAAGCTGAGCAAGGATCATGATTTTATTCTTGTCTCACAATGGTACTGCTTCTTCCTCTGCTGAACCGATTCCAAGAACTGCAGACATTAGTTCAAGGCAACAACAGAAGAGGTTAATGACTAGTAGCAATCAGCATAGGAAGATGGGCAGCCAACAATCTAGGGCAATTAGAACATTGTACATTAACCCAGCGCTACTGTCAGTACACCACCACCATTGTGGAGGATGGATTGCAGTGCTTTCTTCAGCTTCTGCTTAAGAGTGTTACTTGTGGGTCAGCAATAACACAAGAACAAAGCAGTGCCTCTGATATGGGTGGAGAAAGTGTTTTGGTTTTTTTTTTCCTTATTGCTCACTCTTTGAAAAGGTTAAAACGAAGAAATAAAAAAGAAACCGAATAAATCAGAATGAGATAAAAACAAAGTTTTGGAAGAGTTCCAAGCAAAAAAAACAGAACCCTTTATTAGGAACTGGTGGCCAGAGCTGCCAGTATTGTACAGAGGACACATAATTACTGCCTTTAAGTAGGAATCTAACCCAGACTGCAGGCCCGAGTCAGGAACTTCCACATCTTCACTCTAGTGCTCACAGGCACTTGGCTGTCCGAAAGTCCTTTGATATTTTTATTTTCTACTGTCGTACTTACCTACCTTGAAAGATTGTGAAGCAGATTTACTGCTTGGATACTTGTGGATTATAGACTACTTTAACATGAAAGGGGGATAGGAATGCACTATATTTGCAGCACAGAACAAACGTTTTTTTTTTGTTTGTAAAACACTAACATTATAAGCTTCAGCCACCTAAGTTTTCTTCAGTCTGAAGACTAAGACACTAAAACCAGCAACTGATGAGATCAATGACCTATGAAAACATACATGCATAAAGTGGTAATCATACAAATCCAGTTTTAACAACTGTGTGCAAAAATTACCACATCCAATAACCCCCCCCCCCCGCAAAAAAATATCTAACTGCCTGCAAATATTAGTTCTTGATTTAGATAAGCTACATAAAAATACTGCACCTCCCCTACCTAACAGAGCATACTTGTACAGACATGGGTGACTAACCAGGCACTGAAAAAAGTGTTCACAGTGAACGCATCTCCTTTAAGTGCCACTTTGAGGCTCGAGTACGTATTTGTGGTACACTGGTGCCTCCTCCTGGCCATTTTAATAACTCAAGACAATTTTAAGTGAGAGACAGCAGCTCATCTGAACACAAAAATACTTCGTGTCATTAGAATTTCTCTATTGCCAGCTAAAAAAAGAATATGCAGCACAGTACAGGAAGAAAATCATGCCTGTTAAGTATGTGACAGTCAAGCGTTTGCATCATTTCCAGAGGTGCCCAAGCAGGTATAGAATCATAGAATGGTTTGGGTTGGAAGGGATCTTAAAGATCGAGTTCCAACGCCCCTGCCATGGGCAGGGACACCTCCCACTAGACCAGGTCACTCAAAACCCCCTCCAGCCTGGCCTTGAACGCTCCCAGGGAGGGGGCATCCACAGCTTCTCTGGGCAACCTGTTCTAGTGTCTCTCACCACCCTCACAGTAAAGAATTTATTCCCAATATTTAATCTGAATCTTCCCACTTTCATTAAAACTGTTACCCCTTGTCCTATCGCTCCACTCCCTCACAGAGTCCCTCCCCGTCACTCCTGTAGGCCCCCTTCAAGTACTGGAAGGCCGTTATAAGGTCTCCCCGGAGCCTTCTCTTCTCCAGGCTGAACGTCCCAACTCTCAGCCTGCCTTCACAGGAGAAACGCCCCAGCCCTCTCATCATCTTCATGCCCCTCCTCTGGACTCCCTCCAACAGGTCTATGACTTTCGTATGTTGGGGGTCCCAGAGCTGGATGCAGTACTCCAAGTGGTGTCTCACTTGTAGAGGGGCAAAATCACCTCCCTTGCCCTGCTGGCCACGCTGCTTTTGATGCAGCTGGGTTTCTGGGCTGCAAGCACACATTGCCAGCTCATGTTCAGCTTCCCATGCACCAACACCCCTAAAACTCCTTCTCCTCAGGGCTGTTCTCAATCTATTCTCCTCCCAGCCTGTATCTGTGTTTGGGATTGCCCTGACCCACATGTAGTATGCTCAATCCCAGCTTCACAATCTGGCCACAAGCTTCAGAGCTTCTCCATTTCTTCCCAGCCTGTTTCATAGCCTCAACATCACAGATCCCTGCAGGCATAAACTATTACTTGTTTTCAACTACCAGATACAAAAGCTGAACATGTATTTTATAACCAAAACAAATACTTGCCACTCATGCCACGCAGATATTTGAGCCAATAATTCAGCAGAAGGCTGAAAGTATCCATTTATTCTGAGCCTAATCTTTGCTGAAGCACCCTTTTCAAAGTTATCACACCCTTCCAGCTTTACACACAGCTCCATCTGTACCCCAGAAAACCACAAAGTCAGGTAATTTGAGGTAGAAACCCAAAAATCTGAGTCAGAACACCTGAACTGAACTGGAATAGTTCAGCAAAAGCACCCAAATTCTATTCCCTGAGAAGGCCTGCATAATCCCTGTGTGGATGACTACAGATAGGGCCCTGGGGAGCCAGTTGGGCCTAGAACTTCAGGGACCCGCGAGTTCCTGAGCGATAGAAGTCTGTATTGGCTCACTCATTCCTATGGGTTCAGCGTGGCCCACTAGGGACTAATAGTCCAAACTTATCCAAGTGTGCCAACCAAAGGGGCAAGTATCACAACTCCAGTTCTGAGCAAGACTGGAGGACCAGTAAACACTCTGTAAAGTCTGCTTCTATGCCACAACACCTCAAGCTCACCTACGTGAGGAGAGAAGGTATCTGATGACTGGAGGCATATGAAAGCTGCAGGCAGAATTAAGTTGACCTTCACCTTCCTTTCTTCGTGCAGTTGGCCCATGACTTGCCACCAAAGAGCACGATGGGGGAAACTCTGGAAGGAAATCAAATGCCTTCCGAAGACTCTGTCTTCCCAGAGTCTCCAGCTCCTGGGCTTTCATAAGTCTGGCACGCAGGCTGCCCAAGGACTGCTGTCATGCTTGCTATGACTTCTAGGTCACCCTGACCATGGCTGTCTTCCAAGCTCTTCCTTCTCTATTCCCTTCTTGCTTTTGCCTTAGACCAGTTGTGAACAGCAAGCCCTCCAGCATGGCCTCCCCTTGGTAACCAATCACCTGAAATTCTTGTGACACAAGCCCATCTACCTCCTACTAGACTGCTATATATTTGGAACAAAGTCATACAGCAAGCAGGACAACATCTTTTTCTCTCCTGCCACCCTGGGGACACTTGGCCCACAACCAATCCATGACCGCAGGCTGCCTACTGAAATAGCAGCTCTGTACCTGACATCCAAGCCTCTGATCCTGAAGTGACCACACAGAGGTATGTGGCATCTCCTCTGGGGCAAACCTCGTGCTGCTGCTCCCAGGGCCTGACTAAGGAAAGGCAGACATGAAACCTTTCAGGCTTGCTGGAACGCAAAGGGGAAAAAAACATTAACGCAGTGTCAGCAAGTAACTGCCTTTCATTCCAAGGTCCCCGACACCTCAACCAATATTTGTCATTGTTGCTGTTCACAGGGTTGTGTGCAGTGTCATTAGCTCATGCCCTACAACATTTATGGAGGGGAGGAGACTGTTTTGCTTCCTGAAGCTGAGGAAGGTCACACAAACACGTTATCCCTGTGTGAAGTTTGCTTAGTTCCTTGGACAGACCTAACATGGTAAGAAATCAGCACTTTGAGATAAAATTGTACAAGTTTTTGCATGAGACTAAAACAAAAGGTCTAATTTGCATACAATAGCATAAGCTCCGCAATCCAAACCAGTACACGAGGACAAGCAGGAGGATTCACTTTAAAACCAGGTAACTGCTCCAAACTAACACACTAGCGTAGATAAAACTATTCAAGAGCAATTCAGTGGAGACAACTAGTAGAACCTGGCTGACCATCAAGTGATCCCCTCAAATCAGGCCTAAACTCTACAAATCTTTTTTAACAGTGTATGCCTATAGTACCAAGCCCATGGGTGGAGCAGAGGAAGAACTGCTTAATAACAAAAGCAACACTAATTACATAATATTTAGGTAGATACAACATTCAATTTTCACACCAGGCCTATTCTGATAGCATTGTCCAATTAACTCTCTGCAACTAAGCCAGAACCATTTTTTTTTACCCCCTCTATGTAGTTATATTGGTTTATAACAGAGCTAAACAATTTTTCTTACATATTTTCCACCAGTCCTCCACCAATCACTGGAAATGTATACAGAGAATCCCAACTTACTTGGTTAGACTTTGGAACAGAAGATTCCAGAGTAGGGAAGAAACCTGGAAACCTTCAACCAAGACAAAGCCTTACCATTATCTGCTTTTCATGGCAGCTCTGATTCTTTCTTTCCTTCAGAATCCTCAGATAATTTTAAGAGACCTCATGAGGTCTGCTGAATTTAAGGGAAATAAATTTGTATGTCTGAGCTGAGCTAAGCTTAGTTTCAATGCAGCAAGATCTGAGTTATTATGAAGCCATGCACTATGGATGTATGTCAGTACTGATCAAGGGATAAGGTTTCCACATCAGACAAGTGCAGGATCAACGTGCAATGAAAGTCCAGTTCTGCAGTAACAGCTTTTCATCCACTGGCCTGCGACCACTAGATGGCATCTTCGTGCCAGACCAGTTCGAACATGAAGAAAATTTGCTCCATCAACTGGATTGAGTCTTTTTAAGTAACTGCATTAAATCCTTGTACAGCATTAGTATAAACAGGACAGACCAAGGAGAAGACTATCTTCTTACTCTAGGTGGTAAAGGGAAGGCAAAAGCCTCTAAGACTGGCACGTCAGTTGTTCGTTGTTGTACCTTTAAGCAGAATCTTGAGTAGGAAAGAATTACATGTTTGTTCCCCATCCCTGCTTAAACAGAACAAGGCCTTAGGTCTTACAGCTCATCCTCCTAACCCAGCCTCCTGGAAACTAGATGCAATTAAGGTGCAGCTAAGATACCCATTAAAATGTAACTTAACACATTCCTTCTCCCAGCATTTCACCGAAATGATACACCTTCTGTCTTTGTGGAAGATGCAAGAAGCCACTTGGGAACAGCAACCTCAAATATAAACATCATATTCTGGGGTAGCTAGTGGAAAATAAGTAACTTATACATGCTCAGAAATTCAACACAACAATGGGATACATATGAAGAACTGTAGAAATGCTCCTGTGAAGTGGCCAGAGGGAACAAATTGAAGTACTTGCTATTTTCACATTATGTTTGTTGGCACTTCAAAGCCATGGAGAAGAATATTACATTGGAATAATATTCACTCATCAAGGTTGTCCTCTGCATTCATCAATGGTGTCTGCTCCTCTGCTTCATGTCACAAGCTGCACTAGTTTGTCAGCAATGTACCAGTTTTTTATTCTGGCTAAGTCTTTTCACTTATTAATTGGATCAATCTACAGCGTTCTCTCTTGCACTCTGAAGATTTAAATCTTAGCAACATGAGCAGGCAGAATTCTCTACCAAGGGGAAAAAAAAAATCAGTAAATTATTTTGCTCTCTACAAATATAATTTTATTTTTTTAATATCAGCTGTATATTAAAAAATATCTGTAATTAAAAAAACCCTGTAATTCTGCCTATTTGCTTTACTTCTTCCATTTAAAAGTAACTCAGGTTAAGTCAAAACACTAACTTAACATCTGGGCATTTCTATTTTATTTCAAGATTTTTTCAAGTGGTGCTTGTTTCTGGAGCTCTGCCTGGGATCTTTTCTCATCTTAAACATAAAGCTTACATCCCAACCTGAAGATACAGGATGGCTTTTGCTGATATTTGTTAGCAGCTGGATCTAGGACCTGCTTTCTGATACGGTTGCTTCTAGAACTGAGTCTGCAGTGAGCTGAACCAAATACTTGGGCTGCAGATTCTGCTTACTGAGGCAGCCCAACCCAGGAAAGGGGCTGCGCTGGGCCACACGAGGTGCATACATTCTGGTAAAACTCCACCTGTTCAGACTCTTTCAGATAGCAGGAAGAGTTTTCGTTGGAGAAAGCTTACTATAGCCATGTATTGGCAAGGGGTTGCGGCAAATGGTTATTTTGACTTAACGTTTTTAAATTCTTAAATTTTAATTATTACTTGGGGCATACAGGTGCAGAGGTTAGTGAGTTCAAACAGGACACAGAATGAAGTTTCATCCTCGTTACCAATTATCTATTAAAATAATGATCACAAGGCACACTGATACAGAACAAGTAACCAGAGAGCTTTGCTGTTTTTCCCACAGCTGAAGGGATGTGCAAGGAAGATGCTCAGGCATTACCCGTTCCAGAAGCTCATGGAAGACAAGAAGCTGGCAGACCCATAACACCACACTGTAACACTAAGTACCCAAACTTGTGCCTTAACTTGGTAACTTTTCTACTGTCTCAACACAGACTTACTGTCACACAGTTTTCCAGTGTTCAACACGGCCTCAGGATCCTTCAGCTTTGATCATCTGATACAAGCAGTGAGAAGAACACTTGGTTATAAGCCCATGAGTTGCACGCAGCCACCTGGTTAGATGCTGTCATCAAAACCTTGATCAACCTTTGGCACAAAGCATGCAAAATCACTGTACGATTCAGGAGAAAAAAAAAAGCATACAGCTGCATTGAAAGAAAGCTTGAAAGCTGCTACTGCTAATTAGAAGCAAATAGATGACAGTAGAGAAAAAAATATCCAGGGTTATGTCTAAAGATCCCAAGCCTGGTATTGATTCACCAAGCTCCTTTCATTTACAAGAATGACTACCTGCATGAACTTCTTCACAACTCTGTTTTCTATCAAAAAAACCTCCATGCTGCTCTTTATTAGCCCCAAAGTAGGCTCTGAGACAGACACATCTGACTTTGCTGTAGTCATCTTTGCTCCAGCATATGGAGATATTCTCTTGCCCTTTTTCACCAGTTCATCTGAAGCCGAATACTCACATATATCCTCATGTATATTACAAAGCAGATGGAAGCCAATCATGAATCAAGTTACAACTCAACTTCAAAAGCAATGCAATATTGTCAGTATCACTTCACCTTTGCTAAGCCTTAATGTTACCTGTCAGGTTTGTATAGTGTCTTAATCTCCAATAAACCCAACAGCAAGGAAAGATCCAGAAACACCAGTCATTGATACAATATTGACAGTTTGCCAGGAGGAAATTCAACACACAGTTAAAGGTTAGGTTTTTACATCTATCATCTACGTAAGCCTCTACAAAGCAGGTACCCTCTTCTGTTAAACTTTGAGCTCTACACCAAAGGCCAAGCATGGGGCATTTGTGTTTGTCATCAACATACTCTGTTAATTGTAGCTATCCAAAAGCAAGTTACTCTCAGGTCACCTTCAGGTCAACCATATTTGATAGCAGTAGGGTTTTTTTTATATTACTACAGAGAAAAAAAAAAAAAGTGTTTTCCCTCCTCAATCTATACAATCTAATACAGCTCCAGTACTTTCATCTGACAGTTTCCATGGTATGATGGCAGTATCTTCGTGGACTTATCAAAAGATAAGCCAGAAAGCAACACTTCTTCACATAAAAGATACCTTGCTGCTCATCAACTCCTATTATCCTTTGGCAGAAACACAGCAGAAGAGGATGTATGTCTTTAAACAACCTGAAAACAGGGATGTAGGCTATTAACAACAGCAGCGACTTCCACATATCTGAAGAATTTCCACTGGAGGTACCCAGGCAAGTAAGAACACAGCAATGCACTGGGGTACTACAAGCTGTGTCTATGTAACTTATTTGCTCCTCCTTCAGAGTGTACAGTGCAAATGCCAACAGTCTTCCTAAGAGGACTGTGAAGCCCACTACACCTAGCAGCAGCAGTGCACTTGCAGATTATCACACAAAGTTAGAAGCAAAAAGGCTCAACTCAGTCTTCAGTGGCCACAAGTACTTCTATGTGCCCATATGGAGTAAATGGATTAAATCCACTAGCATAAGAACCATTACGGTGTTTTCAGTGAGCCTATTTCTACAGCAATTTTTGGAAATGGATCATATCAGTACAAACAACTATTTGAACAAAAATACTGTTCAAGATATTAGAGTGATGTAGAATCAACAACATTAAAGCATGGCTCAATAAAGACAGCAGAGCAAGGACAGGAACAAGATAAGCACAAGGACAGGAGCAACGGACTACTTGAACAAGACAAAAACCCATTCAGGCAAAATGTTGCAACCTGCAAGTTGGCATACAGACCAAGTACAGCCTTGTTTGGTATAAACACTGAAGGCTTCACCCTTGGGGACACGAAAGAACAACCACGAGAGGGTCCTAGAAGACCACCACGACGATAAATTGAGGTTGTGCGAAAGAGAGGATCCTTAGGATAATGAGTTCTGAGAAAAAGCATGAATATGTATACTCATTCCTGGAAAATTGGTAAATATGTATAAATTGCACTAATATAAACAAAGTATTGAGCATCTTTGGGTTGTGCACATTAGGAGAAGCGATCCCCCGTGCATCCAGTGCTGTAATAAATAATGCCTGCCTCCTTAAACTTCAAATAAGTCTTAGAGGGTTTCCTTCTAACCAGATTTTATGGTAATAAGAGCAGTACAATAACCCCCACTATATGGAACACTATTTCCACACAGACCCCCTCCCCCTTTAAAGCAGCTGGCAATTATGAATATTCCATGCATAGAAAACTCAGAATGCTATGAAGCATTTAAAAAATAGTGAAGTAAAACAAGAATCTCATATCAATCAACACAAGAGAATAAAGAAGCACTCCTTGCAGCAGTATTTTAAATTAAAGGAGGTATTTTTCTAGTGTTTGGTAATCACAAAATGCCTGTTACATGCCATGTAGTACTCCACTACGAAATCAAGAATGGATGTTACTCCCAGATAAAAGGGTGTGGGGGGAGAACACACAAAAATATCCCTCAAATGGTGTAATGTTTTATATGCCTCTAAACAACTTGTTTGAGAATGATCCTGTTACTTCCCAGCACCTTAACACTACACTATTCAGCAGCATTTTTGGCTTTTATGGACAAGACATTTACTTGGAAAAAACTTATTTGCAGTTAGACCACTAGAGATTTCCACAGAAGGAGGAATTAATTTTATGGGAGTAAAATTAGATTCAGGTTCCCTTTTCTACCTCTTCCAGAATGAGCAATAGTAAAAAATACAGAAGTATTAACATTGTAAGTATAAGCTGAAGTGGTACAGAGAGTTCTATTATGTATCTGATGCTCCTGACTTGCTTTTAGTAAGGAATAGAAATTGTATCAGTAGGGGTAAGGTTATTAAATTATGTAATTTTTTTCTGTAATATAAGATGACGAGGGATGTTAGCAGACGTCCCAACTCCCCAGGAGTCACAACAGCACTCAAATCCTTGGCAAGTGATTCCTGCTATATTAAAAACCCCAGCAATTCTTCGGACTACAACCACCAGATCTGGCTTTCTAGTGCCACAAAATAAACTAGAAATTTCCTATTTCTTTAGGACACATAAGAAGGCCTGAAGACTTTATTTTCCTTTTGACATAGAATTTGTAATACAAGCGAGCATCTTGGGTACTCACACAACATACAGCTTTACACCTGGACATTTCATGATACAGAAGACATTGTTCCAGAAACTAAGAAAAAAACTGAAAAGTGTTAATCCAGATGTTTGGTAACATGATGCTTCTTATAATAGAGGCTGGCACTTGGTAAAACCCAGCAACTTGTAAAACAAAACCTCAAGCAAGCAATGACTTAGAGCAGGAAGTTGCCCTGTCAAGGCTTATGGAACAGATTTCATCAATTATCTTGTCACAAACTGAAGTTGCTCTCACACAGTTCTCATCACTGACTTTCAAGAAAGAGCATCTTTGAGCAATATCAGAAGAAATCTACTTCTACATTTTATTCTGTGTATTGAAACTCTGGTGCTTACTTCAAGGTGGGGTAAATAAAACCATTGTTCAAAACCACAGACCAATCTAATATAAATCAGTAACAGGTATATGCTATAAGTTTGTTTGTTGTTTTTTTTTTTTATAAAACCAACAAACTCCACACTTCTTAAGTAACAGTAAGGTATGTTAAAATAACAAGTCAGACTTCATTCAAATGAATTAGACAACTTTTACTAAATGAAAAAACCTACATTTAAAATATGCATTTAAAACAAAATGGAATTAGAAAAGAGACTTAAATCTGTTTTAAAGAACTTGCTCACTCTGTCAGAAATCAATATATCTCTTGCATTATATAATGTGCCAGTTCATAAAACGTAAGTTACCAGAATCCTCAATTTAACATTTTCAAAGACAATACTGAAGTCAAGAGTTTTACATCTGATGCACATTTAGAATGGTATAAATCTGAAGCCTTCCCCCAAAAAATCTTACAAATTTGACAATAAACGCTTTTGTAGTTATATCCAATAAGTACTGCATCCTAAAGCATCGTATATCTGTGCCTTTCATTTATCCTACTATAAATTTTGTATCTTCTCTGTATCTTGCCATTTGCCAATGTTAACTCTTAAGATAGGAGAGAATTGAAAAGAAATGCTGCATAACTCTTGATCATGTACAGAAATTATTGCTACTATAGTACACTACAAAGCAGAAGTCTATACAATAGTATATGAAATTTGATCATGAAAATCCAACAGATATAACCTTTAGTGACATAAGCCTTATAATCATGGTGGACATTCCTACAGCATTTTCAGCTCACCACTCGTTAGCTAGCTTATGGTCTGTTGATGAACATCCATTTAAACACACCCTTTTACTAGAAAGAATATCAGCTTTCAAAGGCTTAGCAAATAAGGATCTTCATGTTCTGTGGAACTATGTAAGATGAATTTTGATGCAGGTAGGGAGTTACCTGGAAGCTAAGCATGCCAAAGGTGTTTCATGCTAATAAAACTAAAGCCAAGGTACCACACAATCAAGTTACCAACTAATAGGCAATACCATTTTTGTCCTATCTAAGATAAATGAAGTGCCATAGCACAGTGTAACATCAATAATTTAAAATAGTGTAGTGCACAAATTCATTGTGTGGCAGTTTAAGTTAAAATGTCAAGACAGGTTTTCCTGTCTCAAGTTATGTTGGCTGTCAAGCTGTCCAGTCTGGGCATTTTGGACTTAGTTTGCCTTTTAATAACTACTGTACTATAAACTTTGCATTATAATGGGGCACACATTTGGGCGGAATTATTATGAACAACAGGGGGCTTGGGGGAGGATAAAAGACCAATGGCCGTTCTATAAAGCCCCTTCCTTATTTCAATTTCAAAGAGAGCCAGGAAATAAGACTAGATACCATATTCGCATCATTCTAGCTACAAAATAACCAAAGTAAAAGCAATCAAGCCACAACAGACCACATTACACAAATGGAACATCATGCTCTCATCTGGTTTAACTATTACATTAAGTTTTAACTGGGATGTTGGTCAACTTTAAAAACCGTGGTAAATGTGAATATGTAGTTGCAATACTTTTTCCTAATATTTTTTTTTTTTTACTCTATGCTGGATATTAGAACTTGGAGCTATACTTGTTACAATACAGTGTCGCACATCTTTCTACTAGAAAAAAATTAATAAAGATCCTTTACCCGTCTCTTTAAGTTAAACGTGTGACATCATAAAGGGTGTCAAATGGCTGGATGGTTTTACAGTGCACACTTATTATATACTGTAATATGGAGTTTTGTCCTTGACAGATCTGATGGTGTTTCTACATTATTCCTTTCTTCACCTCTTCTTCGGTGGATTAGCTGTGCGAGGTGGAGTGACTGGACGCCCAGAATTCAGTCCACCATACTGGTACTTGGCTTTCTTTTCAGATGGTTTCAATATCTTAGAAAAAATACAGCAGTTTTTTAGTCAGTGACAGCTAAGAACATTTCAAGTCAACATGAAATCTTACTCGGCAGGAACAGGAGAGGTGAGAGTGGGGAGAAATCACATCATTCTAAAATTTATTAAACCTCCAACAGTAATGCTACTTCTAAGTCCTTCTAGTTCTACTACTACATTGGTATGGGAAGGGGAAACAAAAGGGGCTGAAAACATGTCCAGGAAGGAGCAGGGATTACAATCTGATAAGGTAACCACACTAAAAGGGTCCCAACAATCCACCAGTCTGTATAATTAGTTACTCTGATCACCAGGTATGACAAAAAAGAATCAGCCAATTGAACTTTGAAATGAGCACCTGAAGAGAGGGAATAACTCAATATGCAGAAATTTGGAAAATAGCAAATCTCAAGCAGTATATTGCCCCAAAGTATATTACCCTAGACTAACCATAAGCATGTCAACATGCAGATTCAATCCATACAGTCCAACACCTAAAGTAATACTTAATGTACAAATGTATCATACCTGAAAGGAACACATCAGAGTTTCATCCACACTCATCATGCCCCCTGCGTTGTCAAATTCTCCACAATAATTTGGAGCTGAGAATAGGGTGACCAACTGCCGTTTAGCAAAGAATTCATATCCATCTTCAACCACCTGTCAACAGCAGAGAAATCAATGCAGCTCACAAACCAAAAAGATAAATCTTGAAGAAAAAAGCCAGTCTTGAGGCAAACAGGACTTATATAAAAGATATGACAAGAACTCAACAAAAAGTTCAATCATTTTGTCTTATCTGGACACTGAATGCCAAATCAGGTAGCTTAACCCATCTGACACTTCAGTGGTAAATACGCATATGCTTAATTGCTCAGTATTTTCATAATCAAGGTCTAATTATGCACTGCCAGTTTAAGGATTCCCAGCACTGTATGGTTTACACACAGAATTTGGATGTTTGACCTATTAGTCTGGAGCACACATCCTCCTGTACTCAGCACTGGTGAGGCCACACCTCGAGTATTGTGTCCAGTTCCGGGCACCTCAATACAAGAGAGACATCAAGGTGCTGGAGCAAGTGCAGAGGAGGGCAATGAAGCCGGTGAAGGGCCTGGAGAACAAATCGTACAAAGAGCTGTTGAAGGAGCTGGGGCTGAGGAAAAGGAGGCTGAGGGGAGACCTCATCACTCTCTCCAACCACTTGAAAGGACATTGTAGAGATATTGGTGCTGGTCTCTTCTCGCAGGTAATAAGCAACAGAACGAGAGGGAAGAGCTTCAAGCTCCAACAGGGTAGGTTTAGACTAAACATTAGGAAAGAATTTTCACAGAAAGAGTGGTCAGGCATTGGAATAGGCTGCCCAGGGAGGTGGTTGAGTCACCATCCCTGGAGGTGTTGAAGAGTCATTTAGATGTGGTGTTGGGGCATATGGTGTAGGGGTGAACTTTGTAGAGTAGGGTAGATGGTTGGACTTGATTATCCCAAGGGTCTTTCCCACCTGAAATGATTCTATGATAAACTTGAATGGTTAAGGCTGCAATGTAAGTCACAGAGTCAATAGTAAAAACCTCAAGTGTAGGCTTTTTTATAATTTTGATGCTCTGAAAACAAAGTGGTTCTACCATATTTTCTCTAAGAGCATAATTCTCTCTCTCTTTTCTCTAAGAGCAAGTAGCATGATGTATCAGCTAAGGATGTTCTCTCTTCCCCAAAAATAAAAGCCTCACAATGTAGTGAAACCAGTCCACCAACTGCTCACTTTGACCCAATCGTCACGGTCTTTCAAAAGATGTCATACTTTAAGTAACTGAGGTGATTACATGAATACAGGAAATTATTACCAATCTTGACCAGCAGTTAAGAAGTCTTAATATCCATTCCACACACTAATCCTGTCTAATGTTTTAGCAGCAAAATAAAAATATTTGAATATTCTGATAGCACACCCAAGCCTAACAGTGACATAAAACAAAAGGTCTATTTTTGTTTCATAGCAGGAGAGCTTTTAGAATTGACTAAATAATGAAATTGACATGTTATACAGGAAATTGAAACCTAATGTCCACCTAACTAGAACACTTGCTTAAAGTCACTAAAGAAAAACTGCAAAAAAGTGTACTTAAAAGATTGAAGATGCCAAAAATAACCTTACTTCCTGCACATTTCAGTAAGTCAAACAAAAGTAGTCAAATCTATGCTGAAGTACTCTAGATAGCTGAACCAAAAATGAGACAATGGTGCAAGCTTTTACATACAAACTAGTTTATAGAAACATTCAAAATACATTTCATATTTCCACAAAGTGAAGCAAAGATAGTTTAAGCCACAACTACAAGGCAACTGACTACTACTGAAATGGAAAAACTCTGAAACTTCAGTGTCAATCTCGAATTCAGATCACTTTGTCACTTAAAATCTGGATACTTTACCTCTAATGTTCATACACAAGAATCTAACAGTAAACAGACAAAGATCAATGGAGGAAGTCTCATGTTAGTATTTTACTTCACTGATTAGACACTCAGTTAAATATGAGTCAATAGAAGGACACAGCCTTACAGTCCCTGTATTAGGAAGGTATTTCTTTCCTAGAAGTAACACAATGCAAAGTTTCAAATATATCATACTGACAAGCAGCACCAAAGAGGCAGAAAATCTAGAAGGAGAGGTTTTAAGAAGCAACAGCATAATTCATACCTGGTGAGCTCGACAGATCAAATCCAGATCATGACGATTCAGAAATTTACTGACCACATCAGCACCAAAAGTGAAAGAGACCCCACGATCATTTTCACCCCAACCTTGCACGTCTTTGTCTGGGTCAGACCACAGCAGGTCACACAGCAAGCCTTTGAAAAACAACAGAAGTGAAGATGCTAGTGTCAAGAGGTACCATTCTATAAAATATTTTTATTGTAATTACCAGAGAAGCTCTCCTAAAGAAAATAAGCCTTAGCAACAAATAGCAATACTTAAATTATGACTCAGACAAAAGATACAGTCTGCCTACGTCTGGAGGTTTTTTCTCCCCCATCACCACTGATAGTACCTTGAAATGAAACAGAGCCAAACAGTTCTCTGAAATAATATTTAATTGTAACATTCAGCATGTTTACAGTGAGCATTTGAGGAGTTTCAAAATACTGCAGCGAGAGCATTTTAAAAGGCAACTATTTTCCAGCTCACTGAGAAAACTGTTTGAAAGCTGCAGTAAATTTTAAAATCCTATGCAAGGCCAGTCATAAATACAGGTGTAAAGTTGTGCCATAACCTGTGAACATGGGGCAGCTTTGATTCTTACTTTTCTTACCAAATACAAAGAACTTTACAAATCAAAATTTAACAAGGCAAAATTCTGATACAGCATTTGAGGTAGCACTTTCATTTTGCTTGGACTGTTGTTGACTTTTCAAAAAGCCAACAGTGCCAACCAGTCTGGAATCTAAACTAGAACAATAAACCTCTCTGCTGTTTTAGCTCTAGTCAAGATCTTCTTTCTGCTGCCAACAAAAGGTCAGCTAGCTCTGGAGTTAAAACTGGGTACAAAAAAATTCTCTAGATCAACTGCAATGGCTTTAGACAATAGAACTTTCAAAGCATTTTTACATGAGAAAGAACCAGGCCAATTCAACTACAACACAAACAAAAAGCATTCAAGATGTATTTCATAGTTTTTCCATGACATTATACTTTCTTTACCTGTGATGACTAACACTTAAGTATTTAAATGCTTAAGACTATTTTTCACAATCTGAAAGAAATGTCAGCAGGCTCCTTTACCTGGCACTCAGAAGCTTGATTTACAATTACATCTAGTTATTTGCTAAACACAATATCGAAGACACTTTTTCTTAATTAACAGATCCTTCAAATTGCAATCAAGCAAATCTAATGCCTGAAAACTACTGTGCAACTAGGTAAATTTGTGCTTACATGCAGTTATCAATGGTCTTTGGTGCCAGTCACAGTCCCTCTCTAGCAGAGACCAAGATTTTATTTGCTTTTAGAAGACAAAGAACAGAGCGAATACAACTGCATTTTAGATAAAATATCTATCTAGGAATAAACTGAATACAGACAGAATATAACAACCAAACATGTAGTTCTATATTGAAAAACATGGTTTTCAAAATAGAATAGTTGCACTGCAGTCTCTAATGGTTTCTTATAATGCATTTCCAACAAGTGACAGAAGCTGCTTGCCTCAGCTGTTCAGGAAGTGCTTCCTCTTCTAGTCTGTCCCCAAAAATCAAATAATCTTTAGAGTTATACACAGTGATAGACAAATCTGTCCTATAAACTTTAGCAGTGGTGTAACAGAACCCTGCAACTCATCTTGATGCACCCCAGGATGCCATTGGCCTTTATGTGCCCTTGCAGCCAAGGAGGACAATGGCATCCTGGGGTGCATCAAGAAGAACGTGGCAAGCAAGTTCAAGGAGTTTATCCTCTCCCCCTACTCTGCCCTGTTGAGGCCCCATCTGGAGTACTGTGTCCAGTTCTGGGCTCCCCAGCTGAAGGAGGACAGGGAACTGCTGGAGAGGGTACAGCAAAGGACTACAAAGATGATTAGGGCACTGGAACATCTCTCACACAAAAAGGTTGAGGGACTTGGGTCTTTTTAGTCTGGAGAAGACTGAGGGGGGATCTGATCAATGCCTATAAATACTTAAAGGATGGGCATCAGGAAGACAGGGCCAGTCTTTTTTTCAGTGGTGCCCAGTGATAGGGCAAGAGGGAACAAGCACAAACTTGAACATAAGAATTCACATCTAAATGCAAAGTGGAATTTTTTTTTACTTTGAGGGTAGCAGAGCACTGGAACAGGCTGCCTAGAGAGGTGATGGAGTCTCCGTCTCTGGAGACATTCAAAACCCACCTAGACATGTTCCTGTGCAATGTGCTCTAGGTGGACCTGCTTTGGTAAGGGGGTTGGACAAGACAATCTCCAGAGGCCCCTTCCAACCCCACATCATTCTGTGACTCTGTAACAAGTTTGTCCAAACTAAACTAGTTTGCCCAAGCAGGCTTGTATTTTACCAAGCAACATCTACCATTATAATAGCCGAGGCTGACCAGAAGCAGCCCATAGCACAGCTGATATGAGACATTCAAGATTATACAAAAAAGAGTTAGTTTCCTAATAGGCAAACAGTTGGCAATGCTGACCAAAATACATCATTTATACCTTGGACTCACAAAATGTAAATACTTTAACAGTTACCAGCGGCAACTAGCTTAAGTTGGAGTACAAAGTCAGATTTGAGCAGGCTGATGGTTGGACTAGATCTGAAAGGTCCCTTCCAACCTAGGCAATTCTATGATTTCATTCTACCTCTGCGGGCAAGCATCTGGCCATTCCTTCTAAAAGCCAAATTAAGACTGCAAACCACTCTATAAATCATAATTTTTAAAAAAATCTCTCTACTTATTTTTAGGAGGTACTAAGAATACATAGAATACATGGAGTGTCCATGGAAACCAGAACTACATTCTACAAGGGCATTCCCGAAGTGGGGGTGACTCAGGCAGTAGTATTAGCTTGTTGAATAGAACTCCCTCTTCCAAGAGCTCTGATAAATACTAAGATTGACTCACTTTGTACTGGCATTTATTTGATTATGCACTGAGTGAATTATAAGTGGTATAAAATAAGGAACGTAATAATTTATACTATATAAACACTTATTTACCAGTCTATTAATGCTTTTCAGTGTCAAGTGTGTATACACCAGCTTGCACAGAAATGTTGTTGTTTAAGGGACAGTAGATATATTATTATTAGTGCCTGAATTACTCTTATGCATCAGCACTGAGGAACACTACAGGAAGCAGAATTCTACTACTCCAAGGTTTAACTGTAACTATAATTTGTGTTTCAAAAAAAGGTTTATATGTGGTATCTCCTCTGAAAGTAAATTCCAGACCACTGTTGGAAATCAACACTTTAAAAAAATCATCCCATTGTACTGCTTGACAGTCTTTTCAATCCACTAGTACTAAAGTTTGGAATAAACAGGACACCGAAGAAGATGCCTGGTTAAAACATTCCAAAGAACATTGAAAGCACTGGCAATTTGCATCAACATCTATATATAAAGTATTAACATACTAGTAGAAAAAAGTTTCAGGATTAGCACACTGATACAAGCAATTGAAATCCCAATTGCAGTGACATAGGAGCTATACTTTACAAATTTAAAGAGGTAGGAAACATGGCTCCAAGTAGAGAGAAGCCCAAATGCTTTAAATAATACTCAGTAAGCTTTAAACAGTTGTGTTCTTTGACAGACTAAAAGGTTTGGGTGTACCTAAATAAGGCAAAAAACAAGAACCATTAGTTTCATTTAATCTTTTGTTAGATTTCTAGGTTTGCTTTAAGGCAAAATTGTGGATAATGTAACCCAACTTGGGTAATGTATACTACTCTTATGACAAGCAGTAACAACATGGGCAATAGCCTGTAACACGTCCACTAAATTGGCCATCATCAGAACAAGGCTCTCACTCTACACAGACGCCAAAGAATACCGTACTGTGAACAGAGGTTGTGTTAAGTAACCACATTGCCTGCACAGAAATTAAACCTGTTTCATCATTAAGACCTATTTACAGTAAATTCCGTATCACTCACCTGTGTCAGGAACATCTGTAGGTCTCATAATTCTCCGGATCTGCTCCATTGACTGGAGATCAGGAGACAGGCCTGTAAGTACAAGAAAACAAGCGACTTGTGTATTTTACCTGCAAAAAGGGTCCCACAGAACACACAATTAGGAGTTCAAAGTCATAGAGCATCCACTTTTTCCAATGTAATATAAACAAGACAGCTTGCTGTAAGACAATTAAGTTCCTGAACAGAAAAACAGAGAATAATGCAAGTGAAACTAGCAAGGGGTCTTAATTCTTTTGCTACCACCATTTTAGCCACACTGCACAAAACTCTACAGTGAAGTGTGTTCTCTTAAACAACTTACTAGAGAGAACCAGTGAAGGACAGCATTCCCATTATCTAACACAATCAAATTCAGACGACCCTCTTAACTTTTATAATGTAAAGTGGTTGTAAACAGAAAATCCCCTACCCAGCTTGAAAAGACCACAAGCCAAAGCAGTCCACAGGTGTGGCTGGAATCATAAACCGTATCACTATTTCTGTGTTTTCTACCCATCAGCTGAGCAGCAGTCCCTGGATGCTGTAAACAAATACTAGATTGTTCAACTGCAAAGGAGCAGAAAGATAGTCATCTACTCTATCTCAGCTGCTTAAGTCATTTATAAAACCATTGTACTGTGATTACTCAAGTCAGTTATCACAGACACAGCTCTTTTTGTATACTTTTGACATATTAACATGTAATTGCAGCCAAAGCATGGGATTCCAAAGCCACCCTTCATGCAGTTTAAGTATACTCTCTAGAGCTTTTCTACTCAAGGTACACAGGCATGAAAGAGCACCTACTAGATGCTCTAGCACCTTGACATGTCCTTAAATAAGGGTCCTAAAGTGACCTAAAGGACTTTGGCCAAGATTACTTAAGCAAGTTGCAAATTTAGAAATAGAACACAAAGACCTAATTTGCGATGAAACATATTTCATATTAACAAGCCATATCCAGTTGACTCAGCTGAGCTTTGAACACGATGTAAGAAAACCTGTCATTGGAAAGGAGTCACCGCATAAAATAATTCCAGCTGACATCAGTTTGCACACTGGCAATGTATGTGTTAAAGGAACACTGACTGAAATGCATTTCATATAAAGACTTGACTTCTCTTCAAGTATTAAGATTTTTGATTATTTTTGTTGAAGCAGTCTTATGATAAAAGCCTTCTATCCTTATCAGCATGCTAAAGCTGTCTTCATGACATTACCTTGCAGTTGTGAAGATGGCAGAAATCTTACATTAAATAGCACAAAGGAATTTTATTCAAGTCTACTTACACAACAACACAGGGATATGAATATAAATTCAAGTAGATAATAAACTTTTAAACTTTGACCAACATACCATCCCCAGATCCAATCTATTTGCATGCAAATTACATTAGCACAAAGGCATGTGGATTCTACTCCAATTCTACTCAGCACCACACCCCGAGATAGTCATGGACAATCTCAGTGAAATAAGCACAACCAATATGTAACCTTCTATGATGTTTCAGCTCTCAGCATTTCATGTTGCACCCAAACCATGAAGTTCTTTAAAAGAAAATTGTTATTACAAACCATATCTCAACCCTGCATCTGTTAATTTTTTTTGCTATTTTATACCACTGTAAAATAGCAAACCCCCACAACACAGCCTGCTTGTAGTCCTCTTTGTAACCACCCAAGAGATCACCTTTTTCCAACTATCTTCCTAACTCTTCCCGAACACAAAGGACTAGCTAGTGTGTCAAATTCAGAGCTACTGACAAAAATTGTATGTGATCAGCATTAAGTGAAGGAAATAAGAATGCAACCAAGGGCTACTGAAGCTCACTGTCAAGCTGCTGCCACCATAGCAATTGCTGCAACCTACTGTGCACTGAAAGAAAACTGAAAAGTACATAATTAAGTTGTCTTGTCAGCTAAGCACGGAAAAAAGTATCTTTCAGCATACTATCTTCTTGAGGCATAAGAGTACCCCTTCCCTAAGGGAAAACAAAAAATGAATTGCCATTACTCCTGACAGACTCATCAAATCCAGGCTCTAGATCTGAAGCGCTCCCTAGTCAGGTGGAATTGGTCAAGTAGGAGCAACGGTTACTTATTTTTCTAGCGTAACCCAGGAATCTCCTCAGGTGTCTTTGGATATTGTAGAAATTTTTCAAGTACACTTCAACGTACATTTCATTTTCACCAATGTCATAAGAAAAAACAGAACTCCAGAGCTTGAAAATATTACATAAATCCAATATTCTACTAAACTAACATGACTCCCATCTCAGAGCTTAAATCCATTTGAGTAAGACAAGTATGTTCTATCAACATGACACTACAATATGGACTTAATTTATAGAAACTTGATTATAGGGTGTGGTGCCATAGATAAGAGGACAATACTGTACAAAGCAGAGCAACGAGGGAAGACAGGAATGGTCATGGAATAAGTTTTAATGTAGACAGATAAAGAGCAAAGTCAGAAGTCAGTCAAGAGAACAATCTTTAGAAAAGGTCAAAATATGACTTGTGTTGATCAATGTGGAAAGACAGGGAAGAGGGAGGGATGTGATGGGAAAGGATACAATGAAAGATCCTTTTATCAGCACAAACATTTTCAGACAGATTGCAAGAGAGGTTTGATTTATATGGTGAGATACAGAAATCAAAACAGCAGATGCCCAGAAAAGTCTATGCAAAAAGCCTGACTCAGGATTTTAAGCTATTATAGATAGCCTACTAGGGTAAGTTAGGTGCCTTTTGTTTTACTATGTTATGCGGTTTTGCAAAGTTTTATTATATATCCCAGAGGACAATATTTTTAAAGTAAACTATGCAAAAATGCGCAATATAGTAAAAAAGGCACCTACCTTATATCTACATGCTAGCTTCAACCTCCAGCAGAGTTGAATGGTTTGTGTTGCTGCCTCAGTGTTTATTATAGTAGTAACATCATGAAAAGGCGTTGACAGTCCATGACTTCATAGGATCTGGAATGCAGTTTGGATAGGACTGGAGAAGAGTGGAAAAAGGGCAAAACTTATTTATGTGCTGAATGTCCACTTTTATTTATTAGGAGCACACAGCACATTTAATATCTTTTCATTTTATTTCACAGCCGCAGTTCAGTTGTGAGGGATAGTAATTTCAGTTACAGATGCAGCCTGTACAACCTAAGGGACTAATAGCATTCAATGAACGAAATACTGCTTTTCCTAAGAGGATCCTTAAAGTACACTATGCACAAAAGTTTTGCTACTTAATTGAACAAGAGGTTAATTCCCCCCATACAGTTATAATAAAGTTTTAAATTTTTTTTCCTGAAACATAGCTTTCTAGGCTTCTTGCTCATAACTCAGGTCTCAAGTGCATATACACACAAAACTATCAGTTTTGTCCCAGAATATAGCATTCTACTCTACAAAGCTTCCTTGATGAAATTCTACCACCCACCTAAGCTTGTTTGCCTGAAACACCACAGTATTTTGTCATCATTCATTCTGTTTCCCAAATAAAATTCAAAGAAGTATGATAGTAAAATAATAATTCCTTCACCAACTTTGTTAGAGACAAATTTATTACATGGTTTTAGTCACTGATAATTGGCCACCATGGTGCAGAAGTGATTTTATATCTTACATTCTTAAAACTATGAGATCTAGATAGATAGATACCAGTTCTTAAAAAAAAAAGATGACACCACATCACATTGGTTGAGAACAAGATGAAAAGATGACCTGTGAGAAAACAAGTACTTTCTTTCATGTGTCAGAGCTACTTGAAGACTGGCAGACTCAAGTGACTATCACTGTATTGATTCACTATTTATAGACACATGACAATACTTCAGGGCATATTATGTATAACACTGACGGCTTAATACAAGCAGGCACTGAAGGCAGAAGATTCAATACAAGATGCAAGAAGAGCCAGGATCATTTTTACAGCACATTCCATACAGGCAGAGCTCTTGCAGACACACCTGTAATTAATAAAGGCAAGATGACAGCCATCAATGCAACCTCACGAAGTCTGAAAGAGTCTGCTCACAAATTTGGGGTTTATACTATTTCTAATTCCACATGGAGCTATTCAGTCAAACTAGAGGTTTCTGCAGTGCTCTCATTTCCACTAATCACTAATTATCTCGCTGACAGTGCAGGTATGATGCCTACCAGACCACCTCTGGATCACTCAGCACAAGTTGCTTATTAATGGTGGTAATTACAAAGACAGCTGCAAAGAGGCAGGATGGCTCTTACTACAAGTAATTTGAAATTGCTGTCAATTGTTTGACTCCGCAAGGTCCCAAACACCTGTAAGCATCACTGCCTGTAAAAACATGGGGGAGTCCCCTTCTACAAAGAAGAGCACCCAAGTAAGTTCCAATATTCAGACAAGTCACAAGCCTCAGTCAGGACAACACAAAATTTTTTCACTACAAGAACAGAGAAGCACTGGGACAGGTGCCTACAGAATGTAGATTTTTCCAAAAGCAAAGGTTTTATGGAGTTAGACCAAGCTATGGCTAACCAGCTCTCATGTTAACAAATGTCTGTCTTCAAGTAGCAGGCTTGAGTATATGACCTCAGAGTTCCCTTCCATCAACATCTTATGAAACCAGCTAAAGAGGACAAGATTATAGACCTGGGTTTACTTGTGGAATTTATTCTTTCACTTCACTGCTAGGGCTGCACTGACAGATGGCAACAGCAACAAGTCAAGTGGCATATTAGGCAAGAATTCTAGCATTCAGTATCCTTCAGGGAGGGACACACCGATGGGAACACTTACAGACACACTTGTTCCTCCGACAGAGGGCCACGTGTTTGACGAGTTGACAATGGCGCTCGAGGATATGGATTAGTGTTGGGTGGTGTTTTGTGTGGTGTGAATGTGGTGGTGTGTAGGTTTTTGTTTGGTTTTTTTTTATTGGTTGGACTAGATGATCCTAAAAGGTCCCTTCCAACCTAGGTGATTCTGTGTATCAGGTAAGAAGGACACCTGTTTGCTGCCAGGTGCACAGAAAAGCACTAGGTGTAACAGCAACCTTTACAGACAATATAAGGTTAAATTTCTCCAGCTAAATATCAGTATGTACATCCACTTTCCATCTAGTATAGCATTAACTGAAAGATCAGTTTGGACAGCCTTTAAAAGCAGTCATAAGCTTACCTCCATGACAACAGAAGATCTTCTCATCCACAATGGCTGCAATAGGCAGACAGTTAAAACAGTCTGTGAAGGTCTTCCACAGCTTAATGTTAAATCTCCGCTTGCCTACAAGAACAATGTGGGAGAGAAGGCTGTTTTCTCAAAGCCAACCTGCAATACATACCACAACCTAAATAAAAGTGTTAGCAAACTGTCTGCACAGGGCTTTATTTCTGTTAGCGTACTTAAGTTTCAATCTCCTGTGACAGCATTTCAAAGACCACAGAAAAACAATTATTTAGAGTGACTTTAACCTTGGTTTGAAATGTACTTTAAGAAAGCTTCAAAGTAGGTTCACAGACTATTGAAATCCTCACAGTAGTACAGGAGTCACTACTAGAAGTCTTTCAAAAGAAAGAGGTTTTGCTTACATTCATCATAGAATCCATAGATCCGATTGATGCTAGCACACTCGTGATTCCCTCTTAGGAGAAAGAAGTTTTCCGGGTACTTTATTTTATATGCCAGTAATAGACAAATTGTTTCCAGAGACTGTTTGCCTCTGTCTACATAATCTCCAAGGAAAAGATAATTAGCTTCTGGTGGGAATCCTCCATATTCAAATAATCGAAGCAAGTCTGTATACTGACCATGTATATCACCTGAAGAAGAAAATGTTTACTAAAGATTAGTGCAACAACATAAATACACAAATCAAGAACTTAAGTCAACCAATCATTTTTTATTAATTGATCTTACAAAAAGCATTCACATTTCCTTTAAAAACAGACCAGCAATGGGTATCAGAAAGGTGAGAACCACCTTGTTGTTATTACAAACTGAAGTACTCACTAAACAAAACTCACAGAATTTGCAGAACTGCTATGTCTGTTATTTGAAAACCAAAAGCTACAGTAGTCCTCACATGTAAGCAGAAAGACTACCTCTAATCAAACAGGTACATGGCCAGGAAGCCACTGTGTTAAGTCACATTATTTACTGCAAAAACAGATCAGTAAATCTATATAGACTAGAGAGAAACAGAAGACTACATTGGCAGAGAGCACATACTTCAAAGGCCAACTGCTCATCCTCCTGTAACACTGCTGTACTAAGATTCCCATCCCCCGGTATTTAGGCTAATTCCTCCTTTCAGGTAATTATTCATATAAAACCAGTATAGGAACTCATCACACTGTCAGCTTTAAAATTAAGCAGGCTTTCCATGAAACAGCATACCATCTCAGACTAGTCAAAGCTAACTATCTGTGAGCTGCCCATAAGGTCAAAGAAGACATCAAAGTTGCTCTACAATAACTCGCAGAATGAGCAATTTATTCCAGATGACTGTAGAATTCATTACCGAAGTGACCAAATGCAAAAGAGCTATGCAAGAAGCCTTCAGTACAAGCTGTATGCTGTTTAAATTTAGTACCCCCAGTCCCTTACACTAAGCATTCGATAAATGTATTTTCACTTTTGCTGATCATTCAGTGGCAAAATCCCAAACTTTGTTAAGCACAGCTACTCTCCAGCAGAGTGCCAGCTACTATGGACTTAAGGGCAAAAAACCCAACACAGACATCTCTCTACAACTTCTTCCACAGCCGAAAGAAAAAGCTTCCCAAATCCATATGCTCATCAGTTCAACTCTCAAAGCTCATCAGTTCAACTCTCAAGCACAGTGGTAAGAAGAGTACATAGCTATATTCTTCTCTAGTCTTTCCATGAGAAATGCAGTACTTCCTTCTCTAGACTGCATTCTTCCCTCACTATTCCTCACTCAGGGAGAAGAATTGTTTTCCAATTTTCTTTCCACTGGCTAAAGTAATTTTCATGTATGTTACAACAAGGAGGATTCCTATTCTACTTGATATTTACAAATCTTCAGGTCACAATCAGTGGAAAACATAGAAGACTCCTCAGCAAGTCATTACTATGTGGAGTCCAGTACTCCAGAACTATGCTATCAATACACTCCCCAGAGTTGGTCACCACCAGAATTAACTACCATGTCAATATACTACAGAAAGAATATAATTGTGTTGCCTAGAATTACTTTGTTACACACAGGAGCCACGGGGACCAAAGCACTTAAAAGGTAAAGCAATATTTTACAGAAACAATCTTGTAGACCCACAAAAGTATTTATTTAGTATTCCATTCAAGGCACTTGGCATTTTAAAATAACAGCTTCGTATGGACATAAGTTGAACTGAAGTCTACCACATACAAAGCCTTACAGTAAAAACCACACCTATTTTGAAATGGATGTTTACATATGAATATCTTTCATCTTGCATTAAAACACAGCCATTCAAGATGTAAAAGCTTATTTTGAACTGACTTGACTACAACACAAGACAATCCATTAATGGTTCCTCAGGCATTGCCTGAACACACTGCAATAGTAGTTCAAAGCAGTACAGCTGCATATTTTGCTTTTGGTGAAAGTGATCATCTTTCCTTCACTTTTATCTAAATGCATCTTTGACTATTGTTCTAATATTAAATTTAGATGCATCTGACACTTCCTGGTGCTATCACAGTGTTTGGAATCCAATTTAAAAATAACAAATGCCTTACTCAACTGTGCATTTGCTACCCTATTACTGTGCACCTAACAGTCCTTTCAACTGTCTCAATTTAAGCAAGTGAGAAACTAACTTTGAAGATGGCTTTGCCAACTGTGAGTTATGTACAAATATTTAGCTTGAGTTTTCATTTTTTCTTTTTCTAGGCCTATGTTGAGACTACTGTAATCTTTTCAGTGTAGCATAAACACAACATTGTAAAGCTGGGTTTTACCTTCAACTTTATGTCATTAGGCAAGCTAATCCAGTTTTCCCTCTACACCCTACCAAGAAATTAGTCATTTAAGAATGACTTTGCCATTACTGTTTGGTGGGGTATTTTTTTGTTGGCAATATCCACTCTTAATGTAAGAAACATTGCTATATTAGGTCTGCCAGGAAGAAGGCTTGGAAGAACCTAATCCATCTTTGAGAATGTTACTACAAACAAATTCAAAGACTGCTTCAATTTTAATACTATACTTTAAGAAACCTAATCCAAGAAATTTTGTGCTTTCTAAGACTGCATCTGCTGTTAATAACTTGAAGGATGATTACAAGCCAGTATTTACCATACTTTTGTAACAGCTTTTTACAAGCTTGCATACCTATTAAAAACAGCACATTTTTGAAGAAGTCTAGCATCTTATAAGGGCACAGAGAGGTAAAGAACATTCACATTTAAGTTTTATCCATATTTGACAGCAATAACGTTTAAGACTTACTGTAAAGCTCAAGGAATTTATTACACAGTAACTAATTAACAATATGCATCCAGTTGTGTTTTTTCACTTGAAAGACTAACAATGCTTTAACACTTTTTGAAATGTTCCATATCACAACATGTAAAATCTTTGTTTTGCTTACACTTTTAAGAGAGCAACCATGACATTAAACATTTGCTTCTTTTTTTTAAAGCAGCTAACTCTTTTTGAGATAGTGATTGAAAGAGTAGCAGTTCTGTGCAAGCAGTCCCTAGGGAAGTACAAGGGACAGGTTGCAAGATTTGAACTAGACAAGGGCACAAGCAGTTCTTATTGCCAATGGGACTTGCTCCTAAATAGCACCAGGAGCATTAGCAATACTGCTCTTCCTCCACTTAATCCAACCTAAATTGAAAGTTACATTTCAGATTGTGAAGAGCTCAGCCTAATATGTATCACCCAAGTCCAAGTCACTTGCCTACCTCAGTATCCTTCCAACCTACCTAGCATAACAACTACATTAATAACACCTGCATAAAACACATACATGTGAAGTTCACATACCACAGATTTTCAGAGGTGCCTCTAGTTCCAGGAGAATAGGCTGGCTAAGAAATATTTCCCGTGATTTTATGCACAGGCCTCGAACTTCTGCTTCAGTCATCTGAACAATCTTCCCAGGACGACATCCTCGTACTGAAATGAGATGTTTAACAAGTGAAGGTAACTATCACACAGATACACAACAATAAGTAAGAGCAGATGAGCTGTACTTGAAATATGTATTTGACAAAAAACTAGCAGCACACTTCGAGATATCTACCAAATGTGTTGGAATAAATTAACAATCCCATTATGCTGGAGTATTCACTATAAGCAAAAAAAGTCCTGAAAATCAAAATCCTGAAAACACTTTCACATTAGCACAAAATAGACCTCTCTAAGACTGAGTTCAACAGGCACAACAAAAAAAAAACCCACAACCTACAGGGATGTTTACACATTCAACAGCTGAAATTGCCATATTAGGAATATCATACCAAAAAATATACAAGTTTGATGAAACCTTCATTCATCCTTCATTCATACATAATGGCTGTTGAATTATTGGAACGTTTACATCCAAAGACATTCTCATTAGAATGAAATTGAATTCCTAACCTAGTAAGTCAGGTACTCAAATCTATATTTAGCACTAAGTTTTCTAAAGCATTCACATGTCATTGCACTCCAACATCCTCTGGCAAGTTTATCTGCAGCTGCTCCTCTCCACAAATATCTATACAATTCCTCTGTCAGAGGCTTTTATGTGTCTTTAATGAGATGGCTAAATAGAACAAATGTGTCTGCACTTTGGCTGATCCAGTTCAGTCTTGCACCTCAGCATAAACCAAACTTCAGAGTTCAAACAAATAAACCAGAATGCATCAGTGTCTACAACAGGCAAACATCCTGTTCTGCCATCTGCTTTAGATGGAAGTAATATTCAGCTTTACACCACAGGAGTACCTACAAGAGAAGGTAGCATGGAACTTTAGCAGTTCCTATCCAAACGCTTTCAAACTCAAATACAGTAAGTCATTACCCTTTAAAAATTTTAGCTGCAACTTTAGGAAGTCTAATAAGATAGATCTGTGAACAGAGCAAACACTAGTTCTTCACACAAGGTAAATTCCTGGCCTGCCTGCTTCCCCCTGTTCAAAACAGGAGAGTAAGACTGACACTTTTTTTTAAATTAATACAACCTCTCTTTTCCTTTTATCTCCACTTAGGTCCTAGAAAACATAGTTTACAAAGGTGATCAGCATCATTATCTACACCATGCAACAAGGGGAAAAAAAAAAGGATATGAGGGCCAACAGTTAGTCCTAGGTCACCTGGTGCTACAGTCCTAAGTGTTAAGCCCAAAAAACTCTGCTCTGGCTATCACTGCACACTTCTCCCAGCATAATTCTACATCAGACCATTCCAACACTGTGCTATGAATTTTTATTTTTTATTTTTAATGAACACCAGACACACTTTTAAAACTGATGTTAGGAAGCAGCCATGGAAATATATGAAAAGGCAGAAATGAAAAATGGCTCTCTCAAGCACAGAAGTGAAACTAGGTCCTAGGAGAGCCACTTTGAGTGCCAAAATACCAGGAGGGCTCATCCATCTGCAGCGAGGATACACTGGAAATACTTCACTCATTAGAATCCCACAAGAACAAGGCTGTGGCATACAGGACTCCTTTCAGTGAAACTCTGAATCAGTACCAGGTGATATCTACCATATGGTAAGTCACATTCCTTTTGCTAATTAAGATTTCAACTATACTTGAGAAAGCAAACAGCCTTTTAGTAACACTTTTTTTGTTGCTATTCTTCATGGCTTACACATTAAAGGAATACAAAGGCAGACATTAAACAATCAAAGTGACTAGAAAACAATAAATGGCTACGGCCTTTCATTTCACATCTCAAACATCTACTAAATGATGCACTTCAGATGCATCATTTGCATCAAATGCAGATGCATCAAAATGGGGCACTTCAGCCCTGTAGGGATTATTAGCAAAAAAAAAAAAGTATCTCAGGCTTGACAGCTTCACACAGGACTTGACCATCCAAAATGCTCCAACAATCTCCCACCTTTTCAAATGCTTGCATTGCAGTAGCTTACAATGATCCTTTTCATAGACCAGAAGCTTATGTTGATATGCACAAAAAACTGTCACTATACATAAGAAAGCTCACACTTGAAAGAGCAGAGTCTTAATAATGCAATGATTACCATTATATTGCAGCAATTCTTATATTTTAAACCCATGGCTTGTAACATCAATGTCACACTGGGGAAGCATGCAGCACAATTCAGCTTTTTAGCCCCGTTTTTCCCCTCCACAAACTGTGCATTCTGTTCTCCTGTTTTGATAAGCAATGAGTCTCCTTTGTGTTTAACTACTTTCATAATGTTTTGCAACACCAGAATTATGTGATTTCATGTAAAGCCAAGAATGACTTAACTGCACACTTGCCACATCCACTCTAGTGTTGGAACTCAGATCCAGGAAAGTCCACCACACACAACAGTAATTGTACCATAACTAGCACTGGACCAAGCCCAGAGTCCAAAATTGAGATAGCAGTTCAAGGAGGACACTCATAATACTTAAAATAACTTTAATCCAATCAATATTTCTTAGAACATCAGCCTTTAGCTCCCTTTGAAACTCACATGGAGGTTTAAGCTTGGAGCAATTGCTTTATAGGATTGAGGTTTTAAGTGTTTCTGGATTTTTTGCACAGTGAACATGCAGCTCCTGACTTCATAATTAGCTAACTGCCACAGTCAGGGCATCTGGTGTGTTGATGTTAGTTCTTTACTTTTTACAGTAGAGCCTAAAATATTGCAAGCCCTTAACAGACAAGCCAACAAACAGGGCAGTGACTTATTACCACACTTGGGACTTTTCAGACAAGAGAAGTTTCTACAACTATGGCAAATATGTCACTCTCAGAAGAGGCTACAACAGATACCTAATGCTTGCAGTAACTTCCAGCCCTTGAGAAGGGTACAAACATCAGCCACCACACCTTTGTGTCATCAATAACATAGTTAAGAGACATGAAGTTTTCTCTCACAATCCCCTCATCATCAATAAGGGGACTACATACTGAAAAATGAGAAGCTACTGTGACCCTGAGTGCCTCAGCCCTTTACTGGCTTCACAAAGGCACTGAAAGGTTTGCCAAGTAGTCACCCAAAACAGCTGTGCCACAGCTGTGGTACAAGTACACAAGCAAGACTAAGCACATCATTCACCAGCTTTCACTACTACCAGAAATGTGTACAGGTTTCTTTGACTCAGCTGAGCACTGTATGGATTGTAAACAAGAACATCTCTCACCACATTTACCTTTTCAAAAACCAAATCTCCAAGAACAGATTTAAGAGGAAGTTTGGGGAATGAGATCAGGAGTGTGATTTTTTTCAGATGCATTTGCAAATTAGTATAGCTAACAATTCTTAAAACATGCAGGTCATAGCTGCATGCATTGTAAAATTTGTAGCTTACAAAAATCCTTTAACAGCATGGGGAAAACCATCTTTTTTAATGGTTGTCCTTTACCCAGAGCAGAAAGAGCACCTCAACATCAGAGGTAAATTAATTATCTTTAATCTAAGATGCAGATGCTGTAAACAAGCTTTGATTTACGTAAGTCTTCAGTAGAGACAGCAATTCCTGTTGTAGTACACAATCCAAAGTGCACAGTGCTCTGCCAGAACAAGCCCTTGCTGCAAGGGTCTTAAGGCAGAGTGACATAGCAGGGAATAAAGAGAATTAAAAGCAACTTTATACATTATACTCTCATGCTATTACTTTAACACAGTAGATCCTGTAGTAATCCAAAAGCTGCTCTATTCCATATTAAAATGTTCTCTGCATCTACATAACCTCTGATAAGCAACTTTAGCAAGTCTACTAACAGCAATTAGTAATCAGAGACTTGAGTTGCACAGCGGCTGGAAAGAATAACTTCAGCAAAAATAATAATTTTTTTTTTAATCACTCCAAATTCATGCCAGAAAGTAGGGGATTATGTAAGGCAATACTGGAGAGGAAAAAAAATAAACAACACTAAGAAAAATGGGACACAAAGTGGCTGTTAGAAGTTCTATAAGCATCACTTTCATGAAAGCCTGTTTTAGCTATATGCTTATTCTGTCACACAGTTTCTGGTGTGCCTTTCACCAAGTGACTAAGCTGCTCATTTTGTGGCATCACTAAGAGAAGTTTCTTCAACTACAAGATCAGCTGTGGTATGCACAGCTGTCCTAAGCATTTATACTACATTCTCCGATACCACAAATGTCCTGTTTACTGGACAAAACGCTCACGGTTTCAGCATAACTTGAAAACCCAGGCAGACTTTTCCTAAGTCTCATAAAAAAAAAAAGGGGGGCTAGCCCCATTCTTTCCTTACACTCTGCTTTTTTTGCCAGTATATGTATTTATGTGGCCACACAGTTAACAGTGTAAGTGAACTCACCTTTTCTTTCTAGTGCAAAGAGAGAACAAAGCAAAAAAGTAATCTAGATAGCTCCCCAAGCTGGTGAATATATCTACTGTGAACTCAGGCTAAGACTAGTGGAGGAATAAGCTGCTGGTTCTGCTGCTTTTCGAAGTAGCTCCAGCCAAGCTTATTTCTGAAAATACAGGTTTAGAGATCTATTCTGCCAGAGTATACCTAAAAAAAAAATCCCAAAACTACAACACAAGACTGCAAGCATGCAATTTTACAAATTGCACACCAGAAGTTTCCACAAGCTTACACTCCTCCCAGACATTCTGTGGAAAGTTTAATTATTGGTGGCTAAATCACAACATTTAACTTTGTATTTCTTAGTATATGATGAATCATGAACAGCCTCTCAGTAGTAGGAGCAGAATGGATTTGGAAGCCAAAGGTGGCATTACCTATGACTTCAAAAAAATCAAACAGTTCTTATACTGATTTTGGAAACATTCTGAAGCTATCCGCTCTCAGCATTTTTAAAATCGAAGGTACATATTTTCATGGGTTTAAGTCAGGAATCCTATATTGGGCTCAGGAAGTGTCTTTCATTTTGAAAAGCGTAAGTTCTACTCCCTCAAAATATGTTTCTCAGCTGTCATCCAGAAACAGCCACTCCCTATCTTGCAGCAAAACAGAGTTAAACCAGCAAACCAAGTTTTCAAAGTTCAGAATTGCTGTAACAGAACTAACCTTAGAATGGCTTTCATTTGGTTTGTTACACTGGTGCACAACAATAACATAAATGAAGGCCTGCCAGAGCTTCGCTCAATTCAGTAAGAAGCCTATTGCTGAGTATACAGCTACTCTGCACAGTGTACAAAGGCAAGGCCCTTTACCTTTCCTAGAGTACATCATCCAAACTCCCCACTAAAAATAGAAGAATCAGCCTTCTAGGGAGCTTTTTCCTGAAGAACTGTACTTTCACATCCAAGCACTCTTAAAAACATAGTAAATTTGCCTTCACTGGATGCCCTTGATATTAAGTATTTTGCTGAAGAACACAGTGATTACTTGTGAACTCCTTTTAACATTGTGACAATGTGAAATCATTGTGAATTTATTTTACATCAAACACAAAGGCTTGGACCTTTGTGTGAATTTAATTCTTTGCAGTGAATTTAATTTCTAACCAGGAAAACAGCCAAACAATAAAGTGCTCTTTTACCCAAACCTGAATTTACATTCTTAAAATATACCATCCAGCAGAATTAACACTCATGGAGAAGGAGCTTCATTAGAAACTAGTATCTGAAGTTGCTTCAGAGGATACCCAAATAAGCCAATGAGAACATGCAAGTGTCCCTACACCAACCTCTGCCTGTAACATCTGCTTTTCACAGGCCACCTGCCTCCTTACACAAAGGTTCCATTAACCAACAGTCTCAATCATTCTGTATTATACACAGTTCCAGGAACCGCCCATGCAAGATTGAAGGACAAGATCACGGTAGTTAGACCATTCTGTAAACAGAATGTGTAACCTTAATGCTTGTTATTGTTCTGTATTTACTGTTCACTTAATTACACTTGAACCTACAACTCACAAAACTAGCAAAGCATAAGGTAGGAGCCTCTCACTAAGCTGAATAATACAAGTGGTGGCAACCCCTGTTCTAGACCACTTGGAAGGCTAACCTAACAAAATTTTCATGAAACAGAAGAATTTCAGCTTCTTCCTCGAAGTTTGACTTTCATTTCCTACAAAGCAGTCTAATAAAATTCCTAAAATTTGAGGAAGGCAGAGACAAGTTACCAAGTTACTTCATAATTCCAAAGAAGTCCCAAGGAGAGAGGTTAACTTAAGTTGGAATATAAAAAGCTAGGGTTTAACATGACTTTCACACCTTTCCAATTTCTCAGGTATTTAACTGGTTATGTGGGATACACACACAAAAGCTTTTTATCAAGCTTGATATTAAAAAAAAAAACAAAACAAAAAACAAAGCACCCAGAAAATGGTGCTGTGACACTAAGATGACCTAGTCTATGCACTAAGAAAAAAATCACACAACAGTAAGAGAAGGCAGTAAACAGGTTCCTGTCTACAAACAAATTATGAACCAGATACACACTGCATCAGAGGCACCCCAGGGTGTAGTTAAGAGTAGATTCCCCTACACACACACCCTTACTGAGTACAGCATCTGACCTTACAGGGTAATAGCCAAATATAGTATGCTTGACTTCACTGCAAACCATGTATTTTTTTCCTGTTTTAAAATTTACATATTTACACTTCGTAGTCACTAATGAGCACTTAATTGCAGCTATCAAGTATTAAAAATCCTCTTACTTACATTAAATACTGTGATTTTTTTTCTCATTTTATATTATGATTTAGCTGCACTCATAAAAAGACTCCGAGTAATTCAAGTAAAAAGTGTACTGCATAATATCAAAATGAAACAGTTACTGAATTATGTAGCCTTGAAGTGGCAAAACAGCCAGAATAAAAGAACACCAGCGCACATTGCCTGACACTGGGCTCCTGGCCTTCAGTGGAATTTTTCAAGCCATCCCATTCGTCATGTACTTACAAGGCTAGAGATGAACTGGCTGATATCTGCAGTGCTGCACAAACCCAGAAACAAACATCATTCTTCTATCCCTTCTCCCTGTTTAATACAATACCTACCCTCCTAGAAACAAAGGAAAACTGCCTATTTTACTTCTCTTTCTAAAGACAATTTCACAAATACATCCTTTGCAAGAAACTCCTCAGTAAATTCTCCTTGCTTATTTTTCTAATAGTGGATTATCCGGTGATTTCACACCAAACCAGGTAATAATCCTTGTTTATTCAAGGTTCACCTCCATGGTTTGTTTATATTGTTCTGCAACAGATCATTAAGGTCTATTTTTCCTCTCTACAACTGCCTCTCTTTTTCACTATCAGTTACAGAGCCTGTGGAATTGCAAGCACTACTACTGTAACATACCAGACGATCAGGATGGCTGGATAGGTTAATTAGTTAAGACGCTAACCAAACAAGAAATACATTGCCAGCCATAATACATCAGCCCAGTAACTTTATAGCATTTAAGACAAATAAGAAAAATCTCAAATATTTCATAAGCATTTGAAATTCAACCTCTATTTGAAAAATTGAGTAATATTCAATTTTCTGTCTTTATCACAGCCTGCAAGACCTCTGAAACCAGAACTGAAGGTTGCAGCTTTCTTACAAGATGTCACATGACATGGTAGGAACACTAAACAACCAGCTTTTATTAAGGTAACCAAAAAAATCCACTTTGAGCTGAACATAGAAGCAATAATCAATCTCCATGTTTACTGGAAGTCTGATAACTCTTTTATTGGATAAGTACTTTCCCAACTTTCTTGATGGATCAGTACTACCAGAACTACTAGCCCTCCTAACCTTACAAAAAATAATTTTGTTTTAGAGCAGTTCCACATTAAGTTCCATCAACCAAATTCAAGTTGTTAATTTGAAATAGGTTAGCTACATTTAGGCAAGGAAGAGGTCTTGCCTAGGTAAGGTAAATTTGTTTGTGCAGCTATATAAATAAATCCTCTTCACAGAAATCCAGCTTGTATTTAAGACTACTATATATCTGGGTTTCCCCTGAGTACACCCTCTCTTCCATGTTAAATTCCTTAGTGTTTACTAAGACAGACACCTATATATTTGAAAGTGCAGAAAGTTCAGTCCTGGTGGGCTGCCTGACAGCTACAAATTTTAAAGAGACATTTCGAGCACAGAATCAGGAAACCCACCACCCAGACAGAAATACAGCTGTCTTATTTAACACTATCCAGAGCAATCTTTCCAATTAAAGTCACAGGTATCACCACCCTTGCATTTCCACATATCACCAAAGGTTAGGTTAAACTCAAAGCCTGGCTTAAATGTAAGGCTGGTGTAGCAGTTTAGCTTACAGAGATACACAGCGTGTCTAGATAGGGCAGAACACAAGAACACAATGTATTCCACACCTGCTGTACTCATGACAGTCCCGTGTGTGTGCATAGCCCTGTGCTTCCCACAGCTAGAACGGACTGGGAAATTCTATCCACCAGATGGCATAGCTGGGAAGGTAGGAAAAAAAAACACCCACCAAACAAGAAAAGACAACACACTGAAGAAAAAATGAGGCAATCATCTTTTTGTGTATCACAGCACAACTAAGCCTGACCCAGGACTAGAGTTCTGAGTACTACTACTAGAAGGAAACAGTCTTAAGACTAATTTGACTTACTTTCATGGTCACACAATATAAATGTGTTTTAGCAGAGCTATGGAATTTTGTGTTTACATGGCCTGTACATCTTTGCAAATTCACTTATGAGTGACTTATTTATCAAAAGAAGTCTTATTATAAAGTCAAAAGTATCTCCAAGATGAATCAGGCACACACCTAAGAGCACTAGCATCTCCCTCATTCTTCTAGTAAAGAAACAGGAATGGGAATTTAAGTCTGGAGGTGGAAGAAATAAGAGCATTGCTACATTCAGACTTTACACCTTAGTGTCACTTAAAACACTAAGTTTAAAAACACTAAGTTTAAAACTTAAAACAATTTAGTTTTACTTTCCTCTAAATAGGCATAATTTATAGGGTATGAGTAACTAGTAACCAAGTACTAGACACGCTGCAAGAGAAAGTAAATTCAAAGTAAGCTGTTACCACTCCTAAATTCTCCAATGAATAGGTGAGGAGCGTAAGAACTTGGTATATGCAAAAGACCATGGAATCGAAAAGCTAATGCCCTGGTAGACTATCATCATGCATTATACTATGGTTCAGCTAAGTCTTTCTGAAAACAATCCCCAGTTTAACTCAGGAGTTAATCAAGGTGGCTTCCAGCACTCAAAAGATCTCCAAAATAACTACAATTCAAGACAAGGATGCATGCACACATGCTGAGGGCTGAGATCTTCTTGATGCATTCCCCCAAGCATCCTGGCTGTATGCCACCTCAACATTGATACCTCAGAAAAAAGAAAAAAGCACATGGAGGGTAAAATGAGCCAAGTAGGTAATTCCAACCAAAAGATAAGTTAATGTGTCATATAACCCAAAATATATGTAGCCTTGTGCAACAAGGGTAAAAACAGTTAGAGTCGCCTAATTAAAGACCAAGAACTCATGACAGCTAATATCACAGCCTAGAAACAGGTGTCACCAACCAGCAACCCAACAACAGCAGGGAAGTTTCCTGTGGCTGTGTATTTGCTACCCTTTAAAATGTACGTGCAGCAGCCACAGAAACACAACTGCAGACCGTTACTCAAACTTAAAGCCATCCATGTAACTTAAAGGGACTAAATATGTACTGCACGACAACATTTCATAAGAGGGTCTTTTTATGATTTCAACATGCATTTTTACAGCTCAAAAGCCACATTTTCTTATCCTTTAAGTCAAAGCTGAAGTGGGAGTAACAGCACCAGAAAACTTGCTTTAAACTAATTACTCCAGAGATTAGAGTCAATAGAAATTTTAGTGCGCAAGCAGCATGGGGAGGGATCCCTACTCACTTTACCAGAACAGGTCAGCTAAGCAACCATGAGCTCCAGAATGTGAGCTGCCAATTGTACAAAAAAAAGTGCTTCCTTGTGAAACACTTCCTGAAATATCTTGAAATATTGTAGGCTATCAGTACAACAAGTAAAAGATGTTAAATGAAAGCAAAAAATAATACAGAATACATTCTTCTAATATTTTTTCTTAAAATAAAATCTGCAAGAATCTATTTCCTTTCAATACAAGATACTGTACAAGGTACCCTATTACTGTTAGTAGGTGACAATCAGAGAAAGAACATTTCATTTCCCTTAAAAATCTTCCTAATCTCTGCTCAGAGGTAGAGATTGAGAAATAGAGATGAAAAATCGTAAGCAAAACTTGGTTCAGAAGTGGCATACACATATCCCTAAATATTAAAGTACTATGTAATACAAAGTACAGCTTAGGTTGCTGGGACACAAGGCATACAATCATAATCCCAAGAGCTAGAAAGTTGCAACACAAGTATTTATGGTGTATGTAGAAGATATGGAACATGTAATTTTAGAAGTCTTAGTTAAAAGAAAAGGATAAAGAGTAATATTTAAGATAATAGAGAGCAGAACAATCCAACAAGTTGCATACTGAAACACTGCAGAATCCCCTCTTCTTAAGGCAATCTATCTTTAAGTAACTGCACTGATGAGTAAAGAAGTACCTTTCAATCACATTTTTAAAAGTGTCTCTAAAAAAACCCACCACCACACATATACATGCATTTTGACGTCCCCAGAAAATCTGCACTACAAAGTAAACGTTTACTAGCTTACTATCTGGTTTGTCTTAAAAGCCTACGTACTAATCGGTGTTTCAACATCCAGAAAAAGGGAGTTTTATCTCTATTAATGATCAAAAATAAACTTTGCCTCATCATACTTGCAGATTTCTTCATACTGTACTACACTGCATATCTTAAATCACAAACATAAGCACAACTGCCCAAGGTATTTATGTATTTTAAAATATTGATTTTTCTTGTTGATAGCTAAGTTTTACATCTAAAAAGAACTGATAGCAACTATTAAAGAAATCCTCAAAGCCCTAAAACTTCTGCTATGTAGTAACTCAGCTGAACAAAACTTTCAGACTTAACAAAACTTGTTTCAGTTCCAGAACTGTACATACTCCATAAATTCCTTCCTATATGCCTTGTGCAAAGTGATCCAACGATCCAAGCAGTACTGGCAACCAAGTAACTGAACATACCCATATACTCTCATCTCCAACACAGCAGGTATTTGTTGAATGTGGAATGAAAGATTAATGGGAGAAAAGGCCTAAGAAGACTAAACATTCAAGCCATAACTTAAATAAAAAGAAAATGCTAGGAGTAATTCCTAAGCTTCTCCAAAAGCAAGGAGTAAGCCAGTTTCCTCCACAGTTTAAAGGAAAGACTCACTATTTAACACACGAAAACCCCTTGATAGCTCTATCCATGAGAGCCACTTTCGGGGACTGCCCCGTAGGCAGGCAGAGGAATGTCAACGCACTAAACCCCGCTGGTTGCACTGACACTCACGTACATACAATTCCATATCTAACGCAGCTTACACACGTAATTTTAAGCAGGGAACACCGCGACCAACCCAACGGGAGGAAGGGATAATGCCGCCCGTAGCTCAGCTAGAGACGCTTCTCCAGCTCGCCCCTCAGCCAGGCAGCTGCAGCGGGAGGGAAAGGCTAGAAGGAAAGCAAAGCTTTTCTTTTCCTTTAAAAATAGGAAAGCGACCGCTTCACCTCCGCTGGGAGGACGGACCCCCGCACACACCCGCACCGACGGGACACTTAACGCGTACCTCCGAGGGGCCGGCAGGGCCGGGCCCAGGGCACCGGCCAGGCGCGACAAGCTCCCTCCCGGCCGCCACCCTGGGCCCGGCGGGGCGGGGAAGGCGCTACCCCAGGTCCCCTGGCCGCACCGCGGGACCAGCCCGCCCCGCCCGCTTCCCCCCCACACGCACCCCACCGGCAGCCGCGGCTCCCACGGGGCGGCCGGGGGGAGGCGACGGAGCCCTCTCGCCCCCCGGGCGGCAGGCAGGCGGGGCCGCCCAGCGCCTGGCTCACCTTCCAGCAGCCGGGTGATGAGGCTGTCCACGTTCAGTTCCCCATCCGCCATTTTGTGGCGGCCAGACTCAGTCCCGGGTGGGGAGAGGGCGCTTCACGGAGGAGGAGCAGGGAGCGACGGCCGCAGCTGCGGTGGGTCCCTCCCACCCCCCTCCGACGGTCCCCTGCGGCCGCCCGGCTTCTCCCGCGCTGGCAGCCGAAGGCGCCGCGCCCGCTCCCTCACCACTAAATGGGGGGAGAAAAGGCCGGCCCTCCGCCCTGCGCCACCTCCCCGCCTCAGCTGCCGCCGGGGCGCATGCGCCCCCTCACCCCGCCCCCCCCTGCCGCTCCGGCCACTGCGCACGCGCAGGCGGCTCTGGCGGGCTCCGGGGCGCACGCGCAGTGTGTTACCGGGCTTCACCCCCCGCCGGTCTCCCGGTAACGGGGCGGGCGCGTGGCGCCGCGGGCTTCGCTCGCCGGGCCGGGCCGGGCCGGGTCGGGCCAGGCCAACCAGCCTGCGGGTCTGGCAGGAGGGAGCTGCCCAACCCCTGCGCCCCGAGCCGGGCTTCCCGGGCCTGGGAGCCGGGGGGTCTCGCAAGCCAGTCCCCCTCTGGGCTTCCTCGGGGTCAGCCTCTTCAGGCCGCCCCAGAGCGACGGGTGAGGAGGCCTTTGCCGTCACGACGCCAGTCCCGAGGGGTGTCTCTAACAGGGGGAGCCATTCATTGTGGACGTGGGGATACTTGGCACTATTCATGGGGCCCCGGCTGCCTGTACCCTGTTGCTGCAGGAGAGTGGTGGCTTTGCCTTAAGCAGAGCTATCCGTGATGGGCAAAAGGCAAGAAAATGAGTCCTAGTAGGCTGCACGTAACCTGTGTGTCACCCCTTCTGCTGAAACTGCACCTGTGAAAGCTCACAGTTTATTAAAAAAAAAAATCTGTCAGAACTGGAATGACAAGTTGTGCTCTTTATAGCCCTCCTCTAACACAGTTGTCAGAAAAACCTAACTGATGTGGTTTATGTTTCATTGTGGCTCGACCTGCTCAGCGTACTTTTTTGGTGATGCCTGAAACTTTTTTTAAGATGAGTGCTCAAAGGATATGTTAGTTTACATACTTCTGTCATCAGATGCTTGCCTTGGATGGACAGAAAAGTACTTCACAATGGCGGTGGTGAAAACTTGTGAACTTGGACAGCAGACAAATACATGTATGTTGACAAAATAACAAAGTGCAGATGTTCTAGAAAAAACAGGCTCCTTATTTATATGCCTAAATACAGATGTAGAAATTTATCTCTGAGCTTGAACTTGAATGTTTCCATTGGTCTGCAAGCCAGCAAAATCCTTTCACCTTAAAGAGTTTCAAAAGACAGTTTTTTATCTCTTGATTAGGAGAAAATGAGTATGAGCAAAACAAAAGCAATTAGGACAAGGCGGGGCAATGATTAGGCGTCAGATGATGCTAGGTGTCCAGACAATCAGGTAAAAGAACACTCTTTTGAAATACTTACACAATGATAATAAAGTTTCACTTGATACGCTGAAGGAAGAGGAAGAAACTCCAGAAAAGAAAACGGATATTGTATCTCCATTTGTGGGCAGTATATATGGAAATGGAATTCCAGCTCACCTGCTGAAAGCATATACAGCTATCCTTTCTTATTTTTCAAATTCTGCTAGTAGTGAAAAATCTAAATGAAAAAAAATCTTAAAATACTTTTCTTTCTTTTTTTTTAGTCAAGCTAGGAAAAATAATTATTCAGCTTTTAAAAGGATCTTCCTTATCCCAAATACTTTCTTGCTGCCAAAACGAATAGATCTGCAGCCCCTTTTGAGCTTTTAGGAATTGTCCCAGTTTCGTTTCAAAGAACTGAACTGCCCTGAAGGTTATTTTAAGCCATCACAGCATCAGGCTCAGACATCAGAATGTTACATTATCACAGAACATTCTACATTGACAACAAAATGGGGATATGAAATTATCTTTCAGTGTGGCATAAAGATACAATTAATTTGTCTTCCAAGACTCCAGAAGATACTAAACTTTCAGATACACTGAGCAAAACGTAATTCCATAACAACTGTTTTTACTAGACATGTCAGCATGTTCCAGAGACAATTTGGTGGCATAGCATATTAGGAAAACAATAAGTGGAGATGCTGTGGCACAGAACAAGCTGCAAAAGCACCTGACTGATTTCCTTGAAGATTCTGTGCCACTGTCTTCCTTCATGTCACACCACATCCCACCTGAACCCACAGTGACCTGTATCACTCACACCGGTGCACTATTGAGGATCTCTGGTCACCACTGTAAGCTTCTTTTTTCTACTCCATCTCACTACTACTCTCTTTTCTCGGTGTTCTTGAGTTGGCTGACAGATAGCCATGTCATATGATGAGGTGAGCCCACCGGTGCTGCCCTTGATGTCGGAAGCAGGACACCTCACAGGATGCCTCTCGGCCCCTGTCATGGCTGCATCTGTCCCAGCTCACGCACTATGGCTGCATCCATCCATCCTTCTCCCTTGGCCCCTGTGGTGGGAAGGTTGTTGGGCGACAGAGCCATTCCCCAGCCTCACGTGGGTTGTCACACGGGATGGTGGTCACCTACCTGTGCTGCATAAGCCTGTAAGGTTTGCCCCTGCCACCACCTGGCTTCCTACCTTGAGCAGGGAAACCAGAGCGTGAGTTTCTCCTTCAGAGGGTAAAACTCCACAGGTCCCACAGTTTATATTGGTATAATCCCAGTACAGCAAACAGAATAAAAAGATCAGAGAATGAGGCCCGTTGTCTTCTGTGATTTGGAAGGAAATAGTTAATGTGGACTGAACACATTTTCTTTGATCAGGGGGAGATGCTCAGTAATTTTTAGCATTATACCATACACGGATGCAGACCAAAGATACCTAACTGGTGATTTAAGTAGCCAGAGGAGCTGAACATTGCTGATACCTGTGGCAAATTCTCATTCTAAACTTCCTTTCAGTTATTTGGACATTCCCCCTTAGGTCCACCTACAGGGCTTTGCTTCTGACATTCCCCTACTTGATCTCAGTGTTATTTACGCTCAATACCCTGCATGTCAACTTTCCTTATCTGCATGCTGTCTTAAGCTCTTCTGCTGAGTTTAGAAGATTTGAAGGCCGGACATTTCCAAAGAATGTGGCAAAAAATTAAACATTAGTAAGTGTCATTCCCTAAACTGTGGCTCTTTGGACATGAGTTCTCACATGCTGCTGGTGGGAATTCAAGACTGTTGCATCCCCAGCTGCAGAGCAGCGTCTCAGCATCTCTGATGTTACTTACTCTCTCCTAGTGACCTTATCTTGGGTCAGACAGTACTTCTGCTGCTCACTGCACTTTAAAGTTAGTGCACTATGTGCACTTTTAAGTTATTTGCTACACCATTGTAACTGCTGCTTTCAAAAACTACGGCTGCAGCTGTACTGCCTTCCTAGGTCTGTCACCAGTTACGTGCCAGACAGCCCACAGGAGTATTTTACAGCATCACCCCATCGCCACAGCTTGTTTCTAATGTACTCTGTCACCTTCGCTGACTGTAACTTGGGGCTGACTGCAGCTGTTATGTAGATGGGAGGAGGAAGCCAAGAGGAGCCATGTGGTTCAGTTTCCAGCATGTAATTAGGAGCATATTCTCCCTGGGCAGTGACAGCTGAAGCACCGCTGTCTCCTCAGTGGCCTTCTTCAGTTTCGGACTTAAAAGAGAAATTAGTGAGCCAAATCGGCAATGTATTTTCTTAGGGTAGTTTGTTTACAACTGTCCTGTTTATTTAGTCAGAAATGGCAAGAAACGGTATCGAGCCAATTTCAAAATATGCAAAGACTGCAGATAAATTATCACTATTTTGTCCCAAAAATTTAGAGTCAGAGACAGAAAACCAAACAGATGTCACTCACTAACACTTTATGACCCTTTTCATTTCTCAGTATTTTCACTAAAGCTGGGTAAATAGTAGGTTTCGTTATATCCTTTTAAGATTTAAAAAAACACCCCAAAACAATACTTTTCTACGCTGAGGGAAAACCAAGGCTTTCTCATCTTTCCTGAATAACTAGAGAAGAAGGAAGACAGTCCCAAAACAGCCAGTGATTTGGGTTCAGAGGCACATACCTACGATGTGAAAAACTCTGAACTGCAGCACCTAAAGCAGGTCTCTTGGTATCACTGTTTAGAACTGCAACACTTTGGAGAAATAATTAAATGCCCAGTGGGGCTGGGACTTGAGTCTTGATCTGTGTCCAGTGAATGCCCCAATCATTCAGCAATAGAGCTGGTCCTCTGTCTTGATGTACCTGCTATAGTTTGTAGAAATAGTTAAATATTAATCCAACCAAGGAGGCAGGCTAGTATTAAAGTAACACCATAAATATTCTACATACATTTTACACTTCTTCTTTCCACTTCAAGGAGCTAATAGGTAAGTCAGAGTCAGCCTCCACAGATTCTTGTCATACCTTTGCTCATCATTACCTGGGCAACTTTGGTGAGCTCTCAATTTTAATTTCCACATTTATAAAGTACAAATAATAACATATGCAAAACTTTCCAGGGAGTGAAGAGACACAACTGAAATATTTGAAACACATTATGAGATCTTTGGTTGATACATAAATGTGTTTTCTATAATCATCAAAGCTTTATTAATAGTATTTTTTGACGATCAATATTTTTTTGTGGATCAATACTGACCCTCGATTCCTGTGAATGTAGTACGTCCTCATTGCCTTTTATGCATACTTAAAAAGCAGGTCAGGTCTAGATCTTCCTTTACTTTCTCTGGAATTAAAACAAGCAAACAGATTGTTGATGTCAAGAACCAGTGGTGAAGCAGTTAAAAAAGAATCGACATTTCAGTCCAGTGTGACCTGAAAGTCTTTCTTTGAGAAGAGCAGCTCCCCCTGCCCCATGCCGACAGGTCCCGCTGGGGCAGGGAGCTGGGGCAAGGCCAGAGGGAGCCTCCCAGGAGCCACACACAGAACAAGGACAAGGGGAGGCACAGGTATCACAGATTACTTCATCCCCCGGTGTCAGAACTATTTAAGAGTGTGAGGAGCTTTTTTTTTTTTTTTTCCCTCGTTATATTTATTAGCATATGACACAATCTCGGTTCCCCTGGCAGCCTGTCCTGCTGCCCACAAACTCTCAGAAATACACAGCACCTGCTGTGGCGTTATTCCCCAGGCGAGGAAGGGGGAAGGACTTCTGAAGCAAAACAAGGCAAATAATTTGGGCCTGCAGGATCTACAGTTTGGGGAACGTCAATCAAGCTTACTATTCCTCTGCTTTGGAGAGAAAAATGTTGCTCTCATCCCGTTTCCCAGGAAGGAACAGCTGCGAGAACTGAAAGTGTCTGCATCCATTTTCCTAAGTAAACACAGGAATATTTAGTTTCAGGGAAACCAGATGGTTTATGCCCTGTGAATATGCTATTTGACACTGGCAGCCAGAGTTGCACAAGATGTGCAGAGCGTTCAGAAACAACTCCGTTAAACTCAGGGACCCAAGGAATGAAAGCTATGAAGGTAGTAAAAATAGCCCTAAAAAAACCCAACCTTTATCCAGGGATCTCCAAGTGCTCTCTAAGTATTATTAATCAGAGTACATAACAGTCCACAAACTAATTAAATTTTGATAGACATTTCTCACAGAGGGTTACTCTAACGACAGGAGAGTAAATGAGTTCCTTCGGGTTATACAGTGAGTCACAGTCTAGTCTCCTGAATGCTCTGACCATCCACGTGTCTCTCTTCGTGCTCATGCCTCTCCAGCATGCTGTGTCCTCAGCCATATTCCCAGGACACGATGTTTAAACGTGAAACCATTACTGTTAATAGCACAGGGGTGGGATTGTGGTGTATGCAGCCAGAGCTGGGACAACCGAGTGCTCTATGGGGAATTTATAATATGCTGGAGGGATTTGTGAGCAGCCCTCAAGCCTCTTGCTAATGGCAGTTGCAATGAGTGTTAAGTGTCTGAAGATCCTTAATTATTTGGTGATTTTTATTGATCGGTGGCGGTGGTGTTGCTTAACGTAACTCTGCAGTAACAAGGCATCTCTTTTCTACCAGTCTGAGAGTGGTTTTCAACCACTGAGTAATTGCATTACACGACTCTGATAGGTACACCGTTCTGCTGGGCTACTGGGAGGCTGCTGTGGTTTGCTGAATATTACCCATCGCCTAAGGAGCGGGGCTCAGGGGGCTTCGGGCCTCGTGGTCACCGACGTCTTCCTGAGCCAAATCCAAACTGCTCACTCCTCGCCCTCTGCTGCAGGTGTCAACAGGCTTGGGAAGGATTTCTTTTTCCTTGCTGTTTCAGAGTGAACCTGCCCGCAAAAGCACGTCCGTTTTCTGGATCGCTGCATGTTTACTATGAATCACTAGATACAGCTTCAGGGTCCTCTGGCTGCGTACCCTGAAGCGTGTTGTTCGGGGCAGGAGACAGCAGGGGTACACAATGTCTCCTTAGCTATTGGTTTCCTTGGGTTTCCAGGAGAGAAGCCGCACTGTGCTGTGGTTTGTCCCCCGGTCTGCGTGGCAGAGGGTGTGCCGCCCAGCACACCTGCCCCGCCGTTGAGGCAATGCTGTAATTTAACATACTTCATGATCAGCATTTTAAGAGTTTGAATTTGTGATTTCTCCATTATGTAATTACATCATCATCATCATCATCATAATTTAACTAACATTGTACGTGGAGTTTTGCCGTTGCTTCTTATGTAAATCAGAGATATTTAGCAATATGTTACAAAATGGGTACATGTATTTCAGAGTGAGCTGCAAGCAGTTACTTTGATTCAGAACAAATAAAAAGGAGCTGTTGGGAAAACCTCTTTTATAAAGAATGAACTGTTTAGTTCTAAATCTTCATCTTGTGGCTCATTCACTAACGTGGAAACTGCAGTGCTTCAAGGTCTTTAAATTCAAACAAACAAACAAACAAAGCCAACGGTATTTTCTGCCTTTTTAGAGAAAGTGTGATACTTAATTTAGATTCAAAAACTGAACTGATATACAAGTGAGGAATTTGAAGCTCAATTTACATAAAGTAACATGAATCACTAACAAAACATTGAGGAAATAGCTAATATTTAGGTACAAAAGAACATTTATTTTAGTTGTTACACTTCTCATAAGAAGCAGATATTCTGTATGTAAAGTACACTCCAGAAGAATTAAAAAGAAATTTAAAGCCAAATTTAGATATCAAAATCTGTCAGACACCTTGACTTCTACGAAATGGTAACACATGCTGCTCCTTCCTATTAACTTCTCTGATATTTTTATTATCTATCAAGCAATCTCATTTATCTTTGATGTCCCAAAAATAGTCCACCTGCAGACAGTATGTCTCAGAAGAGCAGGAGCTGCGAGAGACCCCATCACTCTGACTGGTAGCAATGGGTGACAGCCTGGAGATTTCAGCCTGGAGACAGCAAAACCTAGACTTACTCTGGAACCCTGGGTGGGCTGGGTTAAGAGGAGACCATTAGCTGTTTTGGGGGGTGGGTTTTGGGGGTGTATGCCCGTGTTCCCCCAGGTCTGTGGAAACACACGTGGCCGGGGCTGGACAGGCAGTGCTTTCTTGGAGGGGGCAGCGCTGGTTTAAGGTGGGCTCTCCAGGCTCTCGCTGTCCCTCCCCACCGTGACCTGCTGTCCCTGCAGGCCTGCTGGGGTCTTTGTGGGGCTGCAGTGCAAGCCAGAAGTCAGCAGCAATCCGGATGACTAACAAACTCCTCTGGCTCTCTGGAAAGCACTAGCTTTAACCTGGCTTTGTGCTTTGAGTGATCTGGTGTGTCAGCACATCTCCCAGACGTGTGTCTCAGCCTAGCTGAGAAGAGCGAGGTCTGGGGATGGCAGGGGCAGTGGCAAAGCGTGGAGGGGCACTGGCTGAGCAGCCTCCCGGAGCGATGGGGTGGCTGTACCCAGCTAGCGGGGAGGCTGCAGCCCCGAGCTGCTGCTCTGGCATCCTACTGAGTCATCCCGTGACTTCAGATAAGCCATGCGCTTTATCGTGCCTCAGCCTGCCATCTGCAAATCAGCGATAACAAAACTTAAATAACTCAGAAGGATGTAGCAAGGCTTAACTGAGGTTTGCAATATGTTTTTGGGCTCCTTACATGCTACGGTAGTGCAGCGTTTCAGGTGTCATTACGGAGCGTGTTGCTAGTAGTGCCATCTTCCTTTCATCCTCTCTGCAAACTCGCTCTCTTCCTACTTTCATTATCAGAGCTCGCCTTTGGTGTCATTGTGCTGCGTGGACACCTTCTAATTTGAATTTCATATTTTGATTCCTGGGTGATAACTTCAAACACCAATTTTCTTCTGCTACGCTATACAGCTTTTTCTCATTTTAATGAAACCTAGCAACCATAATGTAAATTGGAAAAAACTACAGCCCATTAGACTATTGAAATCCCTAAAGATTTGAATTATTCACTATTAACAGAACTTGTATAATTATAGGTTAAGATATCACTTAGGCATTTAGCATACATCAGCTCCACTGTTAATTTTTAGCTCTTGATCTGTATTAGTAACCTCAGCTTGCTAAATTAAAGGATATGCCTCCAATTAGCCTAAATTTAACATTCAAGAACACATCTCTGGTGGGATGATGCTTATAAGTTTAGAACATCCAGGCAATTTCAGCTGAGGCTCTATCACAAGTGGAAGAGAAAACATTTTCTTATAAACACTTCCATGACTTTCACAGGGGCACAAGTAAAAGGACAAAGCTACTTTTTGCGTAAGGCCCAAAGCCAAAAGTGCCACAGGCACTGGGGTACTCTGCCCCTGTAGGGACCTCCAAAAAAGCCCCTACCCAGGGCAGAGGCAGTTGGGTCATTGAATGAGACCCCAGAAACCAAAATACAGTCCGGAGCTGTCTAACTCAGGCAACAAGAAAATAAGAAAATATGTAGACATATGGAGAGAGGGAGTGCACTGATATAGTTAATAGAAAAAAAAACCACACCACCACCAGAAAACAAACAACAACAACAAAAAATAATCTTACTTTCCCAAAGAACCTCGCCTGTGTGTAACACAGCAGGCCTGGGTAGGACACTGCTGTTTGTACTACGGTGCAGAAAATCAGGCGCCAGTCCAATGCAAGGTCCTTTCAGAGTCTGGTGACTTATAATACTGTTCTCCACAGACAAGTTTCAGAACTAAGTTGTGTAAATCCCTCATTCAAAGCTGAGCTCCTTTTGAGGCCTGTCCCCAAGAATTAACAACATTAATGACTTTCTTGAGCATCTTATTTCTAATTAAATGACCAGAAATGTTAGTGTGACAGATAGTTAAAATTTCATATACTCATCCATTAAAGTATGAGGGCTTCTTATTCAGAATAAACTTTAATTAGCCAGTTAGTGATTTCGACAACAGGCTTTCAGCAACCACTGGGCAGTTTTAACTCTTTCCTGGGGGTCAGAAATATTGCTGCATCACCTTTAATAAAGACTCAGCATTTATCTTATTCTTCTGAGAGCAGCGAACTGACTTTCTGTTTGCTGAAGTATAAATTAACTCTTCTGTTTTCTGTCCTATTCTACCAGGAAGAAAAGATTCCGGGTCATCCTCTACCTATTTTTTACACCGTTTGATACCTGCCTTAGATGGTTAGCTCACTGTGCATAATCCTAGGTGGAATCACACTTCCACTGGTAGCAAGGTCTTTTAAAATATGTAGCTAGGAAATGGTTTAGGCTTTTGTGCAGATGATTGTGAGTCCATTCTGACAGGCTAGTCAGAAGTTGGACTGTAAGCTTAAAGCTCTTTGGTCTTGACCGGCACTGAGAAAAGATATAGCTTTTTTGACAGTGTCTTCTTGTGTATGCATAAGTTCAATTAAATAAATTTCAGTGAGCTTGTTAATGAAGAGAAATGCAGTACACTTGGTAGTGGTATAATTGTGTCGTAAATATAATTAAAAAAACAGTGTCTCCATAGAAAAGCTCTGGGTGGCAAGAAATCCTCTTGCTGGGAAATCTTCTTATAATCTTATAATGACAACCATTAACAGACAAAGGAGGAAGCACTAAACTGGAAAATGCTATTAAAAATTGTAGTAGAATCCAAATTATTCAAAGCTTAGTCATGACTCTCATACAGCAAAGCTTGTTGCAAGATTTTGTTGAAAACTATTGGAATGGGAAGATTACACGACTAATACCTGATTTTTTTGTACCCAGAACAAATAAAATAAAAAGGAACATTTTCAGTTCATGGTGCACTGAGGGTTTTTCCAGTTTTTTTTCATGTAGGAGATTGAGCTCTATCACATAAAACCTTTTGTCGTGTAGAACAGTCACTGAAGTGTGCCTATCTTTATAGTTAGACCTCCAAAAATACATATGCCAAATTCCAAATTCCAAAACTGTGGTGCCCATAGTCACTCTACCAGCCTCTGAGTGAAGGTTATGGTTAATCACTCTTAGATTTGTTACTTCCTCCATGTGCAGTCCTGTTTCTGAGCATGTCCAGAAATGTTTCAGCACAGGCAGTACTGATACCTCAACATCTCCATTTCATGAGCATTGATGAATTTATTGTTCCTTTGTCTGTATCGCTTGTATTGCCAGGATTATTTGTGTCCTATATAAAGAAGATGCTGTCTCATATAAAATCCATTAGCAGCTCTGAGAGTAAGGACCAAAGTTTAGGTGTCCTACTGCACGGCACGTTGCCCTAACCTCTTGTCTGAGCCCCATGACTGGCCACCCAGGTGCCTACAGGCCAGCTCTACTAGCAGGAGGAAACGTTTCCCTCTTTCCCAGACCATGGCATAGATTGGGGATTACAGCATGTCCTGGGCAATGTCATACGTCTTTATCCCAAATCCTATTTCTTGGGCACACGCTTTAGCTGACAGGTCATTCTGCAAAAACAGCTGTGGCCAACACAGCCTTGTTTTAAAGGGTAAATGCTCACCCTGCTAAATATTTAGCTAAGGAGAAGAGCCTATAACCAGTGTGCAAAAGGAAGGAGACCCCTAGCCTCCTGAGCAAGACAAGAACTCAGCAAGGTGCCAGGTACCTGGTTTAAACTGGTCCTGTTCAGAGCTGGGTAGATGGACCTAGTGACCCCAGATCCCATCCAGCCCGTGTTGCTCTCCGTGCGCCTCTGCACAGTACCACCTACCGACTAATTCCAGGGAGCTCCCTGGCTAACAGGATGCTGCTTCTACTCCCTGGTTGAAGGAGATGGCTGGCTGCCTGTCGAGGTGCTTAGAATCACCCTGCACAGGCAGGGACCTGCTTCTCAGCCCTTGCAGTGCCCGAGGAGAGCTGCAAAAGCAGCCATCTGCCCTCATCCTCTCCCTGTGCGGGTCTGTCTCTGAACCCTCGCAGATTTCTCTTTAAAGCTGTCAAACGTTTAAGGATTTTGGATTTCTCTCATCTACTCTGGAATTTTACCTTTAATTACTTAGAACAAAGACTTTTCCCACTCTAATTAAACACCTTTTGCCTCAAGCGTTGACTATCTGTGTCTTTGCATGAGCATTGACTTTAAAGATTTTTAAAAGCATTTTCCCTTGTGGGCTCTAGATGACTTGCGAGTGACAACATTCATGCACTTATTTTTCTCTCATTAAGCCTGTGGATTTCCAAAATATTTCTGGAACATGATCTCACAGTTTTCTCTTTTTCTTTTTTTTTTTTTTTTCCCTTTCACTTTTCAACCCAAATACACAAAAGTACTAAATAGCTTTTTCCATGCCTGACTTGAATATTTTGGGTGGGGGGAGAGTGGAAGGGATAAATGTAGAGCTCATTAAAACAGCGATGGCAACAGTCAGAAATACAACAGGCAGGTATACTTGCTGAAGTCCTTTAAATTTGACCTTTTGCCCAGCCTTCCTGGGTACATCTGCACTGTGAATTAGAAGACCCGAGCTGGTCAGGCTTCCTCACACAGCATCACATAGATGCAGTCCAACCACACCGGGCTGTGGGAAGGTAAGAAAAAAATAAATAATGTTTAGTTTCCCGTGGCTGGTTATGGCAGCCACATCACATGAAGGAGAACCTGCTGGGTACAGGGCACAGCCTGCCTGCTGCCCAGTTAGTGTCTCCCGCTGCTTTCTTAAATCCCTGGTGTCCCAGGTGCACCCCTAAATTGATAACCAGGGAGGCCAGAACTGGCACGAGTTATGTGGGGAAGCGTGAGAAGTCGTCGTACCACTGTGTAAGTGAGAGCAGGACAAGGACTCATTTTTTGCCTGTTTCTGTACTTCCCAGGGCGCTGCTTTCCCCGTGATACCACCCTCTGCCAGTGGGCGAATCGCGTTGGCTGCATCCTGCTCTGACCCTCCCTCTCCGGGGGCTGGTGTCCTGCCGCTGACTTCTGAACCAGAGGAGATCCAGACCCGCTGTGTGCCTGGGGAAGGGGAGGTTTTGCAAAACAAATTACACGTTGCTCACTGGTTAGAAGACCTCCTGACTTCAATAAGCACCTCGCTCCTATTTGCACTTTAAAGTTTTGTCATGCTGGTGTAGTTATGTAGTATGCCAGTAAACTCCTCCTACGTAATTAGAGTGCTTTTTGCCTGTAAAATGCATTCCAGTTTGGCAAGCGATGGAAGCCATAACTTCAAAACCACTTTTTGTTTGTTTTTTTTTCTTCCCTGGTATAATTGTGTCTACACTAGGGCTTTTGTTGAAATAGTTATGTCATAAAAATCACCCTACGCAACACAAAGCCTTCAAGAGCAAACTGAAATCTTAAACCCAGCCAGATGTTAATGTGCTTCAATATAGTTATGGAAAATCAAGGTAGATTTGTTAGAATGGGCTGACCACAACTGAATAGTCAGCAGAGACAAAATTAAATCCCATTCAGCATCATATTAACTAACCGTGTATCCGTTGTGTAATTTGATTTTTGCATGGCTGTGGTTGAACAGGGACCATTCAATCTGCCTTAAACTATATCATAGATTAATAAGGCCAGGGTGAAATTTGCTTTATTTCAGCTTATTTTTCACTGGCTTTACCTACATATTTCTTCCAACATTGATTACTTTGGTTTTTATCTCAGTTAAGTATATTAAGAATATTTTTTTCTTTCAGGATTTTCATATTCATTTTCCATTTTTTGATACCATGAGCTGTAAATATACCTAAGATACCAATAAGAAAAAAAATGTCTGTCACTTTGATGGGTACTCCACTGGATTTTTAAATATAGACTCCCTAAATTTTTTTTAATTGTTTAAATTAAATATTTGCAAGCAATAACATAGATTATCAATACAAATGACATTAATAGATCTTCTTAGCTGAGTATCACTTTCTAAAGGATGTCATTAACCACACATACATTAGTTTTCCCCAGTAGACTGTAATTCAGTCTTGCATTTCTAATAGTCTACCGCATTTTAATTATTTTTCTTTCACACGAGTGTTGCTAGGTTTCCTCAAAAATGCAAATGCTGCCCTTCAGAAAACAAAGACACAAGTTTTTAAAAATGGCAAGGCTAGGGCCTGAAAAGTCACAGAAAGTTACTTGTTAGATCACATAGAATAACAATACTGTCTTACACATACAGTGCGAGTTTCACCTTTCCTAGTGAAGGACTGGAACCAGATTTGCTCCAGAATCAGTCACAGCTGGTTATTGAATTCAGAGGAAGGAGCTTTAGGCCTCTACTAAATAGAGGAAAAACCTCATTTCTCTCTGAATTGCAAGTAATTCTGCAGTATGATGTGGACCTGTTCGATCAGCTCTGCTTATTTTACAGACTTTGAGAAGGTCCATCCTCATGCTTTCAGTACTAGCTGAGAGTGCGATGCTGAACGGTGTGTTAAACATTAACAAAGCGCAGCAGTAAATGCAGAACGCTGCATCGTGGTGATACCACTGCCAAATGTGACTAGACAATGGAATCACCCAAACTGGAACTGATTTAGGGCATTTCACCTTGATTACAGAAAGTAGCAGGGGATGCCTACTTGTCACCAGTGGGGTCTGTCCCTCATCCCAGGCAGGTGCTATTGCTCGTTAGGTGTTTGTACAGTGCCTGGCAAAGAGAGTCTGTCATGTTACTGTGGCCTCTGTAGGACGTTACATGACAATGATCCTCTGAGAGATCACCTCCACTGTCACTGAAAGCTGCAAAAAGGACAAACTCAGAGGCAAAACCAGGGACCCAATGTGCAGTGGAGCCTTGGAATGTGCTTTCGATCACGGGATACGCAGTAGATGCAGCGGCTGGGAACCAGGAGAGGTCAGACACTTTGATATATTTTAGTATTGTTTTTTTATTTCAAAAGCAGCAAAGGACTAGTTGCTGCTATTCCACATCAGGCCACAGAGCCTCATATTAAAATAATGAAATCCTTGCTTCACTGCTCAAGCAAACGGACCCAAGAACATTTTTCTAAAAACAAACAAAAGCCATGCAAATGCAATTTTAATTCTGGCACTCAGCCTACATGTGTACTGAACCCATTGCTTTTGCTTTGGTGGCAGGCTGAAATCAAAATATAGGCCTACACAGCTCTTTAAGGTCAATCTTGCCATGTGAACAGCAAGAGTTTCACTGACCACCTAGTTACCATCTATCAATGTCATCAGCATCACCACAGGAGAATATAATCTCCTCTTTGCTATAAGTGTTTGCTGTTATCCTCTGCAGCACCGATTGATTTCCCAGCAGAGATAACAGTAAATAGTAGCCGTAGCAGTGATATAATGCACCTGCAATTTTCCAGGAGAGGACACAAAGAATAATGCCTGTGAAAAGCAGAAACTTTCTCCTTCAAAGAATACCGTGCCATTTTGGCAAACAGCCTTAAAAGGTATAACTTAGGTGAAGAAGCGGGCACCAGGCAATTCAAGGGATTCATTAGTGGTTACGTACCTTTTACCTCCTGGCTACTGCCTGACCAGGCTGGCAGTGGCTGAAAGTTGTCACTGCCTGGCAGCCGAGGGGAGGGGAGGAGAGGTGGTGGTGCTTCCCACTCGGGTTTTTCATGAACTGCCGACCACAACACAAAGACCCAGGACTGAACGATGTCCGCAGATTAATCATCTCGTCCAGCTCTGGTCTGGGAATAATCCCTTTTGATCGGGGTGGAGAAGCAGGTGCTCTGCATGGGGAGCTGCCCTCGCCGCTGCCCGTCCTGTGCCTACGGTATGAAAAATGGGCACAGGCAGAGCCGCAGCCGCTCCGCGTTGGCAGAGTCTGGGTCGCTGGTTTCAGAGTAATTGCCATCACTGACGCTGCAGAGGAGTCTGCCCAACAGAGTTTATGTACATTGATGTCAGCCTGAAGATTTTTATGAGCACTACATACGTTTGTCAAATATGGCTACTGTAGATTAATTGTCCCATCCTTCATAGTTACAAAATCTCAAAATTCTCAAAGGAATTGCACTGGATTTTTTTCCACTCTTTTACTATACCAGATTTCAAACTTCCACATTAATCTTACAGCACAAAAGAGCAAAGCATATAGGTTTAGATTTTTTACAGTATTTTATAGATTTTTTTTTTTTCTGCAAAAGTACTTTTCAAGTTGGTTTTTTTTCCCCTCTTTTTTAGCATACATGAATTCATTTATCCAGTCTCAAATTCTGATATTTTTGTCTTTCTCAACCTTTGGTAGATTTGGACAGGACGTAGCGCAGTACTCACAGAATTCCCATTTCGCTGCAAACTTATAACTTGCCTCTATAAATCACGTCACACATTCTCCTGCTAGTGCAAGATATGTTTCCCCAACAAGTGATACACTAGGTAGTAATGGTATTAAACTCTAAGACATAAACCTAAGAGAAAGTATACCTGTTGTTACATATTGCAAGATGTGGACAGAACTCCTTTTTCAACGATCTGTAAGGAAGGAGCAGGGCTGCAGTCTCGTTGCATAGTAACAGCCACTTCTACTGCTCCACAGGACATGAACAGCAACAGACAGACTTTGTGATTAATGAAATTAACTAATTAAAACCTTCTCCAACCTGATCTGAGTATTAAGTTAGTCAAAGCAGTTGTTTACTTCCTGTATGACAAAGCAAGAGGGGTTATTATAATTGATTAGAAGTAATAGTGAATAATTTGGAGAGTAGGGGCTTTATGAACGTTCCTTGAATGTTTGAACAACAGATGAAAAAACCCCAAACTTCTCCAAACGCGAATAAAGCTCTGTGTTCCCCTGCCCTCAGGTTCTGGATACGAGCCGTAATGCCCCGGTGGTTCAGGTCTGCTGTGGTGTGGGTGAGAAGAAGGGACACGAAACCTGCGTGACCAGGGCTGCTGCCGAGCTCCCTGCTGGGGCACACCTCCCAGGCAGGCACCCGGCCCAGGCGCGGGGGTGTTTTCGGTGCTCTAGGGCACCCGAAGACAAACTGGGGGAAGAGCCTAGGCAAACGGAGAATTTGCATGTCCCCACGGAGTCTGGGGTCTACCTGAGCAGGACATGTCAGTGTGGCAAACAGCACCGTGTCTCCCTTTTCGTTTCCTTAATCAAGGTGCTCCAGCATCCCTTTTCCATCTCTGCAACTGCCATTACTATTTCATACTAATGTGGTGCAAAGGAATATTTCTTTCGGGAAGGGGTACAGGGCCCTATTGATCTACTGCCTTCAAGGTCAAATAATCTGATTGATGACACTTAACGACCCAAAAGCTATTCTGTTGCTGACTACTCTACTTTTTCAGCAACTTAGCAGCCCAGACTCTTGAAGGGGGATTTACTCAAGAAACGTGCAACTTTTCCAAGTAGTGTTTTCTCTTGCAAACACCCATCTTCTCGATAAGAAATTCCATGCTCTGGCTTCACGGTGGGCCAAATATATACTTTGCGTACTTTAAGAAGGTTTGATGCTTGTGACTGGAGCCGTGAATAAAACTGGCTGAAACACAGAACCGACTTTGGCTTCAAGGAAGAAAGTTTGCCCAACTAAGTTTGATGATCATAATGGAGGGGGGGAAATAAGTTTTGCCGGGGTTGAATTTCAGCATGGAAGAATGGCAAACAGAAAACCTGCATAGGCTTGAAGAGTAATTCCATAAATGAAGAAAAGCTAATATATCAGATAAGCATTCACATTATTTTTTTGTCCAGTCTCATTCAAAGAAAGTTAATTTCTTTGGTGCCAACCTGTTAAATTCTGTTAAAATTAACTTTGAACCTCTGGAGAAAATTGTTGTGTTCAGCTGTCTCTGTTCCTGAACTATGACTGAATATGCAATAAGAAGAGGAAGACAAAAGAGGGATTTTGCAAGACAGCAGCACACAAGTGAAGAGCCTACAATCCTGTGAGGACTGATAGAGGGGCAGGTCCCAGGAGAAGCGAAGGCATCTCCAGTTGCATGTCAGGGGAGGTCTGAGGTGGAGGAAGAGCAGATCTTTCTTTCAAGGTTCGGTGTGAACAGAAAAGTCTTACAGCCAGCTGGTCAAACGCTTAGTGCAGGGAGCTTGTCTTCCAGAAACAGGGTCCTTAGCATAAAGAATATGTGGAATAAATAAGGAATAGTCGGGAACATACATGGTAATGAAAGAGGGAGATCTGTGATATAATTCTGATTAGGCTGTCATTTTAGTCTGTTTTTCCCTTTGCTCTTTTCCTGGAGTTCTACACTGTTTTTCTTCCTACCTCTAATTCCAAAGAAGAGCTAATACTCTACCCTTGCCAGAACTAGCATGCCAGCTCAGCTTTTCAGTCCTTTAGAAACCTGTGTTCCACTAAGCACTGTGTTCCACTAAGCACAGCTTTTCACTGTTGCTGTGTGGCCAGATACCCGATACAATAAAGTGCTTGCTCCTAGAGAGAACTGTGATCACAAAAATGCGGTGAATTCTTTACTTGCTGTAGAAGCTCTCTCTAAATAAATCTGATGTTACTATTTTGTAGTAATACACAGATTCTGTATGATGACTCATTTCTAAGAATGTTTATTTTTTCAATAGTGAACACTATTACTATCACTATTAATTCAGGCAAAGGAAGCTTGTGGTTCACAGTCCTTTGCCCACAAGTCCTCACCCGCAGTAAGCTGAAAGCATTAGGTGAGTTTAAATTTATAGCTCATCAAAAACCATTCAGCTTTCAATAAGGAGAAAGTTTTTCTCTCCCGATTTAACCCAATAAGTAACCATAAAGAAGCAACAAGGAGGAAGAATGACTCATAACAAGTTACTCTGCAGCAAACACTCAAAGATTGTTGAAAGGATATGCCAGGATTATTGGTCTAAAGATAAAGTTAGCATAAAGAAACAACATGTATTTCAATGTGGTGAACAGTGAGGTTAAAAAAATTAATCAAAGGACCTTACCCATCTATACATGGTGGTGGTGGGCTAGTCTAGCCTCAAATCCATAAGTCTGAAAAAGAAAAAAGATTTGAGGCTGAAGTGGTTAATGAGTCTCTGAGCTGGTGCTTTGGACAAAAACATTTAATCAATGATTAAATTAGAAAAATCCCAAGTTAGTGGAACTTTTTTTCCCTTTTTTTTCTGCAGAATCAAGAACTACTAAAATACTATATGCACCTTTAAACACCAAAATTGCCTGAGTCTCAGAGAAACTAAGTGCCCACAGCTGTGGTCTACTGGCCATTTCTGTAGCTCTGCCAAGAAAACCTCACCAACAGGGTTTAGGGAAAGCTCAGCTCAATAGTTCTCAAGCTAGGATTAAAATAAAGATATGGAGTCTTTGGTATCCACTTCTTACTTTCCTTCCCCCTTCCTTTTCTTATTGGCTTTGGTGTCAAAGATTGTCACCCCATAAAGCTTGTTGTCTTGGACTTCAGAACAAATGCATCCAACCCTCAAGGGAACAGCATCCATTCCCTCCCCAGTGACACTCTTAGAATCATAGAATGATTAGAGTTGGAGGGGATCATCAAGTTCCAACCCCCCTGCCATGGGCAGGGACACCTACCACTAGAGCAGGTTGCTCAAAGCCCCATCCAGCCTGGCCTTGAACACTTCCTTGAACACTCTTAAAGTAGGATCCTGCATGACATTGCCAGAAAAACAAAACCATGCAGCTGCAAATATCCTACAAAGCATGTGCTGCAAGTGGGTCGTGTGAGCAGGGGAGCACAGGTCAGTGACAGACGATTCTCATGGCTGTAACAATTCCTCCTAACCGCGGCTGCACATCTGTCGTGCTGTCTCTCTCTTTACATTTGCTAGCAGCTTTATAAATATCTGGGCCACTAAGCTGATTTTCTCTTCAAAACCTGTGGCCCAAATTCTTAAAAACACATTATGGTCCATAAAAAGAGAGGAGTGTGCGTGTGCACAAGTGTTTTTGTGTTTGTTTAAAAAAGCAGAGCTGATCAGCTAAATTATGACACCTTTGCATAAGAATCAGTGGAAATTTGCATGAGTAAGTGCAAAAGAATCAACAGATTTCTTGTTTTTCTGACCAGCAGCTGCCTTGCATTCAACACACCTTATGTTAGTTAATTCTGGCAAAAGTATAAATAGTACAAGTTAGGGGGTCATGCCTGGAAGCCAGCAGCTGTGTCTCTCGCCACCTCTTACTGAAGCTTTTTCAGTGTTCAGCCGTACAGAGGAGAAGGCAACCGGGGGCAACGGTTTTAAATTGGAAGAGGGGAGATTTAGATTAGATACCAGAAAGAAATTCTTTACAGTGAGGGTGGTGAGGCACTG
>JAOTQQ010000023.1:29646957-29663157 GCA_026546715.1 Gallinago undulata
CTTTGAGCAACCTGCTCTAGTGGGAGGTGTCCCTGCCCATGGCAGGGGGGTTGGAACTCGATGATCTTTAAGGTCCCATCCAACCCAAACCATTCTATGATTCTAAGAAAACCAGTGAAGAGATTCTAAACCTTAGTCTTACACTGGATGTCGGTTTTCTGAAGAGCATCTTTTCCCTTTAGAAGGCAGTCCAGAAGAGTAAGAGACTGCACAGCCAGGTATCATGTACAGGGGTGCTTAATGAAACTAACAGTTGGTGGTTTTAGAAAAGACAAATTGTTTATTTCACTTCGATCCAGAACATCCTATGGACAGTGGAGTGGAAGGATTTCTTATACTGACAGCAGGGGCTGGGAGCTCGCTCACTCGGTTCTGTTCCCTGGCCTTAACCAGCAACTCCCAGCATCACCTTGGGCAGACTAACTACCTCCTGTTTACATTGAGGAAAATCAGGTGAAAGGTTTTCCAAAGCTTTCTTTTGAGAATTCTCCATGGTATGAAAGAATTAAACCAGGATTAACGGTGTTTCTAAACACACATGCTTGTTCAGCCAGAGGTTGGTTGACCCAATGCAGGAATTAAAGATTAAATTATACAACGTAAGCAGAAGTTCAGTGCAGATATTCATAATGGTCCCTGCTGGATTTAATATCCATGAATTAACCCATAAGAGGGGATAAACAGGAGGAGTGGGACAACTCCTGTGATTACTGGTTCCAGCTCCTGCCCCCTCTTTTGAAAACATTTTGTGAAGCAGCTCCCAAGCCACAGAGGTTTACAGCCCGTGCTGTGCCCCTGATGGAGTACTCCATGAAATGTTGCTGCTTGGGTACAGGGCACTGAACGGGGCACAAAAGGGGCTACATAATTTTATTATTCAAGAATGTCCACATTTTGGACATGAATGAAGGATAAACAAACCTTCAAGATGGAAGCTAAGAATCAAGGGGATGAGAACAGATGTTTCCTCTCCCTATACAATTATGTAAGCAGCAGATGCTTGGGATTTCTTGTGCTAATTTTTTGTTTTTCTCCTTTTTCACTTTGAGACCTCAAACACTGATTATTATTCAACTCTAGATGAAAACCTTAAGAGACGAATGGTTCAATGGTTCAATTGACTTGAACCATTTAAAATATGACACTTTAGGAGAGATCTTTGTCAGCAACACCCAGAGTAGCTGACCTTGTCAAAGGAAACTTTTTTCAGTGTGAGCTTTTCGGCTCAACTGTCTGTCAGAAGTAGATCACTGAGTGTTGACTTAAGGCAGTGGTAAAGCTTCCATGTGACTTCAGTGACTGAATCCATCAGCACTGCTCTTATTCCACCCACCCAGCACAACGAGTCAACTGATTGCATTTAGGAATTTGCTGTACGCCTGTAATTCATTATACTGTCATCTCAGGAAGAAGCATTGTTGAAGAAGAATGACATAGTCCTTCCTTTATAATTTATTGTCCCAATAAAATTAATCACCCAACCTCCAGCTCCTAGAAAAAACTCCACAGAGGAAATAAAATTCTAAAGATGATCCATTCTTATCAGTGGCAAATGGAGTAAAAAGTGAATCATTGCACAGGCCTCGATGCAAAATACAAATGACCTTGAACTGGCAATCAAACTTTAAGGATTCATGTTTCACAGAAGACATGAAGATGAGTAGTTGGAAAAGGTTGTATTGATTTGGAAGCGCCCCCACACTTTTAAATATTTTTTTTTGTTTTAATGTAGTTTGCAGTTGTTCCAGGATACAAGGAGAAGTCTACTCAGAGCAGCTGTGATCTAAATAAGGGAGATGCACAAACGCGTGCCAAGGACTGCTGTCACCTAAAGTGACAATGCAGAAAATCCAATCCAGCACTTGCTTTGAGTTTGGCACCCATTAAAAAGCCAGTTCCCAAGGAAATGCATGATATCAAGCCATGATCTTGCATGGAATGGGGGGAGAACCCCCCAAAAATCAGGGCATGCAAATGCTCTGCAAACTCGGGGCACCAACTCCACCACCACGGCTATTGCCAGGGATCAGGTGAAAGTGCAAAAGGTTATGAAGAGTCTTAGGCTCGTGGGCAGAGCCGTGAATGAATGCTAGGGTGGTTTGTCCAAAACCCTCCCATCCATGAAGCTTGGTGGAGGGGTAGGTCTGTCAGGACCTAGGAGGACCACACTCCCTTTCCCGTGCTGTTGGCACCGCTCGGTGCAGCAGGCACACTGTGGGACTTGGCGGGCAAGTGGCAGCATCACTGAGCAGCTTCTCCCATCGCTCCATCAGGCAATGGTGTGCTTTACAAACACTGATGTGCAAAACCCCGTAACTCCTCCTGATACGGATTTTACTATTTCATTCAAGAGTGAGGAAAGTAAGACATGGAAACTCAACAGCCTTAAAATTTTCCAGTGCAAAAGAGCAAAAGAGTTTTGAAGAAAAAATAAGATAATTAATGCCAGAAATTTGAAATCCCACTGCCTACTAGATCCCAGTCCACACCAGTGCTGTAAGAGAAAGGCCAAGGCTATTCAGCTGAGTGAATAGGGAACAGAATTTTCAGGGGTCTTTAGAGTATATGCAGAAATCAATAGCACCATCCTAACTTTGCCACTAACTCGCTATAGTCAAGTCACTTAAACTCTCCGTTCTCCCTTATTCCTGCCCATTAAATGAAGAGAATCCTAATGACTGCTCTTATTAAAGAAATACTGGAAAATTTAATGAGCTAATATTATTCCAACACTGGAAATATGTAAAGTACTCTGCAAGTGCTGAATGTTATCACCAACACTGGAGCAGTGGTGCATAGCGAGAGTGCCAGCACTTATAGCTAAGGAGGAGATAGGAAAAAGTCTTTTCATCAGAGATGGAACCAAAATTGAAATAGGTTCAATCTTGCATGTTCCAGCACTTTCTTGAAACCCCAGACATTATGGAATCACACAAGCTATTTGCCGCTTTTCACAATCAAGAGAGCAAGTCCCTCATCTCCACATACACATCTCACTGCTGCTCCTACTGGTTCTTCACATACAACTTGCCATTGTGTATTTTAAAATCTCTATGCCAGAGACAATAAATTAGCTCAAATGTCTTACAGAGGAGAGATTTACAGACTCGGTTGATAGATGTTGTAATTCAGCCTCGGCTGGCTTTCCATGGCAGACTAACAAATGAAAGCTACCAAAACCTATTATAAAGTGCAGGGTAAGAAACTCAGGTAGTATAAAAGTAGCTTCAGTTGGCCTAGAGTGAGTTATACTTTGAGGGTCTGGCCATAAACTAAGAGGAAGCTTGCCAACAGAGCTTTTCCTCAGCAACTGCCTATTTTACAGAACCTAGTGCAATCCCAAGTAATTTCCTCTACTAAACCCCTCTTCCAGCTTAGGAGTTCCTTCCTTTTACAGCATCAGTGGGAAAACATGCCCAACAGCATCAGACCCGTCTGTAAAAGTAATTTAACTACCTAGATCCATGATTGATATTTCAATTTGTGCACTGTGCTTATCAAAGAAGCTTGAGACCCAGCTACAATTCATAAGGAAACACATTTTTTCAAAGACATTTGAGCTGACATGTTTACCAAAGAACACTATATGACTCACTGAAATCAAGATTCTCTTCAGCAATAAAAAAGATGGGAAAAACAGGCTTTGTGTCTTGCCCAGGACATCAGTGGGCTTTGCTCAATGATGAAACACACACTGATCACCAGCAGCCTAAAGTCACAGCACAGCAGTTAACTGTATCCTTGTCCATATCTTAAATATGTTCATAATTTTGCTCATTTCATCGATTCCGTTAAGATCAGACTATTCACCTCAGTAAACATACGTATTTGGTTAAATAAGCTTTTATGATAAGGTTACACCCTGCACTGGAGTTTCAAAGCAGCACTGCTACCAAAATGTGCAGTTCCGTGCCATCGACTGCTATATATCTATTCATCCATTTTACCAGACAACCTTTGCTCGTGGTGCTTGTACCTGCACTCTAGTTTGAATTAAGATTGTGCATCATTAATATCCCTATGGCTGAAATCCCTTATGGGTTTGCAGTGATTTTAAAAATATAAGCATTAATTGGAGAAAAGTGCAGTTGATATGTTGGAGGGTCTTTCCTTCCCTACGCACACACATCTGATGCTTTTACTCATTGCACCTTCCAACACACCATTTGCCCACCCCAACACAAGCCCCCATTTTACCTTTCATACCTGCTTATGTTTCTGTATACCCCTGGCCTGGCCTCCCCTCCTGCCTGCGCACCTCTTTGGCCCCCAACACACGTACACACACAGACATTGCCTTTCTTCTTGGCACCCCTGTCATAACACACAGCCCCCCACTAAGGTGGTAAATGATGGCAACTATCATGGGAAGGTGACCGAGACCCAGGCAGAAACACGTGCTAGTGCTCCTCTGCTGCCAGAATATGCCTTTACGGTTTGGGTAATGGTCACTAAGGGGCCCAGCAGAATAATATTTTTTATCTTATTATTATTCACTTCATTGTAACATTTAATTTCCTTAGGTTCATGGCTTTCATAGAAAAGGGCAGGGCTAAATGTAGATGGGAAAAATATATAGTACATACAGAAAACATACCCTATCAACATCATTTCCAGGTACCGTATTTTTCTGATTATAAAACAACTCCTCTGTATCCCCACCTGTGCAGGTGGCATGACATAAGCCCAACATAGTAACATCAAGGAATTGATCTGCTCCCATCTTTCTTGCCACCAGCTGTATGAGTCATTTACTTAAAAACAAGTTTGGAATACAAGTATTTTGACCTCAAGTACTTTGAGCCATCTCCAGGCAACCTCCTCGCAGGATCAGGTGAGTATAGCCTCATTTCCACCATGGCATGAGGAATAATGTTATTTGATCTCAGTCTTTTTATTTTTTCTAATGCTTTTGTCTCTTTTGCCCACTCCTCCCATTACCTGGTGTGCAATATGCTCCTTAAGAGATTCAGGGTGCATTGTCTCAGGGAAATAGCAATTAATTATTAAACCTGTCTCTATAACAGCCTTCCAGGTGTTGAGACAATCTGTAAGCTAAGCACCGATGTTTATCTCTGTAACATGGCTCTACTACATGAAACATGGCAGCCAAACTGCTGCACAAGCCTTTTTATGCTTTTATTTTTATTTTTTTTTTGAATTGCCTCGCAGTGGAAAAATGCCTTTTTTGCAGAAAAAAAACAGGATTGGTCAGTGGTTAAATCCTCCCTTTTGCCTGCTTCTGGGCAGGCACACGTCACCGTGCAAAACTGCACACTGATTTTAGTGCTGCAGTTACTGCCTTGGCTGTGGAAGCAGCCAGGAGCTGGAAAACCTGAGCCAGGCTTAGACCCGTTACCTGCCCTTTGCAGGCAGGTTGATTTCTTGCAGGGTTACACAATGCCTACCTGTCACCTGGCTACTTTTAAGGTTGTCCCTGGAAGGGGAACGGGGTGGGCAAGGGCTGAGGCTCTGCTGTTGGGAGAAAAAAAAAAAAGCAAAACGGTGGGGTAATATTTTGTGCCCTGCAGTTGTCAGAAGAACCTTTGGTGATTCAATCTCCTTTGCTTCATAGGCCAGGAGAGCGGGCAGCCTGAGAAGATGGCTGAAACCCAACTGCACTATGTCAGCTTAGTGGACTCCAGTGATACAGCACCAGAGTTGCCTTTCATTTCTAGCAGGAACAATTAAAAAAAACCAAATGTCCTTCTGAGTTCTATTGTGCCACCATTTGAAATGAAACAGATGTAAAATTAGCATATTCAGACTCAACAAAACTTTTACAAGGCTGTGGCAGAGAAAGCTACAGAAAAGTGCCAAAGGCAGCAGGATAACAGAAAGGTGCTGCCCTGAAAATAGTTTTGTGGATGGGAAAGGTTCATTAGTGCGTTCTGCCTTTATTGCCTTCCCCCCGCCAAGTCTGTAGTAACACATTAAAAACCCCTCTCAGGGATTTAAAGCTGTTGTCCCAATCACAGTCCAAACAACATTAAAAATGCAAGTAATTCAATAAGCACTAGAAAAAAACAGGGGGTTTATGTCTTGTGGTCATTTGCAGGTACAAACTGAGGTGCTTTTTTGACAGTGCATCTACCTTATGAATAGTTTGGTATCTACTAAGATGCAAATTTATCTGCTACCTTCTTTCTGGCATGTGATTTCAGGGTTCTTCTCTGCTCCAGCTAGCTGCCTAGCTGCACAAAACTTGTAGGAATCCAATTAGCTTTGAGCCCACCCTCCATCAGCCAAATTAAATCAACCGATGTATTCAACAGTTATCTGAGTATGTACAGAGCATGATGGCATAAGCCTCATTTCCTGAGGAAACCAGACTTGCAATTCCAATTTCTAAGAGCTAATTACCTGAAATGGATGCACAAGATAAATATGAAGATAGGAAGAGAAGAAGATGGCAGAAAGGCTGAAGAAAGGCAATAAGAACCCAAACATACTATTGTGCAAGAAAACGAACATTAGTCACAGCCCAATGCTGACAGCTGGCATAAGCTTCACAACCCATTCAGGCATTTAAAGAAAGGATAGGAATTCACAAGGGAGGTGACAAGGTGGGGTTTTGTCCCAGATCTTCTCAGATGTGTAAGGCAGCATGGAAGGAAACTCCACCTGAAGGAAAGCTAAGTAGGAGGAGGCGGATGAGCAAAAGAGGCTATGTCAAATAAGCAGGGATCCCTTCATTCAGCTGCGTTGATCCAAGGAGACTGACCTGCCTCCAAACCTTGTCCCTGTAAGTTCATCCCTACCCCAGCCCGGGGGCTCATCTTCCAGCTGAGCAGCTCCCGCAAATGCTCCTCCTGCTTCAACCAAAACGGAACAAGGGGAAGTTTGCCTTCTAAGTCCAGCTTGTTCTGACAGGAGCAGGTTGAGAGGTGCTTCTGTGCCAAGAGGGCCGGTAACCTTTTTTGCTGCCGTAGCTATTTAGAAAGGGCTTTCTTTCCGTGTCCTCCACAGGGCAACTGGTCTTGGAGAGGGTCTGTGTTTCCAGGTGCCTTCTTCATGAAATCACAACACTTGGGCCAGGGTGGTCAGCTGTGTGCTGAGAGAGAACATGTTTCTGCCATTGCCTGTGTGATGGGAGACACCTAGGCTCTCCCCTTCCCTCACAGGTGGGTACTGGAGGCTTGGATGGAAAGAAAACTTGAGTTTAAAGAAATGTGCTTACTGTCATAGAAATGTCTTACTGTGTTTTGGCTGTTATGGGTCTAGTGAGAAGCAGCAGACTACAGGTGCTGGTGGCCAAGTGGTGGCATAAGTAGGCTGCAATGGCAGAGAAAGGCAGGAGAGAGTACAAGGGAATACCAGGTTCTGTGGAGGTAGGACTACTCACCAGTTTCATTGTTTCATGTATCCATAAGGCAATGTCAAGTTTTACATTTGGTCGTTTGGAGACAAGCCTGGAATAGATAAATGTGAGAGTTATTAGCTGGAGCTGTGACAAATGAGACATATGCTCAGCCTCTAGAAAACCTTCTGCTCCTCTTCCTCTACCTGTATCAAGAGCAGGACATGGCAGACTTAGCAGCTCTCTCCGTTCTCTAGCTCTCTACTGCCAGAGCTACCTTGTCCAGAAGGTTTTTTCCACTGGCTAAGCCTGATACTTTAAGGCCCATGAAGGCTTTAAAGCTACTTACAGATTGCAAAGTGACCTTTTTTAGGCTTCAGAGTCTGAGACCATCTCATGTGAACTGAGAGACCCTGAACAGAGAGAGCAAATTCTCTTGCATGTTTCTCAACTGCCACATATTTATTAGTTATAAATAATAAATGTCATGTGGCTTGCAAAATATATATCAAATCTATTTAAGAATACTCAAGGCTTGTAATAAGCTTTTAATCTTAAAGTATTTTTGGTCTCAACCAGTGTTTTCAGCCCTTGACTGCAGGAGTCTAAGAGGGAAGGAGAAAGGTAAATTACCCTACATTATACTCTTAAATATGAAGACAGGAGAGGGGTTAAGCCAAAGGCAGATCTTGGACGAGAACCCAGGAGAGATGAGGATGGACTCGTGCAGTCAGTCCTTTGCAGAAAGGTTATGCCTGCTGGCTGCCAGTTGCCAGACACCGGGCAGGAATATGCCCTGCAAGCTCCATCCTTACCACCCGGCCCCTGGCTCTGCTCCCAGCTGCTGGGAAAGGCAGGACAGGAGGCAGAGCAGGTCCTGCTCTTCCCAGCTGAGCCCCACACAGGGGCACCTGGAAACACAGACCCTCTCCAAGACCAGTTGCCCTGTGGAAGACATGGAAAGACAGCCCTTTCTAAATAGCTATGGCAGCAAAAAAGGTTACCGGCCCTCGTGGCACAGAAGCACCTCTCAACCTGCTCCTGTCAGAACAAGCTGGACTTAGAAGGCAAACTTCCCCTTGTTCCATTTTGGTTGAAGCAGGAGGAGCATTTGCGGGAGCTGCTCAGCTGGAAGATGAGCCCCCGGGCTGGGGTAGGGATGAACTTACAGGGACAAGGTTTGGAGGCAGGTCAGTCTCCTTGGATCAACGCAGCTGAATGGAGGGGCAGGCAGCTGGTCCCTGCTTATTTGACATAGCCTCTTTTGCTCATCCACCTCCTCCTTGACTGCCACGCAGGGGGTTGACAGCTTGGCTCCACGTGAACACAACACGACCCCTCTCTCCTCCCCAGTTCACCAAGTGCACGTTTCCTACGCCTTGGCTAGTGCAGGTCAGGCTGAAAAGTTGTCCTCGTAAGGGCCGAGCTTGTTTGCTTTCTTTGAGGATGTTTGTTTAATATCTCTTCGCTAATGAGTCAGGCTTTTTCTATGATCCACAAGACATCAATACTGCATGTGCTCAGGGACCTGAAGCACGTACACTGAGCACCCTGTGTTTCAAATGGCAAGTGTTTTGTTAACAACAACAGCTCCACAAGCCGGGGAGCTGCCTCAGCTTCTGGAGTCACAGCGAGATCAAAGCACACAGAGGTTAATTGGCAAAATGCCACAGGAGCCATCCTGCAGCAGGAACTTATGATTTACAAGCACACCAGTAAAAGACAGCTTTAATCACTAGATTACACTAAGTACTTACAAATTTTAATACAGTAAAGCACTGTTTTTTTCTACTTCAACATCAAAAACCCTTTCCTTCTTAAATATAGAAACACATAATCAGATTCCTATAAAAGGCTTCCTCCCGTCACTCCCCCCCCCCAAGAAAAGCATTAATATTATAAATAACGCCACAAATATATCTGAGAAATAGGTGCAAGAGGATAGAGAGGAAGAATTCACCTCTTCCCTCTCTCTCCCCACCCCTGTTTTGTGCTTCCCATAACTGTTTGCCTGGAGCCAGCTGTCCCTTTTGACTGTGCTGCCCTCTGGGTTATTTCCTCCTTTTCCTGTGAGAAAACAGGCATTGCCCTGTGCTGACCTGTGGCTTGGGGTCCCTGGCATTGTCCTCTGAGCACAGAAATCTCCTGATGCCCTCCCTGCTAGCCCTGGGTACCTCGCTTGCCCAGCATGCTCTTTAGGCAACGCCTTTGCCAAAACGAAGGGGGGGGGGGGATGTGTGAAGTTGAGGAGCCCCCCCAGCTGCATGTCCCCAGTGCCAAGGACACACCACCCAGAGGGTCTCCCCCACAACCAAGAGAAGCCGCTACAGGAGCGAGGCAGTGAGCCTGGCTCACAGGCTGCTGAAAATGGTATGTTAAATATTCTATTGTGTGCTTAAATGGTATTTATAGACACCATCAATCAAGCAGGTCCTAAATGCATTAAGTCGAGATTCGTTTAAAGACCAGTGTTCTTCCAGACTCCTAAAAACAGCTCAGAAAAATGATATCATTATAGCTCTCACCTAAATCTCCTGGATTCAAATAGGTCTCCGATGCTCAGCAGGGCTTGGTTTACACTCAGCCCCAGCCCCTGGTAACCATCATGGAGGTGGACACAGGCAAGGGGAACCAAGCTCAGATTGACCTCTTTTGTTAGAGCGAGCAAGGCTCGCAGTACCCTTACCTTCATACAGTCAAGGTTCAGAGGAGCAACGTCAGTTCAGAACTGACACACAAGTTAGGATCAGCCCCCAAACCTTCAGGATTGGTAAAAATCAGCACAGAGGCACAACCTCATCTCCAAGCCAAAGTGAACAACTAACCTCTTGCACTGCTTTTAAACTCTAACCTCCCTGTGTCTCTGACCATAATTGGGCACAGCTGGGCTCCCTCTGCTTGCCTCCAGCCAGGAGGCAGTCTGAAGCACCAAACAGAAAACATATGTGAACTACAGACCTTGCTAAATGAGCCGTAAACAGCATTTTTCATTCCTGATGTGGTGGCATTTTAGGCAGCATTAGAGTGTTTGCAGGGGTGCAGTTTCTTCGGCTTTTTGGCCATCTGAACATAATTTATGCCGCTGTAGCAGATGTCCCACAGCCTAGGACACAGGGAGAGCAGCAGGCAGTGCTGGTGTACTAACAGTGGGATAGGCACGGTACCTGAGCAGCCAGTGGATATAGGTATTGTTACCCTGGTTTGGACTCTCAAGTGTAAAATGAGTTATTTAACCTCCTGAGCTGCCCATGTTTTTATTTGTATTTACCAATTCATCACTTGCAAAATTAAGGTAGCACTTACAAGCCATTCTCAAGAGAAGCAGCGTTTTACATTCTGAGTTTTACATTCCAGTGGTGCTGGAAGCAGAAATGAGGCAGAAGTGAGTGTGACTCGGTGCTGGAACGCTGCGGCTTATTCTCTGCACAGCTAACCTACAAGGGCAGAGGAACATTAAGCACTATGTAGTCCACTGATTTGCATATGCACGCAAAACTTCCACTGCAAATTTAAGTGATGCGCCTGTCATGCAGCCGGGTAAGCTGTGATGCAGTTTGCTTTTTCTTCATTACTGTAATTAGTTTATAACCTCTTGCTCCACCCCCACCATTTTTTTTTTTTTTGGTGTTAACTGTTCTGCAGAAAGTCAAACCACAGGCAGCTTTCTCCTACAAACAAATCCAATTAGTTAAGACTGTGGACAGTTTTAAGATTTAAGACTCCACAGAGGTGCCCGGATGGAAATCATTTAGGTTAGTTAGTTCTTATTCAAAAACACACAAATGGAGGAGAGCAACACATTTAGCTTGGGGACTGGTGGGTGGAGACTACCAGATAATTAAAGGTCTCTCCTGTATTATCACCTTTGGAAAAAGGAGGGCCAGATAAGCCAGGATATGACCCATTACCGGCAAGGACAAGTATGTAGGTCACTGTGTCATATGGAAAGACGTACAGTGGAACCTGAGCAGCAACCTGCATGCAGTGGCCCAGATCAAAGAAGAAACTGGGGACACCTTTAAAAAGAGCTCTGGCCACGGAGCAGGGAACAGCAAGAGGCCCCAGGTCCAAAGGAAAACACTGCCCAGCTTTCTTCTTCCTCTGGATGGACAGATGGCCGTCTTGGCTTCTGGCAGGAGGTAGCTGATGAAAAAACCTTTGATGAAGAAATCCTAGGATTTTGTAGGGCCAAAAATAGGGAGGGCAAACAGGCGCAGGGGTTGTACAGATGGGTGCATGTACAGCGTGAGTGACTTCTGCTGGGTCTCACTCTTCCTTGGGTTCTTTCATCCGGAAAAACAGAGACAAAGAAAGCAGAAGGGAAAAAACATTTAACTCCTAAGGCATAAAACACAAATGAGGCAGACAGCAGGGTGGCTGCAAAGGTTTCAGACATTCATTTCTGGGAACGGGTTAGGAGAGATCTGAATCCAGCTTCAGCAGTGTGAGTCATCAGCTCATCTGCAGCTCTGGTGAATCTGCTATAGGTCTTGGAAACAAAAGTTGCCAGCCTGGCAATGCCAATAAAGTGGGCATGCTAGACTTAGAATGATTGCATGAAATCATCCTGGAGGATCAGCTACCCAGCAGGAGTCAGTAAGGGTCAGAAACACTAACAGGAACATTGCTGCTTTCTAATGATGACTATTTAGATCCACGTGACTCCAGAAGGCACCACGGTTGTCACCTGCCAGGCAGTTCCCTTGATTATATGGTGTCATAGACCAATAATATATGACTATTTCCATGGACCATGAGGTTGGTATTTCAGGACACATTATTTCAAATAACTGTTTATACAGTAACAGCTTGCTGCAATGGAGTCATCCTGTGGTTCTGAGGTTACTTAGTACCACAGAAAAACACAAGAAACCACCTGAGCTCCCTCCACTGTCGACTAGGTACCATGGGGTGCCACAAACCCCACAGAAGTGGCAAGGGCTTAGCACAGCAGTAGGAGCTGCTTTGGGTGACAGCAACCCACATTTGGCAACCTTTGGTCTAAACAGCTTGAATACTGGGGGAGAACCATAGCACTGCAAAGACCTCAATTGCATCAGGTCTTCTGTCATCACCAGGGTGGTATTATTGTACCCAGGACTTCTGCCGCTACCAGCTCTAAGCAAAATGCTACCAGTTTATGAGGAATATTTGCCACCCAGAGGGCTAACTAGAGCATAAAACCTCTCCTGTGCAAATGGTGAGTTAGAAATGTGCCCTCATTTCACACTGGAATAAAATCTGAATATCACAAAACCCTGAAAAATAATGTTTAGAAATTAACAAAATGCAGAATATTTTTTTTATTCTGCCTTCAGAGCTTTTGTGTTGTTATGAAAACAAACATTTCACATGGAAAAAGGAAATATTTTATTCCAAAAAGTCCCCAAAAGTAAAAGCAGGACACTTAATGACCATCCAAAATTTGCAAAATATGAATTTCTGTGGAACTGCATTGTTTTACTGACCTTCAGAGGCTGTAATTTGTTATTGGTTTTCTGTCCAATTCTAATCAGTATAGCAATATCCAATAAGGGTGTCCTGAAAAATTACTCACATTATATCAGCAATATACATTATTAGTTATAATGTATTTGAAATGACAAAAGCATGAGAGCACTAAATGTAGTTTATTTCACCCCAGGAGCTAATACAGGAGAGCAGAAGGCTGCTGGTGGGCACCAGTTGAGCCTATGCAAGAACTGCAGGGAGAGCTATACTATCAAATCTCTTCTAGTGACCAGTGGACCGAAGCAAAATACTAGATTATGGACAGAGTGGTCATTTCAAGCAACTCTGTATTTTAAAATGGCTGGGCAAGTGGCAGGTTGAGAGAGACTAGGAAAACAAAACAGGGTTCTAGTATTAGCAAGTCAAATTGTGAACTGATGTCAGGAACACTGTGATAATCATTAATTTCACAATATTTGTGCTGTTTTCTATAACGATTGCTCCTACAACTCTGTAACTATGTGAAAATTGCTATTCTCATTTAAAAGTAAAAAATGTTTCCAGCCTTGAAAGTTAAAAAAAAACACTAACCAAGCACTCCAAAGTAAAATAAATAAATAAATAAATAAATAAATAAAAGTACATCAAACTAATTCTTAAAACCAAACCCCCCAAGCTCTCAGGGTTTTCCAGCAGACAGCTCATGATGCGTGGTGGTCTGAGTTGAGCTGATAGCTGCTGGCTGCTCAACTGGAGAAAATTTGGTTTTCTTGAGGGAGAGGTGACTAGGCGGGAGTATCTGTTTTTAAAAGATAACGGTAAAATATGGTGGCTGTAGCGTTGAGAGGAAGGAATAGCTGCAGTTTTCATGTGGGTTTTTTGTGTCTGAGAGATGGAGCTGGGGGAAAGACTAAAAGTGGATCCTAGCCAAATCTTTAATGGAAATCTTTGCGCTTGCTCCCTATCTCTTTGCTTCTACAAGTTTTCAAATACCTGGAAAATGCATCACTAATGGGCTGTATATACACATGTACGTGTGTGTATATGTACACGTACGAGTGGGTTTAAAATGCCTGCAAGCCTTTAGCCACCTAAGGCCGTGTAAGAAGCAACAGCCCCGACATACAAGTGTTCAGAAGTAAGAATGTAGCTGCCACAAAACCCATCTCTAATCCTCCTTTAATTACATGGCCAAATGGGGCCCTAATGCTGAGACAGCTCCAGGCTTCCCTGGGCTCCAGCAAGCATGAAGGAAGCAGCAGCACTTGATGGCTCAGGAGGGTACCGTACAGAAGGTGAAGCGAAGGCTATAATTAGGAAACCACTTTATTGTGAAGCAGGAGGTCTAATGAAAGCAGCTGATGGAACCAGCTGCCTGCATCTACATTAACAATAGCCTGCTAGCATCATTAGTATCTGCCATCTTTCCTTCCTCCACCTTCTCCAGCACATCTCTGAATGTTTAGAATGAAGTAATCTCCCCAGCACCATAAACACCGAAATCTTGCTTTAAATTTCTCCACTGAGATCTGCTTGAATTCCTGCGTTATGATGGCCACTATGCTCGGGGTTGGGGGTGGGGGGGAGAACTTCCCCCTGGGCACACCTGTGGCAAAGAGCCAAGAAAGGGTGGCTGCATCCTACTCTTACTCCACACACGCTCCCTCATGGTTGAAGGACACAAAGGAAATGCAGAGAATGCAACTAAGCAGTAGCAGGTGCAGAGAAGCAGACCAGGCTAAATCCCAGCAGAAAGTTAGATAGCAACAAATGCAAGGCACTTACACACAGCTCTTCTTCACAGAGCTCAAAATGGTCTTACACACACAGAGGATTCATCGCTCCTGGCTCTTGTGAGAAGTGGTCAAAGACCTGTTGGCCAGCCAAGAACACTGGGGTAGAAGAAAAGAGCAAGGTGCTTGTTTGAGGCCTGACACGTGAACAGAAAATTAGTCTGCTAATTTTCAGTGCTTAATTCTGGAAATTTTAACTTACATGCTTCAAAAAGACCTTTGGAGGTCCTTAATCCATCTGTTCCTCACGTCTGGTACCCTATACTTCCCCCCCCCCCCCCCCCCCCCGAGTATTTTGTGCAGTTTGGCTTGGAGAAGCTAATAACTTCTCTGTATACACTGAGCAGACTAACCCCTTGCTTTTCAGCTTAGCTGTTAATACAAGTGGAAGTACATATAGGAAGGAGCTTGCCCTTTTGCTGCCCTTGGTGCACCTAGTCTGAGCTGACAGGATTTCAGATCTCCAAGGGTCTCCCATCCAGCAGCCTTTAAAAGCATTCCAAATTTACTACTCTTTTGACCAGCAAAGAAAATAAATCTTCCTTGCCATAAATGCTAATGTTGGTGCACTGAGAAATTCAAAGGGAGACTGCAGAGAGGGAGAGAGAGGAACATTCCCCATGCGATGATTAAAGTGCCAGTTCATGAAAGCTGACGTCAGCGCGTGCTTGCAGGGTGGCAGAGCGCTTTGCATTTATCCTCTCCTTGTTTGTGCTCCATCTGGATGGGCTCCAGTGGGGAAAAAAAAAGAAAGAAAAGAGAAAAGGAGAGGCTAATGCCTTTCTAATACCTTTCTGAATTCCTTGGGTTTCACACAGGGAGCAGGCTCTGAAGCACCTAACTTTTGCTTGTCCAGTTCAATGAGATAAAAGAAACCGAAGGCAGCTCGTGCTGGCAGCCAAAGGAAGCTATAAATAGATTGTCATAGCAAAGAGTCAGTTGGGGCAGCTCCAAGGAGGACCAAAGCAGAGCACACTGGTAAATAACGTAATATCAAAATTCAGTAATTTGCAGAGGAAACCTTGTTTCCCATCAAATGGATTCATGTGCTTTCACATAAAGTCATAACAGTTAAAAACAACAACAACAACAAAAAAAGCTGGGTGAGTAAGCTACAGGTTTCTGCTAAAAATGGTCCGATGGGAAGATGGGAGGGAGGCCAAGAGCAGCTCCCTGACTTGGTGGTGGTGTTCGCAGGTTAGAGGATAAGCAGATCTCCCTTCCCTGGGATGGAGCAGCATAGGGAGTGCCACACGCCCCCCCTTCCTAACCCCTTGTCCCCTTCCAGCGGTGGCACCACCAGTTAGGTCAAGCAGAGCAGTTTGCTGAAGGTGAGCTGTGAGCATTGCAGAAGCAGCCTTCTCTGGGAAAAAAAAAAAAAGAAACCCACCTTTTTTTTTTTTTCCTTCCTCATTAATTTTCTTTGTCCTCCCCTCTTTTTTAATTCCAGGCTGCTGTTGGAGCCCATGGGAAAGCTTACCCAATCAATATGGTCACACACAGAATCACAGAATCACCTAGGTTGGAAGGGACCTTTTAAGATCATCTAGTCCAACCAATAAAAAAAACCAAAAACAACGAAAAAAACCCACCACACACACCACCACATTCACACCACACAAAACACCACCCAACACTAATCTATATCCCCGAGCA
>JAOTQQ010000023.1:29663632-29686420 GCA_026546715.1 Gallinago undulata
TAGGGGGCCCAAAACTGGACACAGTACTCAAGGTGGGGCCTCACCAGTGCTGAGTACAGGGGGACGATCACCTCCCAGGTCCTACTTACTACACTGTTCTTGATACAGGCCAGGATGCTGTTGGCCTTTTTGGCCACCCGGGCACACTGCTGGCTCATTGCTGGAACTACTACAATAATTACATTGCAGGGTTTTTTACTGATTATTATTATTTTTACGGGCTACTTTTTGGTTTTAGGGATACACACTGGTACTGTCAAGCAGTGCGGATGACCCCTGTGCACAACAGTGGTTTTAATCTGTTGTTGCTCGTAGAGCTGGCATGGTTACTTGGTAGAAACTGCTCACAATCAATACAGGAGTTAGTTCTGCAGCAAAGCTGCCTCTCAATCACTGAAATGGGGAGGTGGGGGTCAGTCTCTTCTCCCAGGTAACAGGACAAGACAGAACGGCTTCAAGTTGCACCAGGGGAGATTTATATTGGGTATTAAGAAAAATTTCTTCACTGGTAGGGTTCATCAAGCATTGGAATGGGCTGCCCAGGGAAGTGGTTGAGTCACCATCCCTTGAGGTATTTAAAAGATATGTAGATGTGGTGCTGAGGGACATCGTTTTGTGGTAACTTGGCAGTGCTGGGTTAACAGTTGGACTTGATTATCTTAGAGGTCTTTTCCAACCTAAATGATTCTATGAAATAACAACATTAAATTTACTGGAACTATTCAGAAGAAACAACTTTTCTTTCTCCCTGGACGTGCTGATGGTTTAGACTTAGTTTCCTTTTCAAAACTCAGCAAGGTGATATAAAAAATTTAAAAGGTTCCCAATCAGTAATATTGTTCAACTATATGCTTTCAGCTGGAAAATAAGTCAAAAGACAGATGTTCTGTACTTCTGAATATCCTGAAACTAAATAGTCTTCAAAATCACTAAATAGTCTTTGAAATAACATTATGAAATGAAAAATTTCACTTTAGGTCTCCTTTTCCCCATCACTTCTCTTCCACCAAGTAAAAAATGAAAGACAAACAGACCAAGGACACGAGAAAAAAAAAATCCGATTCAGCAACATAATTTCTTCTCAATAGGATTTCTCTTTTCTCTTCTGAAGGATGAACCTTCACCATGTAAACAGATCTCACATCGGATCCCCAAACATCCTGACCCTTCCTACTCGAAGGATCCCGTCAGAGCTAGGTGAGGAGAGGGTGCAACCTGCAGCCTTGCATCTCACAGGCTGGAGGTGGAACCTGGTGAGCTAATTACTGGGTGTGGGTAATGCAAGTGGGAGCACGATGGGAGAGCAGTGAATTTTTCTCTCCTCTACGTTCCCTACCCTGTGATAATTGCAGCCTGTGTCTCTGCCAAAGCGCTGCCGCGCACCCAGTCCCCCTGTGTGGACATGGAGCATTGGGGCAGACCTGGTCCTCAGTCACCTGCACACCCCAAGCTTGCTGCTCCCCACCACGTTCTCCACGCTCGCACACGCTGCCAGCATTTCGCTCTCTTTGCATTCAAGCTAAGGGGAAAAACAGGCGTAAAATTGACACATCTGCCAGTCTAGCTATGTTGGCGATTCAGTGTGGCGATTCAGTGATAGGTTGTGTAGTGGTTACACAACTGGGCTGCGTCTTTGCAACCAGGACTTCTGGGTTTAATTTCCTGTTCAGTCACTGACTCATCACATAACCTGGGGCACATCACTTCACCTCTCTGCGCATAAATTCCATCATCTTTAGTTGAGGAGGGGGGTAATAAGACTATCTCACGGGAATGTTAGGACACACAAATTACCCTCATAAATATTTGTAAAAAGCTTTAGACAATAGTTTAACAAAGGCATTGAGTATTTCATTGTTGAATAAGCAACAACGAGGGGGATGTCCTAATTGCCAGGCTGGGTTATTTACTTGCCTTGCACCAGAGATTTCTGGCAGTAGCACCAAAAGGATGTCTCAGCTAGGGGAAAGGGTGAAGAGGTTGTTCGACTAGTACAGCAGGAAAAGGTCAGCTCACGCCACAAAACACGTACGTGACAGATAAATGTTATGCCAAAGGCTGAGAGGCATTTGCATCATTTTCAGCCCAGATGCACAAAAAGCTTATGTAGGTGACACAGTGATGGAAAACACATGTCTAATCCTGTTAAGAATGGTCCACAAATGCAGTTCTTTAGAATACATGGTCAACTCTGGTTTTGGACTTAAAAAAGCATTTAGATACCTGAAGTTCTGCTTTTGCACCTTCCCAGAAGTGTTATCTTCTCGCCTACGCTGAGCATCCCACTGTCAGCCCTCCACCTGAGGCTGTCAGGGCTTCACAGCCTAGGTTGTGTCAGTGCCTCAGATCCCTGGAGTGTCCGAGAGGAATACTCAGGGATACTATTCAATTCATATAATCACTCAGTTTTGCTGTGGGACATTAAGGAGCTGCTGCAGTCCAGGCTCTAGAGATTGTATTTGCCAACAGGTGAGCTTCCTGAGGGTCCCAACATCTGCACTGAAGTAATACAAGATGGTTGCTGAGAGAGCTAAGCAGAGAGCAAGTTTTAGAAACCCCAGAAATGCACTCTTGATTTCAGTTGTCTACCCCAGCTGTGTCCTCCCCACTTATTCCTAACTCCTGTTTTTCACTTTGATCTGAAAGCTGATTCAGAGGATACCTGTAGGCAACCTGGCAAGCGCAGGTAAATCTCCGGTGGGTGGAGAGCTGCTGAATGGGCCAGTTCCTGTAACTTCAACAGGAGGTACTGACAGCAAAACTGACTTGGTGTGAGAGCACACAGTACTTTCTGCCTCAGGTACCCACTGTGAAGGCATTCCACAGACTTTTCTGAAGGGCCCAAGGCTCAGTTTCCCAGCTGCTGTTAAACTGAACAGCAGCCCTGGCCACTGTTAACTTTGGGGATTATCTCCTGTCAGAACCTAAACCCATAAGGGCACTCAGGTGGTGCTTCAGTCACCTAAGCAACACAAATGGCGCTAAAGGGTTTTTCTTCATGGCTAGTTTTTAGCACTAAAATGAATTTAAAAAAAAAAATCCTTGATGGGTATGATACAGACACTTTAAAGGTATCAGGTCACTTTCCCTCTTCACAGCCATAGTTGTTTTATACCACTGAAAAACCATTCTTAGATGTTTGGAAGCAGCTGGTTTCTCCAGCTGAAATAACTCACTCCAGGGTCAGCCCATGGATAAAGGACAGAAAATCCTGACTGCTTTTCAATGAGCCATGATCCTGCAGCACCACTACTCCAAAAGGACTATTAAATCCTTCTTGTAAGGAAGCAGGAGGCCTGGAGAGTACAAGCACCCTACCACTGAAACACATGGATCCCATACTCTGACAGAGGACACGAGGATGTTTCCATAACTGACTTCTACAAATCCTGCTAAAGGACTGGGAATTAGTTCACACAGTTCAGTGAATCAAGTTTTCTCAGTAAAATACATATAACTTAATCTAGTTATGACTGCATTATGAGTGACAGTTACACAGGTCACAGAAATGGAAAGACATAAGGGAACTTCTTCCAGCCTCTAGCAAGTGAGTAGTTGCAACTACCCCTTAAATAAGGTCTCCTGTGTTTTGTGGATTTTTAAAAAAAATTGCTCAAGCCATGGGCTCTCTGTCTCTTCCCTTGGGCAAACATTCTCTCTGATGATCAAAACAGTACAATTTTTCCTTTGCACTAGGATGTTCATCAAAAGCAGCTGAAGCTAGTAAGCTTCCCCCTCCAGTCATGTGTGTGTTGATAGTGTTGGGTTTCAAAATCCCCAACAGAAATCTACTGAAATCAGAAAGGAATTCAGTAGGTGAAAGATGGTGTCCACAAAAGCTAAGTGCTGACAAGGACAGCAAGGACAGTTGATGACAGTTAAATGGAAGATACTCAGGGTATGCTAAGTTAAAACGTGCCAGCCTCTTTCCCCTCTTCCACCACTCCCTTTTTTTGGATACATACTCCCAGTGCTAGAAATACTTCTCAGGTGCCTGGATGAACAAACTGTACACAGGACAGAAATACTTTTAACACAATAGTTCTCAGGAGCATGCCCTCCCTGTCATGCTCAGAGATCTGATACCCAGAAAACTAGTTTCATTTAAGTAATTTGTGAACTCCTTTATGGATAGACTTTTGTCTTGCTTTTCCCAAAATCCCAGATACCTTCCTTCAGAAAAGAGCAAACATTGCAAACATGTGGTCCTCCGATAGCAAATTCTTTAAACACCGGAGGGAACACGAACCATGCAAACACAGAGTTGTAAAAATCCAGAGCGCCTCTTTGGGGTGAGGTTGTTTCACCTCAACATTTTAGCTAAATACCCCTCAACATAACAAAATTCTTCCCCAGATGTTCCAAACTACAACATAATTTGTAATCACTACATCTGTATCTCACCATCCAGAAGCTGGTGGAAACAAATGTTCCGCAATCCCCACAGCCACAAAGTCCTTCTGTGCAGATGTTTTTCTGATTTCCCCCCTCTTCCCTAAGTTCACTGAGCACCTAAACTGGACTTTGGGGCAAACTGACCTGAGATGAAACTCTTTTGTTGCATTTGACCTTGCAAAGCAAAATGCAGACACTGTACCACAGTGAGAGGGAGGTCCAACAGCAGGAAGAAAGGAGGCCAGCTCTTGAACTTGACTGCTCCCTAAGCCGTAGACAAACGATTTGCCAACACTTATCAGGCTCCGTCACTTCCCTGTTTGAAGAACAGATTACTTAAAGATCAGGCAACTTCATAACACTCACCCTCAATGCCCTTCACAACACCCTGGGGCAGGCAGCAAGGCCAGTACCCACAAAGATCCTTTGGACAGTGACTGCTCATGCACGCTGAACTGTAGCTCGTCTCCAGAGGAAGAATGCATAAAGCCTGTTTCCTCAGGCTGTTAAGAAATTGCTTTACACAGAAGAGGTAGTTTTCATTGGTGGATGAGACCACCACTGGCCAAAGCAAAATCCTAGGCTAAGATCATAGAATCATTCAGGTTAGAAAAGACCCTTGGGATCATTGAGTACAACCACCAACCCCACTCTGCAAAGTTCTCCTCTACACCATATCCCCTAACACCACATCTAAACAACTTTTAAATGCATTCAGGGATGGTGACTCAACCACCTCCCTGTGCAGCCTATTCCAGTGTATGAGCACTCTTTCTGTGAAGAATTTTTTCCTCATGTCCAGTCTAAACCTACTCTCTGCAGCTTGAAGCCATTCCCTCTTGTTCTATCGCTAATTACCTGTGAGAAAAGACCAGCACCAACCTCTCTACAATGTCCTTTCAAGTAGTTGTAGAGAGTGAGGAGGTCTCCCCTGAGCCTCCTCTCCTCAAACTAAACTCCAGCTCCTTCAATCACTCTTCATAAGATTTATTCTCCAGGCCCTTCACCAGCTTCGTTGCCCTTCTCTGCATTCGCTCCAACACCTTGAAGATGGTATCCATTTCATGCATTTTTTACATACAGGCTTGAAGTTCCTCTTAAGCCTCTCTTCTTTTGTGCATCAGTAGGCTATCTGGCCTACTCAGTGGTCCAGTGACAAAAAATGCCATGAGGGTAGCTGAAACCAAGGGCACATTATTAAAGAAAAAAGGGGGAACAGGCAACTGACTGACAGAATGTAGAGATTACTTTCTGATTTAATGTGACACTAAATGCAGTCAGACTAAGATCCAGACTAATCATTTGTCATTCATGCTGGCTTGATGTCACCTCCACTTAACCAGCACAGAGGGAACACACAACAGTAATACCTTCAAGGAAATAATTTTGCTTGTGGAACAACTGCAAACTGCATGATTCTTGATGGCTTTTAGATGTCAGTGCAGTTCACCACATACTTCAGTATATACACAAGAAAGATGCCAGAAGGTATTTCCATAGATTAAATAAGCCTGAGTTCATACTCTAGCTCCTATATGCTCCTGCTGTAGTAGTGCAGTAGAGCTACATCACAGCTACAGAAACTAGGGGGCAAGTCTCACTATGAGACTTGCTCACTAAAGGCTGCACCTATTATGTTTTGGCTTTCAGAAGCTCAGAACAAAGTTTAGTTTTCTAAGTGAGGAAATGGGATGTCTAGTTATTCTAGCAGGGCCACCAGCACAAAACTCAAGATGCACTTGTACCCATCTCTAGGCAGAACAGACCTGATGTGAGAATCATAGAATGGTTTGGGTTGGAAGGGATCTTAGAGATCAGTGAGTTCCAACCCCCCTGCCATGGGCAGGGACACCTCCCACTAGACCAGGTTGCTCAAAGCCCCATCCAGCCTGGTCTTGAACACTTCCAGGGATGGGGCATCCGCGACTTCCCTGGACAACCTGTTCCAGTGCCTCACCACCCTCAGTGTAAAGAATTTCTTTCTGGTATCTAATCTAAATCTCCCCTCTTCCAATTTAAAACCATTACCTCTTGTCCTTTCACTACACTTCCTGACAAAGAGTCCCTCTCCGGCTCTCCTATAGGCTCCCTTCAGATATTGAAAGGCCGTTACAAGGTCTCCCTGGAGCCTTCTCCCCTCCAGGCTGAACAACCCCAGCTCTCTCAGCCTGTCCTCACAGGGGAGGTGCTCCATCTCTCTGATCATATTCGTGGCCCTCTGCTGGACCCGTTCCAACAGATCCATGTCCTTCCTATGTTGAGGACTCCAAAGTTGGACACAGTACTCCATGTGGGGTCTCACGAGCGCAGAGTAGAGGGGCAGAACCGCCTCCCATGACCTGCTGGCCACACTTCTTTTGATGCAGCCCAGAATGCGGTTGGCTTTCTGGGATGAAAAACTGCAGTACAAAATACTGCAGTATCTCTAGGCTGAGAAACTGCAGTATTTTGTAGCTCATGCTTTAGGAAACCCACCACCACCACTTCCAGCATGCACACATGATTTAGAAAGATAAATCAACTTGTACTACTGATTTGAGTTTCCCTTGAAATACCTAGTACTGCTACGAGGTTCTGCAGAGAACTGTATCTTTTTAGTCCTTCCCAAACTAAGAGATGTATAACCAGTGGCTATCCACGCTCCCAGGAGGGAAGAGGACTCACAAGAACAACATTCAGGGATGAGAAGAGATTGTAGCCTTCACGATCCACTGGGATATCTGCTCAGGTTCCTCGCTTGTGAGGCTTATACTTTCTACTGTGTCTGAGGTGAAGGTGCCGTGGAACGGACTGGAGTGCAGTAAATCTTGTCTCCTGCATTGCAGGTTGGAGGCTATGTTTGCTTCCATTTACTGAGCTAAATAAATACCAGCAGTTGGGATATCAGATAGATAGTTAACGACTCACAGTGAAGACAGGGACGAGAAGATGCAGCAGAGATGCTTGTGCTGCAGTGAAACAAGATGCAGGTGCTACTGTTTTGCATTCCAAATATATCCCCACTCAGGGCTGCATGTAGGGCTCCCAGACATACATGTGGATAAGACTTAAGTAAATAAAAGTTCTAATAATAATAGCCCAACTTGATCTGCACTCAAAGGGAGAGGTGAGTGGAGCTACAGCCCCTGAAACCTGACTATACAACTTGTATTTTACCCACCTCTTTTTATCTCAGCAAGAACAATGAGTGAAGTGGAGAAAGGAGGAGTCTGAATACCTTCTGTGTGCATAATGAATAGATTTAGGAATCCCAGAACACTTTTTTCCCTGAAACATTTTAATTTTTTGCTCATTTGCATTTCTGGAGTGGAAATGTAGGTCACCTCACCAAAAAAAACCCCAACATCACAGCACTGCAAACCGCAGTTTTGGCTTCAGTAAAATCAAAGTTTGAAGTATTTGACATTGGAAATAAAGATATTGAAAAATAAGATCACAGGGAATTGATGAAGTATCTTCTGTACTAGTAGATGGTATGAATAGACCTGCAAGTATAAAACTAGGAATGACTAGATTCCAGTTGGCTCTGAACTCCTGATCAGAATTTTGAAAAAACTTTGCAAGTTCTTCCTTGGACAGCAGCCATGGAGACTCCACTCTGGGAGACCCGAACATGCCACAGGTCCTGTGAGAAGGGTTCAGCCAGGCTAGGTTGCCAATCAGGTACCTCATTTTTTGTTAGACCCCCTACTGCATGCTAGTGAGGAAATTCCTTCTTCACAGGAAGAATCATTCTGGAACCAGCTGCTGTACAGTGGTGGGCAGAAGGGTATGGGTGATTTAGCCCTGGCAGAGAAGTGGTGTGTGTGGCCCAACTCCACATCCAGTCCCAGGCAGATGGAGCCTAGAGTCAAGGCAGTATAGAAGGCACAGTTATTCTAGCTGTGCTGCCTAGCACACGGATGGTCTGGGTTGTTCAGAAGTTAGCTTAGAGATACTTCCATAGCACTGTACTTGTTTGTGTAGAATTACCATCACATCTTTAACTCGATGCTCTTGTTGGAATCTAACATGTGAAATTGCGGCTGTTCTTTTTTATCTCACTTACCTTGCTATTGAGGAATACCAGGTCACATCATGGACATGTAGCTAACGTTTTACAAGAAAAAAGAGCAGATGCACGATTAAGGTACCAAGAGGCATGAACAAGTTTTTTCACTTCATGCAAGCAATTGCCATCCTGAATAATTTTTTACAAATTGAAAATTGCATCCCAGAATGAAAAAGCTTTAGCACTTTAAACTTCATCCTCTGTTTGACTGATCTACAGAAGCTAACTCTACAGTACATTTCTGATCAAGATTATTTGGCCTAAAATTCCTGGCTAACCAAGAAGCTTCATTTATATCCAACAGGTTGGTTTTTTTTTTTATCCTGCTGCTCTCTGCATCACATCAGAGAGCATCCTCAGCAGAGACAGATGTTTGTTCCACTTGCTTTACAAATTTGTCATTTTAGTGTTCTTTTCTGTGTCAATCTCATGTTGGTGCCTCTTCGTTCTTCTTCCTGACACAAGCCAGATGAATAAAGAGCCCACCAGGATTCCAGCTACTGCAGCCACAATGACAGCCCAGTAGGGGACTGAAGGTTCGGTTTTCTCCAAGTTGAGAGCTGAACTTCTGAATCCACTATTTCTCAGTGTGGAAAAAAAGCGTTTTTCCTACAAAGGGAGAGTAAAGGTTTTACTGACCACAGACCACTCAAGAGGCAGCATTCAGTCCATAGGCCATCACTCCTTCCCAGAGTCAACCTTTAGGCAGACTATCAGCTGTTTCTGCCTTCCATCTGTCTTAGCTCAATCTCTTTCTGGCTCTATTGCCTGAAAGTTCCTTAGAACAAAGGACTGAGCCATCTCAAAATCAGGTGTCATGGCATCATTTCCAAATTTGTTTGCTGCAGACAACCAAATGGAAATATGTAGACATTAAAACTAGCTCGAGTGAGAGGCTTTCTACTGCAGTGAGGATACTTTTTTATTTGCATTAAATTTTAAGTAGATTTTCCTGTGCATAACACAACAGCAGTATATTTTAGCTATTTAAAGCCTTCACAAAGATATTCTTCTAGAGACCAAGAAGAGAGAAATGAAAGCATTTAATGGAGAGTATGGACATCTTGGCCTTTACTTACTGGGTTTGGACATTTGAGTTTTGATCTGTCATGGGTAAAGTTGTTGTAAGTCTGCTTTTCACCAACCGGCTCCAACTGAAGAAGAGAAAAACACTAGTAAGCACAATGATGATTTCCTTCCTCCTCAGACTCTCCTGACTTGGATGGTTACAACTTTTAATCCAATTTTTTGGTGCTTGTACCAGTGAAGAAATGTAGAAGGTGCATCACAGGAAAGTTTCCCAACATTTTAACACTCATGAACTGAAGACACTGAGAATCTGATGTACTGTCTGCAGAAAAACTCCCGTAGGAAACAAGAAACAGGAGAGGCCTTTCCTCCTTTTGCACTTAGCGGAGAAGAAAATAACTCTGCAATACCGTATACTTTCAATGTTCTGCTAAAACAAAGTGGTTCACTATACACCCAGTTCTCCCACTTACACGTATCAAATGACATTATAAACAATGTAGAAAAAAAACCCACATGACAGATTTTAGTCATGTTAACTTGGCACATTACTGAAAGAAAGACGCTTAGGCGTCACAGTGATAGAAGTGACTTTAGAAATGATGTAGAGTTAGAGACAGGATGAGATGATGCCAACCTTTGCAATCTTCACTCAGACAAGCAATTCCCTGGGAGTTTTAGCCGAGGCTAGGTTCACAAGATTGCAAGAACTGAGTTAAATAGAGCCTTTTATATTATCAGTTGTCAGCTAAGTTGCAATAGCTGACCATAGGCTCACCCCGAGTCCACTTCAAACTCAAAATAAAAATATATCCAGGCTAATGGCATAGCATTTGTGGTTGGCTAGGAGCGCGCATACCATCAGTTACCATAGTTAAGCTAACGAGTAGAGGCTTGCTCAGTCACGTTAACTGAAGTGTTTACAACTGTGTATGGACATGCCTGAAGGACTGGCCCCTAGAGAACTGCAGAGTTGTCATCCAGCAGTTCTGGGAATACAGCGCAGAGGAGTGCTGGTGCTTCTGCTATTGTCTATACCTGCATTTACTGTCCTCAAATGATTAAAGTGTCAACTGTATGTTGGAGAGAAACAATACCACAACAAGCCCAACATAACATGGAGAAAATAAATTCTATTCATAAGATTCCCATATGGAAATACTGGGAATACTCTCCCTCTCTAGTTCAGTGAAAGAAAAATTATAAAGGAGAAAAAAAAATGAAGTAGAGACTGAAAAATGAAAAGACAGAGATGAACTACAGCAAAATGTGATTAGGGAAGGGAAGAAAGCTAACAAGTGGAGAGAAGATGAGAAGCAAAACAGAATGCCAGGATTTGCTGATTGTCATGGGGTCCTGCCAGACTTGTATAAGAGTCCTAATTATTTGGCCTGCCCACCAGCTAATGTTGTGGAGGCTGAATTTGGTAGTTTTATTGCATCTTAAAGGGAACAGCTGAAATTCTGATGTGGTTATTTGTAAGATGCATGGCTCATATCCTCTAGCATTCTGTCTGCTCTACGACTGGTTATTTGTAGATAACTGTAATACTTTCCTTGCCAGGGCACTTGGTAAGGAGTCTGGCGCAGAGCCCAGACAAAGGATGATAAGGTGCAAAATTCCGTAGCCAGCCACGTTTGCTTCATCTTTATGCGATCCATTCCTCAGGAGCATTAGGTTCTGAGCTTTGACAATGACAGCATCCTCATGCTTGTGAGTGTACAGGGCAACTTCTGGAAGAAACACTCAGCTCCTCTAGAGCATGTAGCAAACATGGAGGCAGAACATAGGCTAAACACACTGTCCGTATGCTCTTCTCCTGAGCCAAAGGATCAATGAGGTGGATTTCAGACCAGTGGGGGCCCCTTAAGACCGGCTCTCTGACTTCAGAGAGCAAGAATATGCTTTGCTTTGCATGAAGCAAAAAGAGCAAATAACATCGTGGTGAAGGAGAGGTTCCTTATGCCACCGCCATCCCTGCATACTCCCCGCAGTGGCCAGGCACAGGCCAGCCCTTTCTGTGTACTGACAAGAATCCATGTCATTTGGCCACAAGCCCACAGCCTGCTGAGCTTTTCAGGGAACAGGGAAACAATACCGCCTTACAGTAAGCTCTCACAGCCTCACCATACATGGACTGTGAGTGAAAAGCAAGAATGTGTTACAAGAACTAGATTTAAATAGTAAACAGTAAAATCTTCAGTTGGCATAGACCAACAGATCTCTACAGAAGGGAATAGTTGCACTTTGCATCAGTAAGAATCTGATCCTCACCACCCTAGTAGAAGCTTTGTGTCAATATCCTTACACGCGTAGGAAATGAGTGACAGTCTGGATAGAATAAAACTCCAGTGTCATAGAAAAAGGACTGATGGTGATTCAGGAATGAGTAATGGCCAATAGGAACACCACGTGGTAACAGAAACCCAATTTAAGGCTACCATATGTCCAGATACCGTCTCTTTTTCTTCTTGAATTTGAATATTTTCTACATTTGCCTGGGTTTTTTGGGCCACTATGGGCCCTGTTCAAGCTACTGCACAATGAAGCCTACCAGACTGCTGTCAGCTGGAGTCTCAGATGATGAAGCCTGATGGAAAACATGCAGGTTTGCTGTGCATGCAGAAATCAATTAGTCAGAGCATGTGTACGTCTACTGCTTTCTATAACCCTGGACCTAGAGCTCATAGGTTATACTGGGCAACTGCACAAATTTCTGCCCTGCATTCCCCAGTCTTTGTGTTCAAGTTCATTCTGGGGTATCCTGTAAGTTTCTTATCTTGCTCAAACTTTCACTTAAACTCAAAAGAAACTTCTCTCCATTTATGCTGGTTTCTTGTAAAACCAGGATACAGGATTTCTGCTACCACAATGCGTTTGGGTACTGGTGTTTATGAGACAAGAGAAGGAAATTTTGCTGTGGTATGAAAATGCTGTAGTTGTCCTTCCACCATGGGAAACATCACAGTTCTGAAAGCTGCTGTGACCTTGGAGTCATCAAGTCCAGCATGTGCCTCTTACACACTCTTTCAGCTCTATTCAAAAGCTACCACTTCGCCCAAAATGACAGAAGGAATGTGACTGCAAGCAGAGGCATCATAGGTGTGATTTCAGCCTCCCAGTAGTTTCAGTGACTCTACTAGAACTGTTTCAGATTCTAGAGTGGGTGGTAAAACATGTCCACACTATTAATGGCAGCAACTATTCAATCACATGTACGTTTTCCTAATAAATGTAGCAGAAATCACTGAAGAAGAGCAAGTTCATTCAACACACATTTTCAGTAAACCTACATGAGTGAATGCTTAACTAGACTGATTATTTACTTATTACTTTATTATTTACTTATTTACAAAGGAAAAGGGAATTTTTTGTTACATTAAGACTTCCAGGATTTCTAATTTTGCATGAGCAAAGACTTACACTGTTTTATGCAACACAATTGCTTTGGATTGTTTTCTAAATGATGCAGACTGAGGAGGGTCTCAGAGTTGAGCAGCCCCCCTTTTGTTAGGATATCAATTTTATTTCTTGCTTACTGTTTTGTTTCAGACACCTTTCTCGTGATTTTTTGTAGGGACTACTAGCACAAACACATATGGATCTAGTCGTAATGTCTTACCATATTATTCCAGAGAGCAATGGCCATCTCAGCGTAGCCTCTTTCACTGAAATGAAAGCAGTCTGCAGCAAAGAAACTGAGATCTGGCTTGCCGTTCTGTGATAAAAGCAAAAATTTATTTATCAGCACATTTCAGCCTTTGAGACCTGACATATTATATCTAATAGTGCACTGTACTTGGCATATCCTCTTCACAATTTTGGTATCTTTCTACAGGCAATATGCTCATATTTTGAAACTGCAGATAAACTTAGGTACTACTAACTGTGGGCTGTTTACTGGATCTTGAGACCTTCTGTCTACTGCAGCCTGCTCAGCTTCACACACCAATTTTCATAACAAATCTAAACTTATCATTAAGCCAACAGTCACAGCTCTTACACAGACATGGCGATTGACTCACACTCCACCTTGTATGGAACTGATAGAAAACTGCTTATTCTTGCTTGTTATAAGTCTGAGTTATGGAAGTTTAACCTTTCAGATGTTGAAATTTGTGCTGAATTTCAGGCAACATTAAAAATTGTGGGCTTATCAAGCTGCAACAAATGTCTGTCTGAGGAAGAATTTGCCTTATCACTACCACTCTTTAGACTTGAAGGCTGCCAGAACAAAACGGAAACAATATGAAAAAAGCATCAGTATTACAGAAAACTGGGTGGTTTTGACCAGGATTCCTGCTAAATATTTGTATCCCTAACTACACAGCATACATAACACTAAGGCTGGAGAAAAGAAGGAGAATCAGTGTTTGGTTTCAAAGGCTACTTCCTTTTTCCAGGCTGGGATGAGCCAGCCATGCAAGCACTGATCTCTGAGTGAAGGAAACCTCAACATATTCCATAATCTAGATCAGAAGACAGTTGTGGTGAATGCCAACTAAGCCCACCACAGGAGAAGCGACACACAGTTTAGAGGAAGCCAGAGGGTGCTTAGGTTTAATGAGTGCACACTACAAGTGTTTCCTAAAGCCATTTTGAATATTTCATGTCTTCTCCTCTCTCTCTTTGCAGGTTCCACTGTGTGCCGCTAGACCGTGCAAAAAGAACACACAGTCCTTGTGGCATGGATCTTACTGACTTCGGAAAATCAAGATACTGGTCCTTGCGTAATGGGAAAGAAAAACAGGACTCACGCTATTCAGGGGCAACAACGTGTTTCGGAAAAATGGCTGTGTGACAACTGTGAAGTCCTCACGCTCCTCGTACCGACCACTGTTGATCAGCTGTAAGGTTTCAGCCTGTATGGAGTTGCGTGGTTGAAAACAAAAGAGTTAGTTACAAGGTTCATCTAACATTTGTCAGCTATCAAAAACATGCATATTACACTTTCTTCAATGTAGGAAGCCATAAAGTATTAGCATAAATCCAGCTGAATGGTTTAAAGTAGTCCAGAGGATGGGTAAGAAAATTATTTGGTTCATGAAGAGATTTTCATGAGGAAAATGCACAGAAGCTAGTATAAACTGAAATGTGAAATTGCTTAATTAAAAAAAGTTCATACCTTACTTATAGAAATCGGTGCTGCATAATCACAATGAGATTCAAATTAACAGAGAATTTAAAAAAAAAAGAAACAAGGCATAAGGCCAAAATTTTCAGAAGTGACAAATGAGTCCCGAAGGCCAGCTTGAGACTGAAGTGTGCTTGACTTTTCAGAAAGGTGTGCTTGAAGTAAAATCAAACCTAAGCATTGAAAAATCACCTGCCACTTTTGAAAACTATGACAATGGACATTCATACAGATAATAAAAAACATCTCATTGTTACTTGCCATCTTATGGGTATAAATTCTAATGCTCCTGGTCATATCTCAAAACATTCCTAACTCTGCTTTCTTAGTTAAGGAAAACACCCCCTGGATAGGTTTATACAAGTATTCTCCAAGATGGATTTCTTGAGCCTTGTTAGATTCATCAGACAACACCCACTGCCAGAGACAGAATGGAGGACTGGAGAATGCAACGCAAAGTGATACAGCAATTCCTGTATTCATAGGAATACTGATGGAAAAACCCTTTGCACCAATAGCTATTTATAGCCTTTGTTAAATTTGAGTGAATCTTACTCTTGAGGCTATGAAAAGTTACTCTCAAATAGCAAGCTGACCCACGGTAAACTGTGTGCATGCTATTAGGCAATAGTAAAAGAAAGGAGTATCAGGTTGGTTTAGTTCATTTTCTCTGCTAAAAGTCACCACAAAACAGATGATGCAAGGTAATTTGTCACCCTTTCAGTGACATGTTAATTCATGTCAGCTATTTGTTAAATTCATAATGGACAAACACATATCAACAAAACAGCCATCACCAGTAACTCCTTTTCAGGTGTCAAAACAGCAACTGGAAGCAGATCCAGGCTCAATCTGGCCCCAGCTCAAGCCAGATTACAGGCAGTGTGGAAAGAATAACGGGTTAGGTGGGTAGTGCTGCTAATGGGTTAGCTGGGTAGGGGGTTAGTTAGATTGTAGCCAAGCTGCTTCCCAGTCATCCCTCTCTGTCCTGCTGAGGATATGCATGAAAGGAAGGGAAGTGATATCAAGAGAGACACAACTGAAGATGATCAGTTACAGAATCAAGGTATTACCTGAAAATCTCTGTTAACTCTCTCAATTTCTTCTAGTTCAGAAGAGTTTTCCTCAGGGTTTAAGAAACACGGGCAAACATTCCTTCAACAAAAGAAATACTAGAATTAAAAGCCAATCTGAAATAGCCTATGCAATTCTTCAGTAATGTGTGTCTGCTTCAAGAAGCTCGAGATAAGCTCAAAGGTCACATGCAGAATAAGAGCCACCTCGTTGGCTTAGAGGTAGACAAATATTTCAGAAAAAAAAATCCCTATTGACTTAGTTTTCAAAATGAACACCTGTCACAGCCAGTAAGAGCTACAGGATCCACAACTCTGAGTCAGACGCAGAAGCATTTAGTATGCTACACATACTAATCTAGGAAATCATGTGTGTTAGAATTTTTTTAAAAAAAAAACCCTATGTATAGGCTGACACCAGTTCCAGAAATCTGGGGATTAAAAGACAGAAAAGAAAACTGTTTATGTAATTGGACTCTTCAGACCACTGTGTTTCATTCAGTTACCCCCACATCAAGAGGTAATAACTTCTGCTTCACTGAAATGCATCCTGTAAGAATGTGCCCGAAATGAATACAAAGACATCAAGCAATACAGTCAGTTCACTATTTTCCCTCTGGTGTGTTCCAGTAGTTAATTGCTTCTATTATTAAAAATCTGTGTCTAACTTCATTTGAATTCATTAGGCATCAGCCTCTGATCACTGGTCTTTGTTATACCTTTCTCCACTAAAGAGCCTTTTCATGTCCACACTGATTCTTGTAAAGACGCTGCTCCTTTCTAAAACAAGCCCCTCAGTCTTCTTTGAGTTAGGACTTTGGTCTTCTCCATTAGGTGTGAAAAGCAGTTCCTGATTGTGCACTCTGCTGGACACAGCCCAGCCTGCGCCAGAGGTAATGCAGCACTGAATATAAGGAGAGGCGTCAGGGGTGTCAGCGCTGCTGAGCAGTGAACGGCTGGGCAAAAATAAGAAGGCTTTGAAGTTCAGCAGTACAGCAATTATATGGTGACTTGTGCTGTGATGTGCTGCCTTAGAGCTGAGAAGGAAAGCAACAACTCTGCTATCTACAGGTGCATGCCTTTTAGCTGAAGTATTGGAAGAAGCAGTAGAAAACTGATGGGAACTAATGCATCAAGTAAAGGCAGCAATGAAAGTAGCTTGGAAAGCTCAGTGTGGATATCCTCCTGTAGAAGCAATTTAGATTGATCCAGAGAAATAGCACTTTGAAGGTAAAGACCGTTTTTGCTCACTTACTTTGCTGTCAAAGAGCACTCTGAAGAGCTTGCTGCAATCTGACGCAGCCCAGAAATCTCTAGTATCTCCACCACGTTGACAAAGACTCTTGGGAGCTGCAGGGATTATAATAACCAGACATAGCAAATCACAGAACGTGATACCACTACAAAGTGAGAAAGAAGTGCCATCCGTAGGTCAGGGAGTCAGTGCAAACTGCACTGACTGTAACCAGTGGCATGTGCAAGGATTATGTACAAAGGGAGGGGGAGGGAGACGTACAGTGGATGTCAGCCAAAAAATTCCCGGCAGCTAGTACAAACCATCTGAAATGCTGCTTCACTCCCTGGGGCATTTCCATTTTCTCAAGAATAAATGGAACTTTGTACAGTTGGTTTAGCCATCAAAACTGGCAGAAGGGTCGCGCTATGTTTGGTCCACAGTGAAAATGCTATGAAACACACAGTCTTCCTGAAATTAAAGCCCGCTTTCTCCGGGTGTTATTTAATACAGTGGTTGAAACGCAGCACTGAGGATTAGTCTGACTCTGGCTATTTGGAAGATGACCTTGTATGAAACATAATCACTGACAGTCTATCAGAGGTGAGAAAAATATCAGTGTGCTTGCCAGGAACAGCTTGCTACAGTATCTTAAAAGCTTACCTCCTTATAGAAAATATCCAGAGCATCCTGAAGGTGCTTTATGTATTTTTGCACTGAATAGGTTTCCTGTGTAATTAAAAAAAAAAAAAAATTGGATCAGTCTTCTTCCAGGAACCAAGAAGTTTGCTGCACCTAAGCAAAGGAGTCCATAGACTCTCTAGTTGCAAGGTAGTCTGTGAGAAGATACACTGACTTGATGGTCCTTTTGCCTCTGTTGGCAGATATATTTTCAGATCAAGAGCTTTACGCCACATGCACACAGGTTATATAGTGCTTTTGTTTCTATGTCACTAATATATTCCCTTCATCTCTATAGAAAACCCTGAGGTATATAGTTGTTCTTGGCAGAGTCTTTGCCTGATGAATGACTACATAAATCACATCTTTGGATTTCATGTTGTCTTTTATGGGACACAGACCAGACTAGTTTGCCTTATAAACAGAGCCATACTGTTTTAATTTTTTTTTTATTTTTTAAACTGCCAGTGTGGGGAAATTAATACGGAGGCAGTCAGGCCCTGCAAAACCCATAGGCAAAATGATTTTGTGACTGTAGTTATAGAGGTGTAGGTGTTGGGGCAAAGGCTCCAGGCAGCAACAAAACTGAGAACAGTCCTCAGTCACTCCAACAAGCTGGGGTCCAGATCCCCAGTCTGGGCCACAGGAATCTTCAGAGTTGATGACAACTGACAACTAGATAAAAGACATCTCTTTCACTATAAAGTGATGTTATTTCTTTTGGTAATCAGGCAATCAGTAATTTTTGTGTGGAGACACTTTCCAGAATAAAACTTCACTTGCATCCCCATAACAACATGCCTACGGCACCCCACTATATTGATTGCTTCGTCCGGTTCAGCTGGCAGAGCTCTTCAGTTTATTCTTGGTGTTTTGTTCAATATGGGGCTGTTTTCTTGTTCTTAACTAATGCATTACTTCAGAGCTACAGTGCCCCAATATTAAAAGCTGTGCACTTGTTTCTGATACAATACAGATGAAAGGAACAGGACTTCTAAGTGGTTTTTAAACAAAGAGGAACTTTGGCTCACTAAGAGAGAGAAAGGTTAAATTTCCAGGGCTGGTGACTTGCCAAGTGCCTGGATGAGCATGCCTAATTCAGAGATACAAACCTTGTCCAAGCAGTACTGGCATAGGTCATTGCCTCCAACGAGGACAGTAATCAGCTTCCAATCTTTCTTGAAATCAATTTTCTAGTGGCACATAAAATAAACAGATTGCAGCATTCATTGCTTAGGTATGCAGAGGTAACATTCACAAGTGGGGCTAAATGGGGTACAGACAGCACAGCAGAACAGAGAAAGGAGGCGTGCTGAGTTAAGATGGCAGAAAAAAAGCATCTATCCAGGGGCAAAATGTGAGCTGCAATTCACCTTGGCTTTTATAAGGAAATCCCCTACAGCAGACAAGATCTGTCAGGGTAGCCGAGCCCAGAAGTGTGTCTGTGGCAGCAAGCGTGCCTAAATGAATGTCAGCTGCAGGAGAGGGATGGACAGGAGAGATTTGCCAGCTGTGGCAAATCTGAATGCTACAGGCAGAGTGGGGATGAAAAGATGGAGGGAGTGGATGCTGGAGTGACTCAGGGAGCTGTGGAACTGGAGCTGCTGGGGATCCCTGCCAGCTGGGCAAGTATTACCCCACAGCCAGGAGGGGCGAGGGGTGCCCCAGGGAACAGACAGCTGGATTAAAATAGAAGAGTCCAGGAGGCTGGTGACTTCACTGAGCTCATATAAGGGCAGCTGCAGCATCCACGTCACTGCAAGCTAACAATAGGCACTGCTGAGAGCTGGATCACATCAAAACATTTTGTAACGTTCAGTACAAAGAAAGGAATCAAAGGCAACTATTTTTAGTGTAGTGCATTTACATAACAAACATTGGCGAAAGGATCCCACAAATAGAGAAAGGGCCTGGGAATCACCCACAGGTCTGAATTCTCCTCCTTAACCAGCACTGTTCTCAGAAGGCCTTTCATGAAGAAGCGAAGTGTGGCAGGGACTTCCCCCCCTCCCCTTTTTTAAAGACACATAAAAAGTAGTGAATAAACAGAGCTCTAGAGCCACGTATTCTTTTATTGAAGAGCCATGCCAGCTCCCTTCATTCTGCCAAACAATCAGTAATGCAGAGTAACTGACAGTGGGACTAGTATGCAGCATCCATCAAGAGTGCTGGCACAGAGACACATGCTTTGACAAATCCTGCTTATTCAGTACCTTCCTTTCCCATTCAGCCTGAGCCAAGGAGCACCAGGCACTCCCATTCCCTTACAGGAACCTGAACCAACAGCTCACACCCAGGCAGTCATCCACTCAAATTCAGACAACACTTGGAGCAGCGCAGCCTTGTTTTTCTCCCAGATTTCCTCCCACCACCCCAAACCACAGCTGCAGCCACTGAATTAAAAGCGAGTCATCCTTTACGTGCCCTTCATAGTACCCCTCAGTGGAGCTGGCACAGTAGGCTGGTCCACAGCACTAGATCCACTACTAATTCCCTAAAAGCTCATGGCATGACAGGTATTCACCCAGCCCTGAGGTTTCTGGCCACTGATTAATCGCTTGCATGTTCAGAAGCAGAGTTTCAGAGGGCCTATTCTCCCAAGAAGATTTTGGTTGTCCTCCTTCCCAGTACTCCCAGACCCAAGAGTGAATAGTGTGATTCATGTTCATCACTAGGTGCCTGCTCCAGCCATTTTGCACTCAGCCTTTATGACCTCCACTTTGAATGCTGTTGTTCAACTAAGCAGTCCTGTGATCTCCCCAGAGCCTTCAGATCTTTCCTCTTCCTCACTACCATCCTTACAGCTCCTGACTACACTGCACCCTACATTAGTCTCTGCCTTGTGTGCCTTGCATCTTACCTGCATGGATTTCTATAGGTAATCATCTCCTAAAGACTAATCCCTGATGCATTCACCTTGGAAAGCACATCAAAGACAAGGACACTGATTTTTCTTCCATCAGTAAAGCACTCTTCACTACTCAAGCACCCCATCAATTCAAGTCATCTCCCAGAGACCATGGGAGCACTGAAGGGTGGCCCAAATTCCACTTACCGGGCTGCTTCTCATTAGCTCCACCAATTCATGTGCCTGGGCTGTCATATTGCTGTAGAAAGAGGACAGAAGCATTTTAGATTCATGCTCTGAAAGCACATCATCTTCTTGATCTCCCACTCTTCATTTCAGGATGCTGATCTCAGGATCAGCAGAAATGAGTATAAGTAATGCCTCAAAAGGTTGAGCAAACATGGAAGGACTAAGATAGCAGCAGTTGGGCAAGCGAATTATCTGATCTGAAAGGGCTTCAGCTAGGATGACTGCCAAGTGGCTGGCAACTGGGATGAATTCTTCCCATCTCAGAGTTGTCTTCAGCATATTTTGTTTAGAGAAAAGCACTAATGCCCAAATGCACAGAGACATTTAGCTGCATAACCCCTTTCAAAATCTAGTGGGGGAGTTTGGTTCTTACACAGAAGCTGGGCACGTAACCAGCCTTCCTGAGCTGGCCTTAGACTCCTATGGCTCATCTTATGGCTGGAACATACCGCTTGCACTGTGGAACTGTCAGGCTGGAGAGTCCCAGTCCAGCTCTGGGCAGGATGCAACATCCACATAGTGAAGCACAAACGATGCTGAGACACCAGCTGGAAACTTGAGCTCCTGATATACTAGCATGAGTCTGCACTTGAGCTAGTAAGCCCTGCCTCTCTCTAGCAGTTACACGAATGTGGTTACATTATTTGCACTCCCACAGCCGTACTGATCACCCTCAGTCTTTGCTCAGGGCACCCATGCAGTATTTAGTAGCTACACGGGCTTTGCTAGCTATCCTGAAACTCCCTTGCAGTAAATACAATGGCTGTTAAAGATGTCACAGAAAGTCTTGGAAGCAAATCCCTTGATTATCCATAGAGCGGGGACAGTATATACAATTAGTACCAAAATGTATAAGAGTTTGTAACAGACTAGTAGAGTTTTTCTTCAGGAGGAGAAAGGAATTAATTCCCATCTGCTCATTCTGTTCTTTTTCTTTGCACTGCAAATACAGATAGTTTTTAATGTCATTAGGGTAGCAGTGGGCTTCTATTTGTTAGCCTGAGGCACATTTCTCAGAAATCAAGAAGTAAATGAGAGATACTCATAATTTTTTGTTCTCATTACAGACGTGGCCTGACAGTGAATCAGGGACCTGCATACTGAAGGCTGGGCAGGAAAAGGTGGAATCATAGAATAGTTTGAGTTGGCTTTAAAAGGCTATCTAGTCCAACCTCCCCTGCAACAAGCAGGGGCATCTTCAACTAGCTAAGGTTTGTCAGAGCCCTGTCCAGCCTGACCTTGATTGTTTCCAGGGATGGGGCACTGATCTCTCTGGGCAACCTGTGCCAGTGTTTCACCACCCTTATTGTAAAAAAGTTCTTCCTTGTATCTAGTCTAAGTCTTCCCTCTTTTAGTTTAAAATCATTACACCTTGTCTTATTGCAATAGCCCCTGCTAAAAATTTTGTCCCCATCTTTCCTGTAGGCACCCTTGAAATACTGAAAGGCCACAATAAGGTCTCCCTGGAGAGTTCTCTTCTGCAGGCTGAACAACCCCAACTCTCTCAGCCTTTCCTGATAGGAGATGCTTCATTTCTCTGAACATTTTTGTGGTCCTCCTCTGGACTTGCTCCAACAGGTCCATGTCTTTCCTGTGCTGAGGGCACCAGAGCTGGATGCAGTATGACCAGAGCAGAGCAGTGGGGCAGAATCACCTCCCTTGACCTGCTGGCCATTGTTCCTTTGATTCAGCCCAGGATACAGTTGGCTTTCTGGGCTGCAAGTGCACATTGTTGGCTCACATCCAGCTTTTCATCCACCACTACCCCCAAGTCCTTCTCCTCAGGGGTGCTCTCAATGGCTTCAACCCCTAGTCTGTATTGATACTGGGGAGTGCCCTGGCCCCAGGTGCAGAATCCTGTACTTGGCCTTGTTGAATCTCATGAGGTTCACATGGGCCCACTTTTCAAGCCTGTCCAGGTCCCTCTGGATGGCATCCTATCCCTCAGGTGTGTCAACTGCAGCACTCAGCTTGGTGGTATCTGCAAAGTTGCTGAGGGTGCACTTAAATCAGTGTGGAATCACAGAATCACAGAATCTTAGTGGTTGGAAGGGACCTTTGAGATCATCGAGTCCAACCACATTAAAAAAAAAA
>JAOTQQ010000023.1:29686520-29731121 GCA_026546715.1 Gallinago undulata
GCACACTGCTGGCTCATGTTAAGCCGGCTGTCCACTAACACTCCCAGGTCCTTTTCTGCCAGGCAGCTTTCCAGCCAGTAGTGCATTCTACCAGGTGTTGGTAGATTAAGAAGCATAAGTAAGGCATTGGCTCAGAAATTCTGGGCAGAAGTCAAAAGAAGAAAGGAATTCTCTCTCTGTCCCTAATTCAGAAAAAGATACAAATAAACCCCCCAAATTCTGAATGAAAAAAAAAATAATAAAAAACCCAAAGCAATTAAAAGTATCAGATCACAGAAGCATATTTAGTACAAATAGGTCATTAACTCAATCTTAACATATGCTTCAAAGCTAATCTGCCAGTCTGTCATTTCTCCCCACTCCCAATTGCAATCTCAGTTGCAATTACGCTTACCGTGCTGTAGCGCCTTTCTTCGCAACGTTGAATCCAGCTGTTTTCTCAGAGCTGCCAGTGGAAAAGCCAAAGAGGTTCGGATTGAATTTTTTCAAGATATCTTAAAAAGAGAAAATACAATGTTTAACCACCCACAGTACAACTGGCAGTGTTGCCTCCTACAAAAACAAAAGCCAACTGAGTGGTCATAATACGGACCTGGGTTTTACCCTCATCCACTGTGACCTTACAGCAGCTATAGACACACCTGCCTTGAAGAACTCTAGTATATCATCAAACTTCAGCACTGCAGCTATTTCACTCCGTGGCCTTGAGGAGCCAGGGTCTGGCAACCCAGGAGATGCACAGAACCCAGGCAACTCACCAGTCTTGAATTTGAGTGCCAGAGTAATCACAGTTACTTTCCTTCATGTACGAGGAGCAGATGCTCCAAACATGGCCCTCTACTTCTCACTGCTCCAGCTACCCATCAAGATATTTATTGCAGAGAATTGAATTTTATTCACATTTCTAAATTTCACCAAAACCCTCAGTGGGGAAGCATCGAATCTGAAAACAGTTATTGTTACTCTGCCTGTAATGCTGTCTGAAAGCTCTTTATAAAGTCTCATTTATAATGCATAAAAGAAACATGCCTTCTATTTTTCTTCAAACACAGCAATGTGCGTGGTACAAGACAAAACGTATTAGATTTTATTGCCAACAATGTCAGGTATCGTCAAACTGCTCCACAGCACAGATCATATGCAGATACATGAACCATTGTGAACCAAGCCCCGTCAAATTTATGGTCACATTGACCACTTAATGGTTTCTATGGAAACTACAGGGACCAATTACACAGAGCACTAGGACAAGAAATTTATAGTATTTTTAGAGTTTTGTCAGTGCAAAGTAGCAACTTGAAATCATCAGAATGAACCATAACTTTGTCAACAACCCTTTCTAGATGGACCACTAATTGTTTTATTACCCTTCATTTGCCCACAGCCATTACAGTCAGTCACTGAGAGGCACAAAATGAAATAAGGGAGGAGCAGGTCTGCCATGAACTTCTGTCACCTTCAGCACATTTACCCCTAATCAGTTCTGTCCAAAGGACAATACAATCACACACAGGTCATGTGAAATGGAGGGGCTGAATCAACTTTACAGCTAGTCAGGTCAGTCTGGGTTTCAGCTTTAACTCTCATGAACTACTCATTATTCACAATAGATGGGCATCCCCCACTGTTTGCAAGGAAAGCATGACCATTTCCAGATGTTTCCTAGCATTCACTTAGACTACTTTCAGAGTAATACTCATCTTTTTCTTTTCTCACATTGATTTTTCAGGATACTCACTGGGTAAAGTGGTGTGGGTCTCCAGGGTCCCATCACCTCCAACACTACAAAGGGAAAGAACAAAATCATCAAGTAGAGTTAATCCTGCAACCATCTGTCTTATTGTCTCCATATGTTGCTGTAGCAGTCCAGGAAGGAAAAAAAAAACAAAAACAAAGAGACTAACCTCAAAAAGGACTAAGGAGATAAACCACAAGAACTTGGGGAACATACTGAAAGGAGTTTTCACATTAAATCAAACAGGGCATCAGCTAAGATAGAAGCTATGCCTGCAGACTGGGAATAAAGCATACTGGGAGAACTGATTTTTCATATAGATATGCTGGGATGCCCATCATAGAAAGGTTTATTTCTTCACGAGATTTGCGCCACATGACTTTGCTGAAACTCCATTTGTGTGCAGTTACACGTAGAAGAGAGACTGCATTAAATGCTCATTAACCACCTATCTGGGATTCTGCAGCATTAATTATGAAAAGAGCCTCTTCCTTTACCATTCAAGACTTGTCTGTGTGCATCCCCGATACATTCTTATACCACTTCTGGCCCCCCCGAAGGTATTTATGCCTGCAGATACAAGGGGGTAAAGAAGGATGAAGAAAAGAATGTATACATGCGCACATGCTTATCAACCATACTTCTGCCCATACGAAGCAGGCAGTTTACTTCCACTCTAGCATGGCTATTGAGATTCATACCCACTCTGGCATGAATTTTCTTTGTCCACTTTTCAATAGCAAAGATGTCTGGAACATCTTCATTGAATATGCATGCAGTGCTCTCACCATGCTCATGCCAATCCACACTCAGACTCTCTAGCATTAGACACTGCATTAGATAAATCACAGCAACAGCAGTATTTTGAACAAACTCCAGAGAGACTAGCAAGAAGCTAAAAGAATTCACTCATGTTAGTAATCCAGTACCAGCAGACACACAGGACCATACCTTTAGCAATCAGGTCTGATTAAAAAAAAAAAAAGCAACAAAAAACCCCACAAGAGCAAACACACACACATACCCCCACCAACAAAAGAATCACTTCCTTTCTCTTCCAGTTCTGACTCCTCCAACGCTTACCAAGCAATACTTGCTCTCAACATCCTACCCCTGCATTTACATACTTAAGTACATAACTACACAACCAGGAGATCCAAACTTTTAATTGCGTCTACAGGCAAAAGCAGATAAAAAGAAAACTAAGCATTTTCACCTCCAGGAAAGTCCCCTCCACTCTGTTTTTAGGTCGACTGTGTTGGCTCCTACTGCAGTCTGGAAAATGATGGAAAGAATCATTTATGAAAAAAGTGCTACAAGTTTATGTAAGACAGACATCATGATTTGGAAGTGCTGGAGCATTGCAGTAACTTTACTCTGCATCCAGCCAAGCTTTTGCAATATCCCAGTTTTAGCATGAACGGTTCATGCCCTTATTCACCACTAGACACTGTCCTGCATCTCCTGTGCTTCGAATTCACAGGCTTATCTACAAAAGCAGCTCATCTACACAGTAGACCATGAAGCTTCAGAGAAGATGTAGTCCAGTCAGAAGGCATCAGACTTTAAGGTCAAGGACATCAGGCTTTAGAACTACTACTCTAATATTGCTTTAGCAGCCCTGTGGGACCCAGATCAACATCAAGAGCTTTGTATTTGTTTGGATTTTTTTGGTGGAGAATGAATGCTTCATCCTGGCATTCCCTGAAAAAAAGCTGGTTTTGAGAGACTTAATAACTCAGGGGAAAAAAAAAACACCAGAAAACCTACTGATGAAAAATTCCTAGCCAGTTTTAGCTGTAAATAAATCAGTAGGAGCAGCTTTTTAATCTGCCAAGAAAACAAATCTTTCACGTAAAATCCACTTTTCCTCTGCTGTACCAAGTCTGCTTGTCTAACACACAGATTTGATGAGGTGTAGGCAGGATTTTTTTTTGCCAATACAGATAAGCATGTTAGCATATCAATGGATTTCACTGTGCATTGGTGCTAGGAAATCAGACAGATGCATTCTAGCTAATGACAGGACTAAATCGTTCAATGTTACACATTAACCTCCAACTGCATCTAGACTGAGAACAGCCTTTCTGCAGCATGAACCTTAGTATCTCTTAAATAAAAAAAGTCATGAAAACAAAGAAGTTTGTGATGACTTTGAGTAGCTCACAGTACTGTGACAGTACCTCTAGCAATGTCAGCACCCTGCTTTGCATTTAGGACAGTAATCTCGAAAATGGGCTCTTCCACAGCTTTATGGTTTCTTAGTGGTTTCACTTAATTTTTGTATTCTTCGAAAAGCCATGGTATCAATTCAGCCATAAACTCTAACTGCATCCAGGGCTCTTGTTGGAAATATCATCAGGAAAAGCAATGCCTTAGTGGCCCAAGGCAGATCTTTGCTGCTGCAGTCCCCTCTGTGCTGGGGATATTCAGGCAGTACAAAGTGTGCACTGCTGCTGGCTGTACTACACCTTGCGCAGATGTGTGCGCATACACATGTGTGAGAAATACTCTCTCATTTTTTCTGCCCTGCCTCAACCCAGCAATAAATCCCTTGATAAAATCCCCAGTCACACCTTGCTGTGGCAATGGCAACTGATAGAAACTGCTTGAATAACGGCAGTATGAAAAACTGCCTTGCTTAGCTCTTGAGAAAAATACCTCAAGCATCAGAGTCGAGCCATTACGACTAGGGCTCTCTGAGACATTTCAGGTACTAAAAGAATTAAAATTTAAAAAAGAAGACATCTGTGCTACTGCACATATTTAGCACTAGATGTGGGGGAGGAAATCAAGCAATTAATTTCAAGAGTCATGGCAGTGGATAGGAAGGAGACTTGCAGGGTCATTACTGAGGGCTTCTAAGAAAAGCTCAAAGCTCAGTGGTGGGGGTTACACCAGCTCAAGCAAAATCAGTTTCAGAGCTAATGAGGAGGTTAAGACACACACATCTGCCTGGAGATGAGCCTGATCATTTAAAGGCTTCAGTCTCTTCAACTCCCTGTAAAGTCTAAGAGAGCTGAAGCTGCTAGAATTAGCAACAGGAGTTAAAATTCATGGGAATTGTTGACACGAATGTTTGCTTTCATCCTATGCCAGAACAATTCTTTAGTGTGATATAATCCTGGAACTTTTTCTCAGAACACTTCAGTGCACATCTGCAGCATTCCCCGCTATTCTTTTCTGGGCCCTTTCTTTTCTGTGCTTACTCTTTTCAATTTGCATTTCTTAGTACACAAAATGCATCAGAGTTTTAAATGGAACATGCCTAAATTCTGAAATACAAAAGTATCAGAACTATCTTAAGTGAGAAGCACTTTGTTCTGCAATCAATTATTTCCATAGGAATTTTCATCGAGATCTCTCATTGCATGAAAAATGCCAACTGCTTGCTCTTGTTTTTATGTCAGAAAAGACTATTCCTATAAGGCAGATGTTTCCCTTTTCAAAAACTCTTGCATAAACTGTGTGCAATAGAGAATGTGATCCCATTTCTGTTCTGGCCTGAATTATTCATTACTGGATTGCACAATTGCCAGTGTCATTCATATCCCTTCAGGCTATTTCTTTGCTAAAGGGCACAGGTAGATGAGTTTTGCTTTTCCAAACCAGAGCAATTTGCTTTCTATCTGATGAAGCCTGACATGACCACATCTAGGTAGAAATCAACAATTGCTCTTCTCATTCTAAATGTGGGAATACAGCAGTACTCACAGTAAGGGAATCTCCCAGTGCTCCTATGACTTTGATGTCAGCAGGCTGTAGCTCATGTACTAAAAGTAGTAGGAGAAAAAAGCATGATTATTGGCAACTGACACAAAATGCTGTTTAACAGAATAAGGATCCAAGTCTATGGTTCCAACCTGATGGTATTTTTAGAGACTTTTATGGAGAACGAGCCTCAAGTTCTATGAGTCACCTAGGCAAAAGGCATAACTTCTTGCCTTTGCTTGCAGAAGTGTACTCAGCTAACAAGAAAATAAATGAACCTTAAAACAGCTTAGGAAAAAATGAAAGCAGATTAGATATGTTTAGGGATGCAAGCATTCAATCTCTTTTAATTGGTTTTCAGGTTTGGGATCAATACTTCCCATTAGCAATCTCCCTGTAAAGCCTTCCAACTATACTCAACACTCCTGCTGCACTGCTTGTCAGAGTAGGCTCAGAAGGTAGGTGAAAATTGTTGAGTCACTAACCTGACTAACCTGTCACTAACCATGATTTTAATCTGCCATGTTACTGTATATGATATATGTATATAATAGATGGGATCATATTTATCCAGAGAACATATCTGCTGTGTTGAAAAATTTGTTTGTATGGCAAGACAGACCATCTTCCTTTGCTGCTAACTATATCAGCTTCTATTGTTTCCTTTCCATCTAGGATTTGCAATTTCAAGACCTTATTTTTTTTAATAACAAAAGGTAAAGTCTTTCCTATTTGTGATTTTGGTTTACATGCACTTTCTCACCTGATGTTGGGACAGGACTGGATGGAGCCTGTTCAGAACACGACAGGTCACTGCCCCAATTCTGAAATGGCAAGTTACAAAATTGGTTCACCTTGTGGTTAGCAGGTAATATGGGATTCAGACAGGGTTTAATTGTACAGCAAAGGGCAAAACCAAGCTAAGACATAGATCCTAAATTGGTATCCATATAGCTCAACCATCCTTTGCTCTTTATGGAACACTCTCCAAACATTAATTACTTCTGGTAAAATTTTCTGTTTTTCCAAATGCAAAACATTTAATCTAGAAATATTGCTTATGACAAGTTTCCTTAAGGAAGATAATTTTTTTTCCTCTCCTCTACAGCCTGGAGATTTTGTCCATGACCTCAAATATGGAGTCTTCAGGTTTGAAGTCCTACTCTGTCTCAAGAGACATCAGATGTAAAACCAAAAATCAACAGTAAAATCCTCTGCAGTTATAATATTAAATCGATGTATTATATTATTATTTCCCCAAGTACCTCACTAGAAACCTATTCTTTCCCTAGAAACTTCCAAAAACTGCTTGTTTTGACTGAATATAAAATTTTTAAAAATTTTGAAGCTTCAAAACTTTCAGTAAAGAGAGCTTTCTGCCTCTAAATAATTAGACTTTACCACACATTTGTAGGTGATATAATAATTATTACTTTTATTCCACCAATTGAGGAAATTGAGTCAACCACACATCGCAGAACATCTTGGCTCACTAGCAGAGACAGCTGATGAATGTGCCACCCACGCTTTTTGGTAGTGAGCAACAAGATTAGCTAAGAAGGCAGCAAGGAAAAAATGGTAATGGTTGTAATGGTCAGTCTCTGTAAGAGCAAAGACTTTTGCTTATGCTGATCTAAGAGCTGGCCCTGCTCCTCTTGGAGCAGGAGGTTGGAGCAGGGATGTCCTGAGGTCCCTTACAATCCAAATTATTCTACGATTGCACAATTATACCATTCAGACTGCACAATTGTAGAATTATACCATTCAGGACCAGTGGTCTTCAGAAAGCATGGCTAGCCTTAAAAAACATCATGACAAATTCATCTGTTCTTGTAAAAAAAGGTGCAATAGGCTATATTATCAGCCACCTAGTTAAAGGCTGGTTGCAGAGGCTAGAAAGGACAGCTGGGCTTTATTTTTAGATCAGCGAGAGAATGTTCCTTTACTCTCTCTACTGTGCATTTCCTTTGCCCTATCACTTCAAAAGCTATTGCTGTTGAGATGCAGTAGAAGTGCAAAAATTACCCATTAAAAGTGTAACTCAAGCTTTACAGATAAAAACCCTATTTCAATATTGCAAACTATGGTGTGCTGAAACAACAGCAGCTGTTGCTCTTTGTAACCCCCAAGGCACACAGATTTTTACAATTTGGCTAGGCATGAGGACCCCCAGCACACTGAACTAGCCCAACCCATTTTGCTGCCATCTCCACCCACACTTAGCTGCAGGCACAAAAACTGTTTGAAAAAAGCAAATAACTGCCCCATTTCCTCAAGTCCTACAACAAGTCTGTTTCTGCAGTTTGTTTAATCTACCTTGTGGTAGTTGCTCAGTCACGGTAGAAAGTGAGTATCTTTGAAAATGGATTCCTATTACCTTTGTATCTGGCTGCGTTTCCAAAATGTAAAGGTGACTGCCCTCTACAGGTTAAATTTACTGAAGTATGGAAGTACAGTGGCTCAAGGAGAGAATATGTAAACCTTCTTCAGATCATGTGGAGGCTCAGGGTTCTAAGTTATCTTCTCCCTGTTGTGAGGAACTTGCTATCTGAATTAATGATGCATCCCAGATGACTTACTGTTGAGCACAGTTGTGCTACAATTGCAGCAATTAATACAGTTAATTTTGTTCAGCTTTTAAGAAAAGTTAAATTTAACATTTGTTTACACAGGAAAAAATGCAATGCAAGAGAGACTTCCCTTTCTGAAAACTGATAATCAGGACTGAGTTTATCATCTCATGTATAAATTCAAGATGATGTGTGAACAGTCACCAGACACAGCTTTGCATAGTTTGCCTAAAATGCAGCCTAAAATTGCCTAAAATGCAATTACCTCTGTTGGCTCATCAGTGGGCTCCACAGGTGGATATGTGTAGTTGCTATTCTTGTGTGTGGCCAAAAACGGTTTGTTCTGTAGAAAGAGGAATATACAAGTAAGAGAAAATAGGCAATAAACACATGGCACAGACCAGAACAAGTGATATCAAGACATCACATCACCAAGAAAATAATTGCCTAAGCTGCAAAATACGAATCTGGATTTTGAAACCATGCTCCTTCCTTATATTTAACACCTTATGGCAAAAATGACATATGCCATATCCTGATCACAGTTTAACATTTCCCTTACAGTTTAACCTTCCAAAAATTACTTATACTTCATTAGATGTTTAGTCCTATCAAAAGACACTGATGTAAAGTCTAGATAAACCTGGGCAGATCTTCCTTTGTCAGCAGAGGGGAGATGAAAGATTGATTACTGAAAGGATTGCTCTTGCCCCCAAGAGAGGCTGTATAAATTGCATGGCTATTTTTGTCCCCTAATAATGCCAGGAATACACGCACATTGTATAGGCTAAAAAATTTCACTGAGATGCCCACTTAGCTTAAATAAGAGAAATTCTGGTATCTGCATGAAGAGTCTTACAAAGCACTAAATCAGAAGGCATATTTAGTTGATTAGAGGGCCACTGATCTTTTATTTGCAGGGTTTTATCCTATTTTAAGTTGCTTCAATACAACTAATTTTCCATGGCTTATGGGGCTCTTACAGTCTGGCACACCTGGCATTTCTGTGGACATGTCTACCTGTAGTAGGATTTTAAGACTGTAGAGAGAAACTGTGGGAACAATAAATGGAATTTGTGGGTGTCAAAATCTGAAGTAATTTACTGCTCCCTTTAGTAACGCAGAAGGTGAAATCCCCTGGAAACAGTCTTTTTATTCCTTTGTAGCACTGTTTCATCTTCTACCTCAAAGCTTTCTGAGCAGGGAAAGCTACTGACACTGCTATCCATGACTTTTCCAAAGCAGTGCATGCGTACCATTTCTGAAAACAATAGCCATATATGTTTTGCAGGGGATATAAAACTTTTTATGCCTACTTCTGAAAAACAACATCTTTGAATTGGAGTGGATGAAGGGAATTAAGTATAAAATCCACATTAAGTGGCACTGAAGAAGTTGCTAAGTTATTTTAAAGCTGCCTGGAAAGAATACTGGGTAAAGTTAAGTAGAAGCAATTTAAGTGAATCTGAGGACTTTTGAAATATGCTGTTTAACAACTCAGCAGATCTTCCTTTTCTGACAGAATGGATACGATATAAACAAATGTCTCCTATATGACTCGAATGATTGTCTCCAAACCTGAGAGAACAACTCAGCTCCCTGATCTGCTTGTTCTTTGGCCTCTTCATTGAAACTGCTGAAGAAAGGGAGTCAATTTTTGCTGACAGCAGCAGTCATTTCCACGTGCTGATACCTAGCAATTGTACTGCAAGTTCAGCAGTTTGTTTTATAACTGTAGAAGCAGCTTCCAAAGAGTCTGGAGTACCTCTGTTGTGGATCAGGCCCAACTGTGGTGCCCAAACCCCATTGATTCTGATGGGAAAGTTAATGCAGCATATTCTGTGGCCTGCTGCTTGAGTTGCCTCTATACTTCACAAACATAACAAAACACAATCTCTGCTACAACTGAAAACACACAAATCAGCATGTTGGCAATCAGTACTCACTGCACAGTAAAAAGCTAAAGGACACCAGAGCAGATATGTGAGAGCACTGCTCACTCAGGGGTAAGCAGAGAACAACAGATTTCAGTGAACTTGTTTTAGACATACTAACCCCTGCTCTCTGCAGCAAGCATGAACACATAAAGCCACCTGATACCCACTCTACATCATAGGTATATTTACCTGAGTTGGACAGTCGAGGACAATGTCAGCCGCAAAATCAAATGAGTCAGCTTTCTGGCCTAGAGGCTGTAACTAGAAAGGAAAACAAAAACTCCTATTTTGTAACCATGTAGGCTCATCGTACATTTGTATAACAATCCTAATCCAAATGAATTTAAATATAGCTTTCAAATTTATATAAAGCTGCCTGTCTTTACAGACCTTGATTTACCCAAGGCTCAAATGCATCTATTTCTCAGAAAGAACATGGCAACTGCGTAACAAAACAGCAACTCTAGAAAGAAGCTTAAAATGGGATGTGGAAAGCTACACTGGATCAGTTTAAACTCCTGGAGAATTTTGGCAGGCACACGAAATACCTTGGAATTTCGCCAGAAGGCAAGGTCATAAACTCTCTTCCCTTGCATAAAAGACAAGACACTAAGAGTCCCTCAGTTTTTATAGCTAAGCTGCATGATGGCATCTCCAAAAGGCTGTTTATGCATAGAAGATTAAACCACATTTAATTAGAGGTACTGCTTGATGACTGCAAGCAATCATGTCAGCTGTTAAGACATTACCCCGAAATATGTAGAAGTCACCATCCAGGATCTCACATACCGCCTCTGACTCGATGAGTACTACTACATTGCAATGCTAAGTAAAACGAGTTTGCTTAAGCAATCTTTAACGACACATTTTTTTGAGCTTTCCTCATTTCCAAAGGTAGTAAAACTAAACTGAATTAAAGCCACTTCAATTCCTAATGAGACATTCACAAAGCATGGATTTAAAACAAACTTCGAAGTAATCCATTTTAAATTGATGTATGCAGTTACAATTCTTTATTTGGTGGTTTCCCACATCAGTACATAGAAACATCATCCTTATTAACCACTGTCCTGCCTTTCATGACAATGGGTGAAGTAGCCTCGCTCAGCTGAAATAACAAATGACTGTGATCATGCGCCTACAGCACCCCTGTTCTCCCCACACACTTTGAGAAACAAGAGATTCTAGGCTGAAAGCAGCTCCAGAAATTTGAGAGTATCAAACCAGTGAAGAAGAAACAAACACAAGGTCCAGCATTAACCAGGCCTTTATTGCAATTGCAATCTCTTTATTACAGAGATTATTTTAATGGTAGTCAGACCATTAAAAGACCTGCATGTAAAGACCACATTACATGCAGACCCTGTCACCTTACCACAGCATTCCAGAGAGCCTTGGCAAGCTGAGAATGGCCTTTCTGGCTTGGATGGAAGCAGTCAGGTGAGAAGTAGGAGACATCTGGATGCCCATCCTATAAACAAAAGCGTGAAGGACATCTGAGTGTGGAAGAATCCACACCTCAAACTTAGGGTTGCTGAGGCCAAATCAGAGCCAGTACTAGGAGATTTGTGCTACTTGTTGCTGCTCCAAGGTGGAAAGTCTCATGATTACCTGCTGATATAAAGTGTACTTCAGCAGGTCCATGAGCTACCAGAAACACTTAATTCATGCTTATGTGCATCCAAGGGCAGATCCACCCAGAAGCAGCAAAACCACAGTTTTCAGTTATGTGCCCAGTCTCTTTTTGGGTTCTGCAATACAGATGGGTCCCTCTCCTTGGCACATCATCAGAACTGGCACCATAGGCACCAGTAAGTTCTGCAGTACCTTACATGGTAACAAGCATGTTACGGATGCTTTACCAGAAGAGAGCCCATCTGCTTTTTCACAGCTGTGTTAGCTCTGCAAGTTTGAAAGGAACAAGAGGCAATTAAGTGTTCAAGCAAAGGCAGTTGTACACCAGTACAGTCTCCTTTCTGAGCAAAGCTGTACTTTAATACAGATACTGGAGCATCTGAAGGAAAAGGAGTTTGGAAATTTAAATATATTGGCTTTCATGTCAGTATAGAGATAAGAAAAAGTTTACATCACAGATGACTGAACAACATTTTTTTTGCTCAGAGCAGTCCTCCCTCAAAACTTAAGCAGGTTTTGGTTCAGTGTGTTTGGGCTAGCTTATTAGAGAACGTCTACAAAAATTTGCAATTGATATCTTTTCCCAAGTTTAGAGGCAGAGTTTTCACTTCAGGAACTTTCAAATGTTGTGTGAGATACAAAAACACAGCATCCCGAGCTTTCTTAAAATCTAAACTAATGTTTGCAAGACTACAAAAAGGTTCAGAAATATTTTGCTGCTTCTGTTTAAACTTCAGTGTTCCCCACCTCAATACCAAAATCCCTAGTGATGAATTTTCACAGGAACCAGCTTCACAAACACAAAACAACCACAAAAATAAAAATTAAAGCCTGCTTTTCCTGTGAAGCTTTCAGCCAGTTTTCCAAATTTGTCTGAAACTTTCAAACTTGTCACTAGCTATTGCCAACATTTTCAGGATAACTCTGGTTCAATTATACCAGACCAAACCCTGTTTAATATTTTGCCCCATCTGCTCTTAGTTCCAGGTGAGATGAAGAGGTGCAAAGGCATGTGAAAACCAGCAAATGAAGTTTCAGAGAAGGTTTGGGTCATTCCCTAGATTTAAAGTTTACTGAGACTTACCATTCAAGGTACCAAGAGATAATTGTCAGTAACAAGAAAAATGGCTCACTACATAAAAATACCATTTCTATCTGATCATTTGTAAGCTTCTCTTTCAGACACAAAAGAATGAGTTATGGGACATGAAGAGGAGGTGATGCTGTAGTCTCCAGTGAGCAATGCAGCTATGTTGCCTTAAGAACTGTAACTTATTATCTGTCTTTTATTTACCATATTATATTTTCAGAAAGAAAATTATTTATGTACCCTTGAGAACAAACACAAACCTCTTAATTCAGGGTTTGATTAGTTTTCCAAAACGGTAATTCATATTGACAGCACAGTATGTAAAACAAAAAACTGCTAACCATATGAAGAAATCTGATATACTGTACCAAAAAGCAACAAGTTCTAATAAGAAAAGCACAGAACAAGCTGAAACTATTTTGCAGATAGTCTCTAAAGGTTAGATACCCACACTTTGTCCTTTGCATGCAGAAGTCTCTTTAGACCATACCTGGCCAAGAGGAACCTTGGGATTTTGGAGGAAAGGCTGGATGATCACTGTGAAATTTTCATGAGTATCATATCTGCCTGACTCCACTAGTCTCCGAATGCCAAGCTGCAAGAAACAAAAAATGACCATCTGCATCATAACTGTTTGGTTTTTTGTTTTGGTTTGGGTTTTTGTTGTTTTTGTTTTGTTTTGTTTTCATATGGGTTGTGTTTTTGTTTTGTTTTATTTTTTTAAGAGCCCAAGAATCAGAAGGAAGCTTTTATTTCTTAACTGAAATAGCCACAGATGTTGCCAAAAGGTGGCTGAGAAGGCTGAAACGCAATGCTACAACTGTCAGTGGGGGACAAGATTTTGGTGACTGAACTCCCACCTATCCATTGGTTCTGTTAGAAACCAAAATATTCTTAAAGAGCTTTGCTGCTTTGTTTTGGTCATATGGTGCTTTGGATAGCATCAAATTACCTCCTGTTTAGCTCATAGGGCCCATTTGGGTAAAATACTGCTATGATATGTTGCTTGGTAATCAAGAGTTCACCCTAACTGGAATAAAGTAACTGCACCACTCTTGATAAACATACCTGGTAATCTCTTGTGACTTCCCTCACCATTGTCAGATTTGGTGAGTTTTCTTCTCCTGTGAGAACACAACTACACAGATAACTGTGGGAGAAGTTAGAGGAGAAAACAGGAATAGAGAGACTTAGAGATCTGAGAATGCAGACGTCACCCTTTGCCGCACAACACCTTTGGACATGGGAGGAACAAACAAAACTATATAGTCATATTTCTGTGACAATGTATTATCGTCCTTGCCATCATTCATAATTTCAAGCCTTAGTCTTATTTTCTGCCTTACATGAATGATACTACTCCAAATCAGTTTGGTTTCTCCCCCAGGTACATCAAAGTGATGTACCCTGTACCATGATAGTTTGGGTCCTTCATTATACACTGGCATCCATGGGCCCTGCAGCCTGAGAAAGGTGCACGACAGGCTCTCTGGAGCTAGAAAGCAGATCTTTGAAATGTATTGGCTGCATTACCTCTGAGCTGATACCTTTCCAATCAACAATTCCTTTTGCATTCCCAAGATCTGTCTGGAGGGTCAGCAAAGAATCAAATTACCCATTGCAATAAAGGCTCTGAAGCAGGAGAAACCTGTCTGCTCTGCAAAAACTCCACATTCCCTCAAAAAGCCTGAAAATCCAAATGCTTGTGCACTTTGACCCCACAAAAAGGAACCCTGTATCTATAACTTTAACTCAAGCTCATTAAGGTGTACATTATGTAGCACAAGAAACCTTACAGTTCTAGACCTGGAAAAAAAACACACATGTCCTGTGACAACACTTATGTCAAAGCCAAAAGATGGCAACACCATCAGGCAGGGTGATGTCAGCACTGCAGCAGATGTGCGTAGGACTGTAGTGCTACCTTTGAACATCAGTTCAAATTATGAGAGAAGCATGGAATAAGAACATGCTTTATCATCATGGACAGTAAACTCAGGTGTAAGAGGAAGTCAAACAAGCCTTACTCTGCCATGTAAGTGGGGCACTGAACTTGAGTATCCATAAACAACTGTCTCAGAGGGAGGAGGTCCATCACATTAACCAGACTCACTAGAGCTTTTGGAACCTGAAAGGTAAACCAGAATTTAGGTTGGAAGGAACTGATTATGCAGCCCACAGTGCAAGCCCACTTTTACCCCAAAGTCCAGCCACTTGACACCCTTTCCCTTTCTCCTTTGTTGGAAGGGGGGAGCAGGAGGGAAGCAACAAAAAACCCCACCAAACTCCCCCAACTCAGCTGCCTCTCCCTACTTGCAGATAGGCAAGACAAAAGAAAATGCTTTTGCAGAAGTGAATGGAATACATTTGGTACTAGAATGAAAAAAAAAAAAAACAAAACCAAAATGAAACAAACAGAAGAGCTAGCACCAGTCAGTCATGTACTGGTATGAGCTAGACAATATCACATCACTTGCCTGCTCATGTAGAATATCAAGAGTTTCTTGAATCCTTCTGATGAAATTCACAGCTGAGTAGTGACTCTGATAGAGAGAGAGGAGAAGAGATTACTGCTAAATGGAGACACAAGGCATTTCGGTTGGGAGGCTGGAGAATCACATTAATTCACTTGCTTTTCTGCCACACACTGTGGTGAGTAGAATGTTCTTGCTTCTTTCTAGAGACCAGGGATTTTAAGCATATCAATTAATCTAAAATGGAGAAAGACTTGATGAAATTTTGAATTTAAAATAAACCTTGTTGAATAATGGTGTATTTAATCCAAATCTGCTGGGTCCTTCATGTAAAGATGCAGGAATGAACCCAATCTGAATGCATGCAGAACAGCATAAGCCAAGCAGCCATAGGCATGCTCACAGCCACCTGATAAGCTCTCATAAAATTAGGTGAAATCATTGCTAGTCAAGGTCATAGCTATAAATAGAGCTATAGAACTTGGCAGCAGCACCAAAGATGCCTAGCAAGGCTCCGGCAGAAGCAGCAAATATTTCAAGCACAGGGAGCTGCAGGAGAATTGAAAATGCTCCCAAGAATTTAGCATATTAAAGGCGAGAGAGTAAAAGCTGGCAGAGAAAGGTGGCCTCTCCCTGCCACCTGCCCACTCAACTCCCATGATCTCCTTATAGCAGCCCTAAAGGCTTCTCCACAATCCAGAGAAGCAAAAAATTCAAATGATACTGAGCACCGCAGCAACTTCCCTCATACATACCTCACCTGTTCCTAGCACCTCCCTACACTGTGAGTTCCGGGTGATGACAATTGTGGGATTAAACTAGTGATAGTTCAAAGCACTATAATTCTTTCTTGGATGTCTAAAGAGGCCATGCTAGCCATAGAGCAGTTACCGCATCAGAGGAGTGAAGCTTTTCTTCCCTTCCAGTTTTTGCTCATGGTCAAAGGAAAGTAGCAAAGACAGATAACAACCATCCTACTCAGTTGCAGGTTTTTGTATTGTGGCACTGTCAGCAGCAAGCACCATCAAAACCTGCAGCAGCACATACAACTTAGGCTATCTCTCTGAAGGCTCTAAAGAACGACAGATTTCCCTCAAACATGTTTCTAGACTGACATCACACTCCCAATACAGTTCAGTTAACCATTTCTACTACTCACAGGGTCTCTGCAAGAGTTGCACAGATCGTTGCCTCCAATATGCACCGTTATGAGCTTCCAGTCAGCACTGAAGTCAATTCTCTGTGCAATAAAAAGAAAATAACAAGCCTGAAGTTCTCTGACTGATACACACATGGTATTGTTGCAGGTCATGTGATAGAACACCTGTTGATTTTCATGCTGTAAGATTAAAGGAATCCCAGACAACTTACAGGATCAGTTTTCATTAGTCTCACGAGATTTCTTGCTTGGGCTGGTAAATGCCTGTGAAGAAGGACAACCAGTGAGTGAAAGAAACACTTATGGAGAAAACAGCATTAACACTCTTCAGACACCTTAAATCCAGTTGTCAGATATCAGAAGGGTTGAGTGAGGAAACAGTACAATCCTCATGTTGCCACGATCAAATTACATGTTCTCATCTTTGCAGAAAGTCAACATCAAATTGAACCTGCATACTGATTTTACTCAAGTTCAGTAATTAATTTGGAACAGTAAATTTAGCCTCTCTTACAGTGCTCAGCACATAAAGCAGCTGAAAAGCCAGACACAGCTACATGTTTGTAAGCAGATGACCTGTTTAGACCTAAGCTGCTATCAGTCTATCCCTCGTGGACTAAAACAAGAGGGAATCCCAAGTCCCAATATTTAAGTGACCTCTTGAGCAACATTTGCGCATAAACCACAGCTCCTCCCCCTGCAATGCACACCTCCCTAATTTCTGTAGCCTGCACCCAGAGTCAATACTTAATTTTCAATTATGTAAAATAGCTCTGTGCACACTACCTTTCCAGAATAATTAAAAACCCAAGAAACTTTCAAGATCACTCAGACAAGTTAAGATGAGAGCCTTGCTGTTTTCCAATAGCCAGATGAGCACTCTCTCGTTTGTGCATACACATACATAAAAAAACTGCCATGAATTTTGAGCTACCTAGGCTGAACACATCAACCTTGTTTGACTGTCCTGACACGTTGATCCTCAAATATGCATAGAAAAGAGAATGTGTTTGGAAAGCTTTGGCCTTCCAGGCAGCTCTGTAATACAGTATGAGCTGCATCTCCCTCTAGGCTCTTGTTAGAAACACTTCACTGACTGTCTGTTATAATTTCTGGAAGCATATCAGCTGACATTAATAAGCACAACGCTTGTTCTGTATGGCAACCAGAGCTTAGCTCTCCTGTGTTTACTGTAGGAATACGAGATACCTCTTCCCATCCTCCTCCAACTGAATGCTGACCTAACACTAACTGTTAACCCCAGTAAGCTATAATGGGGAATGAGCCTTGTCATACATCTTCTTGTGACACAGACACTCTATACATGTAATAGTTCTGTTCATCACTACCTTTGTCCAATGTCATAACATACTTATTTATATGCCAAAGCTATCACAAGCCACAAGTGGTCACAGTTTCCTTCTGTTCTTACTGTAGAAACCCCGAAACTAGGGCATTGACTTCAACAGTGATCCAGAGGAAAACACCACTTATTGAGCTGACAGTCTGCAACACCTTTGACTTCTCATGCAGTCACTTAAGTGCTGATGCAACCTGAGCCAATGCACCTAGTAAGATCTAACAACATCTTGAATGAAGCAGTGCCAGCAATCATCCATCCTTGGGCTGCAATTTCCACCAAATTTAGATCTTCATCAACAGAAACAGTTTGCTAATAGGAATACAGATATTCACAGATCCTGTCACCTGTTCTTTCCTCTCAGTCTTAAATCCTTAACCTCCTTTTTTCACATGACATCAGAGATCTCAGCTAGGCTTTGCTTCAGCAACGTGCTTCTGATCTATCCTTAACTCCACCGTGTATGGAAGCCCTTTGGCAATGAATGCAGATAGGCATAGAAATGTTTTGCTGAATGAGACCTGCATTGTTATAGTGCCATCAAGTTCACTATAGAGCTCTTCAAAGTATACACTGTTTTCATTTTCAGGAACTCTTACACCTGATTTCCAAAAGCTGTTAAGGGTGCAGAACTACCTGATTTCAGAAAGGTCCCAGCGCCTCTAGAAAGCAGTTTCCAGATTAGCACCCAAAAGTGAAACAGGCCAGGTAACGTTTCTGAAATACCACCATTAACTTGTGGACTCTTTTTGCCTTCTGAATCATAAGAAAATGGATATTTTTGGTTGATGAAGAATAAATGCTGGATCACATCATCATTCAGAGAAGTGATGATTCAGAAGAAACCTTTCCTTATCTTGCAATATATTTCAGTATTCAACTAGGACACATTAATCTTCTCAGAGGCATCAAAGTCCAACACATGAAAGAACAGAAGCCAACAGAAGCATCACAATGCTCAGGGAGATTAGTGTAGTACTTTACAGGACTCTACTTTTGCAACCTTTCTACAGAGAGCAATGAGGCAGAGAACAACAAAAGACTAACAGAAATCTGGGACGATTGTCGTCTGCATCTCCATGCTGAACATTTACAAAAAGACGGTTGCAAAAAATAGATAGTTCTACTTCATCGTGTTTATCCAGTACAGCTCCTTGCATGGGAAGAGGTATACTAATTGGTATAGATGAAGTAGACAACTTTTCATTACACTAACATCCATCAACTCATTTCATACAGCTAACAAATAGCTGTTTAATAGTAATGCCTCGGTTCCTAGTGATACAAACTGCTTTAAGTTATATTAGTGACTTAAGAGGTTGTGTATCCCATCTCAAGTCCTCCCACCACTCCAAAAAGCCCGTTTAGGATATAAAATACAAGACAGGCACCTATCTCATTCTTTCCTATAACAAAGAAAAGCTGATCTGGCTATATGCTGCCACTATATAGAAGTATGTTAATAAATATTAATGAAATACTGAATTGGAGCCATAATCCTTGCACGTTTCACTGACATACAAAGATATATTCCGTCATCACTAGGAAATAAAATCCCTTCTCTCAGGTGTGGGAGGCTATAGGATATAACAGGGCACCTAGCAGACTATTTCTGTCAGTAAATCCAAGCATTTACTGAGATTGCTAGTATGAGTCAGAAGTTACACAAGGCCCGCAGGAGAACAATAAAAATACCTGATAAATCCCAACAATCTTTGCTCAGATACAGCAACCCCAAACACCTCACTTGGCTTCCAAATTTCACTTCCAAGACCTCTTTAAGAAGTAAAAGGAATTTTTCTTTAAGCGAACAAATTAAGGTCTGGGTAATATCAACTAACAATGTCAAATCCAGGCATGGTGTGCCAGAACCTGTGCCCAAACTATGACTGAATTCCAGCAGCCATCTGTTTCATTAATTAAACAGCACTGACTCCAATAAGCCAGGGATTTCTAGGCTAAGCAGTATAGCAAAGCTGAACTCACGCAGCCTCCCAGGTGTGACTAAAAGCAAAGAGCCAAATTCAGATGACCACAGGACATTACAATCCCTAGGTCTGCAATGCACCAAAACCCATATATGGCCATCAGCATTTTTCCTTTCTTCAGATTCCAGACTGTGGCTATGGTTTTTTCCTCTCACTTGAGCCCTCTTGCTTGCTTATTCAGAAGCCTGAGGCCAGATTAATCTAGTTTTTTTCCTAATATCTCTTTACCAATTCACAACATGCTCCTTTTCTGAAAACATCCATGGTCTCAAAGATTTATTGACAGATAAATAGATAAATGAATAGATGTTGAAGAGGAAGAGTAGAAACCACCACCATATAGTTTCTGCCAGTTTCTTGTTTGTGGATTTCATAACCAGGACTGTTGGCTTCATTTGAAAGTTCAGCTATGAAATAAGCCCACATATTTAACTGGTTTTGAGCCAATTTTCAACTCTAACTAGACTGGTTTTGCTTGCTGATCAGAGCAAGTTATGACAGCACATGAGACAGTTGAAAGAGAATTAGATGAAGCAACCACCACCTGCAAATGTAAACCAAAAAGCTATATACTCAGCCTGTGCTCCAGGAACTGCCTGGTTAAGGAATGCATTTGAATCATTCTCACTCCCGATGCCAGTCGAATAGCCCCAGATTGTAACATTGAATTCTCGGAAGATGTCTGAAAAAGAAAAAGCACAATGAAAGAGAAACACATGCATCTGCTTCCTGCCTACAGGGACCAGCACACACCAGCACTGCCACAGTTTTGCTCTCTGACAGCACAGCAGAGACAGCTGCAGCCTCCACGCAATTAGTTGCACCCACCAAGCAGTGGCAGGAGAGACCATCAGCTGGCAGCACCTCAGAGAGCAGCATGCTTGTGCCCTGCACTGTCACTGGCAGATAAAATGAGCAGAATTGATGACTACGGTATGCAGTTATCTCTCATGTTGTAGTGGGTAAAGCCTAAAATAAAATCCTCAGTCATATGATATTGACTTTGTGAAGTGAGGCTGAAGGAACCTCAGCCCAGCAGGAGATCGTTTTCAGCTAAAGGATCCGGGTCTACTTCACAGCCACGCAAAATCTCATACTAGTGACAAATATGAAGAAGAAAGCCTCTAATGCATGGTTCTGACAAAATCCCACCACTTTCTCCATTGCCTCCATAGTAGTTTCCAAAAGGAAGGTGACAGTAATTCACAGCTGATAGTGAAAATAGTCATATTATAAACTACAAGAACTACCTTAATCTCAAAGACTGAATTTAAGCACATTTTAATGAGTTTTGTCAAATGTAATAGCACCCAGTGAATCAATTAATTGGTTATTCTAATTAGATTCTTGTTACACTCTGCTGGCAACACAGCACACACATGGGCAAACACAAATGGGCAACACAAAGAACAGTTTACTGGTCCTCTTTAAATGGAAGTTTATTATTACAGCTGATCCAAACTGAAACTCCAGTGGCTTTACATTAACAACAGACTGAGCTACGAGAAGTTGCATGTTTCAGTGAAGAGAAAGTTAAAGTTATTCCCTTCAGTTTACATGCATGAGTACTCAGCATTATTTATCAAAGAGGTCTACTCTATTTAAACATCTCTTTTTGGAAAAAACTGTGGTGAAATATTTATTAAAAGCAAATGTTAATTGCATCACAAGCATGGACATAGCAAACTTATTTAGAAATTCAAATAATACTCAACAAGCAGTTGTGAAGGGAGAGGAAAAAGAAAGGAAGAGAATTTTTAGCTGCTTCTCAGCTTCGCTGACAAAGCCAACTTTTTTATTCATAGTCCTAGGACATGGTTTCTCTGAAAGGTAGTTCTTGTTAATTATTCTAAAACAGCTTTGAGATGCTTAAGAGCTCTCTGTAAATGTAGCAGCAATCAGCCTATTCCATCTCTTCAGTCTTGCCAATTTGATTCAGCAAAGCATTTACTTACTAGGTAGAGTCGTCACATTCTCTAATGACGCATCTCCTCCAATACTAAAATGAGAAAAAGAAATCCCAGTCACTCATCTCTTAGGTGGACACAGACAATAAACAAAGTGAAAACCTACCACGAGAAAAAACAAAGGGTGATTAATTTGGTAACTATCAATCTATCAGAGTACATGGAGAGGACAGAAGTGGAAATGCTCCTGGGAGACTGGCTGAGGCTTCAGTGGTAAAAATGCTTATCAGAAGGATTTAACGATCTTGCAGCTGTATGCAGGTACAGTCAATGATTATCAAATGGCAGTAAAATGCCTGAGACAGCTACATACTCAAATGATCAAAAGTACTGCAGATTAGAAGGTCATCTTTGAGGTCAGTTCCAGCCACTCTAAGGCAGCACCAAGCAGCCAGCCCCCTGGGTGACAAGAGCTACAGCAGCAGCTCCTCATTCTCTTCTCTTGCTTCCTCCACAGGGGTATGTTCCCTCCAGCTTTTCAGTTTGTGGGACACTGAGGCCACACTACATCTTATAGAAAGGGGTTAGGACAGTACAGAACTGCTTCAGTCAGTGTCAACTGAGCTACATCATCACACCAGAAACATTCAGTCTTTTACAACTGTGTGCTGCATGTGGTAAAAGTTCTCCAGTTAAGTGAACTGTTTTCCACGGTGCTACAAAAAGTTCAGAAAGAGCAAGCTTTGAGAAGTCCCAAAAGCAACCAGTTCTGACTTGTTCATTCCAGTGATTTTTCTCCAGTTTTGTAGATTTCCAACTTGCCATCCCACCATAAAAATAAAAACTTCACAAGTCAAAAGGCCATCTTAAAATCCATTGCTGAAAACATTTTCTGTGAAGGCACCCTTAGACAAATCCTAGATCTTGATATATCTTCACAAGAAATACTAGCCTGAGAAGCAACTTTTTTTTTTTTCTACTCTCTGGCAGCTGAAAGCCCCAAAACATGGGGAAAAGAATAATATTCCTTACAGGAGAGAATATACATCTCCTCCTCACCTTGCCAGAAGGCTTACCTCCAAGAAAGTCCACGGTATTCAGTGTCCAAATCCAGGAGATTGTCTGAGGCAATTCCTGTACCAGCCTGGACATTATTTTACATTAACCAAATGAGATTAAAGCACAATTACTAATACAATAATCACTCATACATAGTAATTTTATTTTCTTTTGAATGTATCTCTTCAAAAGCTTTAGAAGGCACCTGGCTTTTTCCCAACCTTCCTCCTGAAGAATGCATCAAAGCCTTTCATAATTACTTACAAGCATCACATTGTATAAGACACACAAAATACATGATGGAGCCATGAAACAATGGCTTTCTTCTCACGGGTCTAGATGAGCTGAATACCTCTTTTACATTTGCATTACTCAAGAATGACAAAAACGTCTCAGACAAACACATAAAACTTTTTGGCTAGTGATAAGAATCACTATATGAACTTAACAGAGAAAACAAATATATCTCAGAAAGAAGCACCATAATACCTTTATACCAATTTGGAAAGTATTTTGCAAAATAGAGAGCCTTATATTAGTACTGCAGCAAGGAGCAAAGTGGTTTCTACAGTTACCCTGAAGAAAGAGGCAAGCTACCAACTACATCCCTCCTAAAACAACACCGTAACTCAGAAGCAGAGTGCCTGCCAGCTGTGATATTGCGGTTTCATGCTAAATTTGGGTACAGGGTAATACTTCAGTACAGCACAAGACTGGGTAGACTATTTGCTGCTACCTCTGATTAAACTACAATACTACATTTTCTTCTATGTATAAGCTTTACTGAATTAATGGAAGACTGATTTTCAGAATAACTGAACCAAGCACATCTCTAAGACAGCAACACACCACTGCACTTTCTATGAAAGCAGATTTTAGTGTCTGTTCCTACAGACTATACTTAAAAGCAGAAACATGTGCAGGGTCCTGGATATACATCCTCCTCTCAGTAATGCAAAAATGAATAAAAGGCATCTGACATCTCTTAGTTCCTGAAAGAACTGAGGCAAAAGAACAGGTTCACCAGTCTGTTCCTATTCAGAAAAACTTTGAGAAAACACTGTGACTTAAGACTTGGGCTCTGTCCCATTAGTTTCAACAGCATCTGTCTTCAAATCAGAAAACCATTTAAGCACCTCTTTAAAGGATTTGCTTGTGGTTTTGCCTGAGTTCAAAAGCATGTGAATACATGCGTGGGAGGAACAGTGCTGAAGAACTGACACCTTCCTCCTTGTTCTAGCTGCTAGGTCTATTATCATCCATGAATGAATGGATCTTTGCTTCTAGGTACAACAGCTATTTCCCTCCACCAGAGCAGGCACATGTTTGTAGTTTTACCAAGAGAACAGTAAAAACACTTATCTTCTTACCGTCAAAGAATCTCCAAGAGCTGCTATAATTTTCACATCAGCTGGCTTTAGGGAGTGCACTGCAAAGGAAAGAGATGTCGCTGAACCTGGGTAGGAAATAGCTATTCTTTTTCACCACTGTATAATGTAAAACATGCCATTGCATATTCTAATGCTCAAACATGTTGTTTTTGCAATACCCAAGTGATAAAACAGGAGCTCGCTCCAGCTCATCTCATGTGTGTAGTAGCAGTATATGCATACTATTCAGCATCTCAAAGGTTAATTTTGCTACCAAAAAGACAAAAGAGCAAGGAGCAAAAACATTAAGTTCCAAACAATGTCCAGCACCAGGATGAAGATAAAACAATACAGTACTAAACAAAGCAGGAAAAGTATATTAAAGCTGTAAAAAAGCAGAGAAGGACTAAGAAGAAGACAATATGAAGATGTTATTTAAAACTGAATACTGCTATGTCCTAGACTAAACATGCATGAAACTGGATTTCCAGTTTTCTTCCGCAAGATTTAGGTGGTATCACTTATAGGCTATGTCAGCACACAAATTTGGATTTTCTCATGAGATATTTTGAATTTCTCCACTGGCAGTGAGTATATGGAGCTACTTAGTCAGAGTGTTACCTTGTGTGACAGCATGGCATTGTATCTATTAAGCAGCTGCTGAAAAACATTACATCTTTCCCAATCAGTATTTTTCACAGTTCATCAGTTATTTCAGCAAAAACAGAAACCCATCTTGAAGGACAGTTGAAAGCAATTCAGCTTCATAACAAAAAACAGGCAAGTCTACCTGAAGTTGCAGGAGGGGAGGATGGAGACCTGTCCTTGCATGGCAGCTGGCTTCCGTAATTCTAAAGAGAAGAAGTAAGCTGAATACCATTTGACAAGGAAATACAGTCAGTAGTAACGAGTTTTCTCTTAATAGTGGCCAGGTCGATAAACCAAAGGCTGTTTAGTATGTAGTTAACCAGACAGGCCTTGGTTGCTCAATTCAATAGTCATATTCAGTATTGCTCAGATTAGAGTAGCAATCTGTACTGATAACTGTGCTGTCTGAGAATGTGTTCTTACAGGTGTTTCTGGATGCCTTTTGCTAAGTCAGGGAGTGCTTTCCTGTTCTGTGCCATGCACTCAGCCTCCCAAACCCCTTTGACCAAAGACTGATTTCACCTGTGGTGCAGGGCATGACTCATACGGTTACCATACAGGAGCAGATGCAACAGGGTAACAGGGAGATGGATGTTGACACTTACTGGAGTTTGCTTAGGGTACGTGTAATTACTGTTCTTATATGTTCTCAGGAATGGCTCAGCCTACAAAACAAGGTAATCTGAGTCAATACAAAGCATCAAAAGAATATGTGGAAATTTCCATTCTCCATTCACCAGTTCGCAGATGTCTGGAGATGATTAGCAGCTTGATGCAAATGAACCCCAGGGATAAAAAAAAAAAAAAAAAAAAAAAAAAGAGAGAGAGAGAAGGAAAGAGAAGGAAAGAAAAAGAAATGGCATTTTAGAAATTCATACAGTAACGGTGAAAACCTTGGGCAATATTTTTACACAGCCAGAACTTAACAGAATACACTCAGGACCCTGACATATATGATTAAGAAGAAGCTTGTGGTCCCACTGCAAGGTAGTCCCAGTGACTTTTCCAGAGCTGTGCTGTCTGGTGCCATCCTTGCTCTGTTTCCCCCACTGAAGCTCTGTCACTCAGTGTAGATACTTGATGATCTTGACTAGGTAGGCCAAACACCCTTCCCTTGTGTTTTGGCTAGCTGTGATGCCTGACTGTGAGGAAGCTTACTCCTAGGATGAGCTTGCCCTCCATCGCATGGGGGAGTGCTCCTACTGCTACCGGTGGCAGTTGCACAAAGTACATGGGGAAGAGTCAGAGACCTCCCTCGTGGAGACTGCACTCCAGGCAGTTGGGTAAAGGCTCACATGGACTCCCAGCCACCTCTAGCACCTCCACATAAACACAGACACCTTTGTAGCTTACCGCACTTGGACAACTGAGAAGAATCTCATCTTCTATTTTCTGATCGTCTGTCTTCTCCCCTAAGGGTTCCAGCTGAGGGAAAATGGAGGTGCACAGAAGAAAAGTAAATGAGTATCAGAGAACAATGGGTAATGCTGTGCTACCACACACTGGAAACCACCTCTGCAGCACAGCAGGACAACTGCAGTGCACTGCACCCACGCTGGTGGCTGCCTCCATGCACTGCTTCTTTGTGTGCTGAGGAAGCTAATTTCCATACACCGTGAATGTGTCCCAATGATCAAAATCCCAGGCAGGCGTCATCTCCCCAAGATAAGTCCCAACACCCCCAGCCTTAACACACCCTGAAATTTACTGGTTTGAAATGATTGGTTTAAGACTTCAGGTGATCTTTCTTCACATGATCACTCTTTTCTTTTGTAACACAACTAAGTGTAACACAATTAAGTGTTCAGAAGAGATATGGCTACCTACATAGTAGCTCCCTGGGGTTTTTTGCTGCCAAGGGCAGGACGGAGTGGACAACAAGTAACCAGTACCACCTTTAAAAATCTTACCATGTTGTTCCACAAAGCACGTGCAGCCTGGGAATGGGACTTCTGGCTGAAGTGGAAACAGTCTGGAGCAAAATATGAACGGTCTGGAAGCCCCTCCTAAAGAACAAGAAGGGTGCTCTCACAGAAGCAGTAAATATGCAACAAGCTGTGCATTATTCCCTCTCTCTCCCAGCGAGATATCCCAGCTGACTTCAAAACAAAAATAGCTGCAAAGGCCTGTGAGGCCAAGAGAATTAAACTGGGCCACAGAACACTAGAATCATAGAATGGTTTGGGTTGGAAGGGATCTTAGAGATCAGTGAGTTCCAACCCCCCTGCCATGGGCAGGGACACCTCCCACTAGACCAGGTTGCTCAAAGCCCCATCCAGCCTGGTCTTGAACACTTCCAGGGATGGGGCATCCGCGACTTCCCTGGACAACCTGTTCCAGTGCCTCACCACCCTCAGTGTAAAGAATTTCTTTCTAGTATCCAATTTAAATTTCCCCTCTTCCAATTTAAAACCATTACCCCTTGTCCTTTCACTACACTTCCTGACAAAGAGTCCCTCTCTGGCTGTCCTATAGGCTCCCTTCAGATATTGAAAGGCCGCTATAAGGTCTCCCTGGAGCCTTCTCTTCTCAAGGCTGAATAACTAGTAACTAAGAAGCCTTTTAAACTTTTTTAATATAGGATTTCCAAAGTAATAAGGAATACAGACCACTGTGACTCTGGATACAGAATACCTGGGCACAGAGACTGATTGCATTATTTCCCCTGAGATTCACACATTAGTCTTTTGAAGAACGTGGGGTTTCATATGGAAAAGCCATTTACTGCAAGGGACTTCGTGACTTATGGGGGATGTAGGGCGAGTGCACCCTGGTGAAGACTTTGAACTAAATACCTACTGCATGGTTGTCTGATTGCAGTGCAGTAGACTCAGTGCCCCAGATCATGCCTTCAAAGTCTGTATTCCTGTTTCTCATCTCGAAGTTATTCCATAAGCATTTTCTGAATATAATTATTAGGACAGAAAACTGCTGGTCACATTTACAGCCAAGACAATTTTGTGAAGATGGTAGAATTACAGTAGGATTTAGAGTAGGGACATTTATTTTGCTTGGTTTTACCTGTGTTTTCGGCATCTTCACATTCGTCAGAAATGGCTGCATAACCACTGTGAAATCATCTGTAGTGTCATACCTTCCACTCTCTACTAACTGGAGAGTTCTCTCCTACAGTCAAAGAAAAGTTGTCACCGTTCCTTCTTTTATGTTTAGCTCATCGAGTCTGTCCACCATTTACATCTCACCCAGGGGTTCCCCGTCCCTCATGCAGAAACCCAGACACAGACGTGGTTTCCAGCTCACACCAAGCAGCCAAGGAAGCGGTCTTTTTGAGACACACATCCCGGGCTTCTTTGCAGAGAGACAGCCTGGGGATGGCTGCCTGACTGACATGGGCAGGCATCCTGCTCAGTAATTAGATTTTTTGTCACAAAGACATTCTTCTAGAACCACTGAAGCAATTTTGGTTTGGCCAGCATCCCATGCCCAATGTTTGTACTTGAGTTATCATTTTCTTTGACTTAATCTGATCTCTAACGTGATAAGTAATCAAAAAAAACCTGCTGGCTCTCTGACATACTCTACTTTCCATGGCTCTTTATCAATTCTTTGTTTCTCATCTATTTTGTTGTTTTAGTGAAGCAGAGTTGTAAAGATCTTGAGCCTATTCCCACCTCCCCTTCACCGTTTTTTCTTTTTTTAAATCACAGCTACAAATACGTCATTAAAATGAGTGGAAACTGTCCCCCCACCTCCAAATATTAGCCTCTCTCCCTTTATCAACAGGAGGATGACATTAAACCTGTAACAAATGCCACATGCCTCACCTGATACTTTCTGTTAAAGTAGACCAACTTCTTGAGCTCATTGGAATTATCCTTAGGGTTTACGACACAAGGGCACAGGTCCCTGTGGGATGAGAGGTGGGATGGCAAAGTTTCAGCAGCAGAAGTGACCTCTGTGAAGAGAGGCCAGGGCTGCCTGGGCTGGACGCTGCCAATTCCAGCCAGCTTCAGTGAACCCACCAGAGGGCATAACTGAGCTGGTCAGCCAAGATGGTGGCACCTCTGGTAAAAACCTATTTTTGCAAAGGCCACAAAACACCGGAGAGGGAGAGGAGGAGAGAAAAACAGCAGGAATGAGTAGGAGGTGCTCCATGGCAGAGCAAGCACTCCCCTGAAGGGACAACAGCCTGTGGAATTCATGCCAGAGCAGGCAAATGGCTGAAGGACTTCTGCCAGAGCACAGGACAAGAGTGAGAAGGAAGGAGTGGCACAGAGATATCACTACATCCAGACCCCTGCACCACCTGTGCTTCACTGAAGGGACTGAGGGTCTCCTGTGGCAGTAGCAAGGGGAGAGGGAGAGGTGCCTGGAGTGAAGTTGAGCCTAGGAATGAGAGAGGATAGGAGCTTTAACTGTTTAACTTTCTTTGTTAATACCTAAATCAGTAATTGAATATTCAAGCTAATGGACAATAAATTCAGTTAAATTCTCCAAGTCAAGTCTGTTTTGCCTGTGATGGTATGTGGCAAGTGATTTCCTTGTCTTTATTTTGACCCAAGAGTTTTCTTTCTCACGTTCCTCTTGTTTTCTCCTCCGTGATGCTGGGGTGGAGGTGAACGCGCAGCTGTGTGTGTGCTTGGCTGCCACCTGGGGCCAGCCTGCCACAAAAACCATTCATATGTATGCCTGTGCAACATGGCTTGCTTCAGCAGAACTATGCAAGCATCCTTCAAGACAGAGTTCCCACAAATTCTTTCTAATCAACTGAGAGTCATGAGTTGCAGGATGTTTCACACAAAGGATGGCAGAACACCAAAAGAGATGCCAAGACAGATGCTGGAATCTCCATCCTTAGAGAGCAATTCCAACCCAAGCCATTTTAAGTTTCTGTGAACTCATGTCGGCCATCTTTATCCCTCCCTGAAAATTTGATCCTTCTAGCATATTAACATTTTCTTCTGTTGTTCCCTCTTTCCAGGCATGCCTTATTACTACTTCACAAATCCAAATGAGAAAAAGGACTTATTTTAAAAATCCTGTCATATATTCACAGTAAAGCATTTCAGAGAGAGTTCTTGGAGAAATATCACCTATAGAGATGCAGTTGATACGTATAAAGTATGCATGGATCCCTACCACTTCCAAACTTGTCTTAATGGAGAGCAACTAACAGAACAAGCTTTTACTTCTATAGCGTATCTATGTGAAAGGCAATACGAACCTAAATTGTGTTTTCAGAAGTGTTTCAGTAACATAAGGAAGGCAAAATTAGTAGAAACCAACTTTCTTTTTTGGTTATTTGCTACTCTCTGAAGAAAAGAGACAAGGTTTCAAGATCAAAAGCCTCCTTCAGGTCCTTCTTCAATTCAGTAGCAAGGCATTTGTTATCCCACACAGGGTCTGCTTAGTACAGTGTAAACTTGGCTTGGTGCCAGACAGGCAAATGTTAAATTCAGCCTGGCACCTGAAAATATGGGAAAAGGGTACAGGTATCTTGAGATAATCTAATCTTAAAGGCTTCACTAACTATCCTTGCCTGATGATTAGGGTTTTGAGATACATGTGCACTCTAGTCAGCAACCTTTGTTAAAAAGAAAAACTAAAACTGGTTATCAGAAGCACCAGCACTCTTGAGTTTAAAAGCTAATTTTCCCCTTCACAGTCAACAGAGAGCCCTTAAAGCAGAGCAAGTGGATTGCATCTATGTTCCTCCTGTAAAGCCACCTTCTTCCGTGGGGCCCTTCAGGTGTCCGCACTTCCCCTGGCAGCAGCTGCAGAGTCCCTTGTGGCTGAAGGGATCCAGCAAGATGGATGCAAAGCACATGTTTTAGCAAGATGACTCTGGCCTCCAAGCTAACACTCTCTTCTCATGGTACCCAGTACCAGCTCCGTGGCTCAAGCAGCGGGAGGAGCAATGGCTGCCTACATTTACAGGACAAGGTTATTCTGCCTCTCCATCAAGAAAACAGAGATTTGCTGTTCTGAAAAAAGCAAGTCCTGCCAGCAAGTCTGGGGGACACACTGGACCCTACGTGAGTCACCAGAAGGTCACCGAGGGGCAGACCTACCACCTCAGTGGTGGAATCACACTGGGAGGATCGTTGAACCACACAATAGCTAGTGTGATTAAGCATCCCAGACATCTACTTGAGAGACTAATTAACAATAAAACTAAGAATCAGCAGTGAGATTACAGAGATCAGAAACTACATGAGCAAGAGGGAGAGTTTTAAAACTGCAGAAAGGTAAATCTGTAAATAAGTGATCAACTAAGAAAACCATGTGTCAATCTCATCTCTGTCTTTACCCAAAGCATGCTCAGCTGAGCTCCTTCTGCTTTGGTTCAAACTCCATTGCAGCTTAAGTAATAAGTCATTAAACTGGCATGTCCACAAGAAGTGGTAACAGCAGGGCTCAGATACAGGGTCAGCAACAGACAGGTATTACTAAATGTTATGTTGAAATCAACATGTAGGTACATGTTCATACACAGAAGAAGGTGCTTGGTGGTGTGAAATACTAGAAGCTTTTCCCTTTAAGAAAAAAAAGTTTCCCGGGAAGACCTTGCAGCCTTCTGTGAGCAACAGTAAAAGCTGTAACAAAAAAATCATCTTCAAACCTCATAAGCCATCTTGGGCACCCATTGCTTGGTGTCATGTACAGCTCCCGGAGGCTTGTTATGGAAAGTATTGTCACCAGGTTCACAAATGCCCGTGGAACCTGCCAAAAGAATAAGTAAACCCATAGCTAATGCCCGGAGCACAGAGTGCCATCTTTGCCCCTGCACAGCCACAGCAGACCTCAGGCAGCAGCCTGCTGACTTGGGCGGCTTGCATTATTTATAACAGAGGTGTTCAAAGTACTTTCTAAACAATTAATCCCCTACACATATAATACCAAATTACAGTCCCTGTCTGTGCCGCCTAGTTCTATTCTAAATGCTGATGGTGGTCACTTGAAAATTATGACTTCACAAAGATCCAAATAAGTTGTTAAAAGTCTCAGCACAGCTCAGGCACCTGCTAACTCTTTGAGCACTCTCACTTCCTCACCCATATCTGGCACATAAGATTCTCTCTCAATGACCACAAAAAATATACTTATTTGCAGCATAATGAACAAGAAAAGCATCTTGCAGCCATTGAATACCATATGTTTATTCCAATTTGTTACAATATTTTTTACGTTATTTGTCTATAGTACATCAGCTATAACTGAGCACATGCTTATTCCTTCAGTAAAATATTTCTCCACACCTTTCTGCCTCTAACAAAGAGAGCAAGCATACAGCAGTGCTCCACAGATGAAAGCAATGAACAAAATTCTCAATCAATAATCAGTGACCACTTTACAAACAGAACACAATTCTCCATTCCCACATACTAGAAAAGTTTGCTTTACCTCTCTGTGAAGCATGTCCAATGCTACTTGCAGATTGTTGGTGTAGTTTTCAGGAGAATAGCGTACCTGTTGAAGCAAGAAGATTGAATTTTGCTATCAGTTTACTCAAGCAGGCACAACAGTGACTGGTTAGTCAGCTAGCTCTCACAGAACGCTCTCACAGCACCATTTGTGTTTCTAACTCTCAGGTCAAGAGTAAGAGAGTCTTGTGCAAAACCGTCCTGTCTCTGCTTTTTTTCTTTCCCCATCATAGCCGTCTCACGGGCAATGAAAGATCTAGTGGCCACTGGATACCAGTGAGGGAGCAGATTCAGGGGGCATTATCAGGCACCACCACATCCTCTATCCCCAGGCTTGCTTGGGCCAGTCTTAAAAGCATGGCTAACAACTCACTAGCAGGGACTGGCTTTGGTAGAGACCAGTTTGTGTGAAAGTAAGTTTGTTTCTGCTATATGGTAAGTTAGCAACATGCCTCCCATATGCTCCTTACCTGCCACAAATAATAACTGGCAAAACTTAGGCATTTATCTGGGAATATATACTTGCCTTTCAGCAGTGAAATTTTCATGTTCTATTTGAGTGGTTTAAACCCTCTAATTTAATTGACTCAAGTAATCCAACTTTTATTTCCTCACTTGTGGAAATAAACTTCCTTATGAGAAATGCCTATCTTATTTCAGCCTTAATTTTCTTTGATTTAATTTCAAGCAGAAGTTCATTGAGAGCCCCACTGGCCTACCCCACAGAACTAGACAGCTCAGTTCCCTTATTCATTTCCTAAATCACAGCTCACCAAGAGCATTGTGGTTGGCACTACTTGTAGCTGTGCAACATAAAGGAAGTACCACTGTGATCTCTGCATGCTATCTATCTCCTTGCCACCCACACTCATATATGACTGCCATTTTGCATCTGGGTCAGGAGCAGAAGGTAGGAAGAGTTAATTTCCTCCTTCCTTGTTTTATAACCATCTTACTGTGCTGCTTTGCTGTTTTTCCTGGTCTGAAATTAATCACGCAGAATGAAAAGCCTGTGTTCTGCTGCTTTTAACTAGGTAAGACTCATCACTAAGTGAGGAATCTCCCACAGCCTTTCACCTTCTCTGCACTCACACGTACCAAAGGCTATATATGGTATGTATATATATTTTATACAAATAAGATATATACTATATTATATATAATTGCAGCAGCATAACCTGTGGGTAGAACCATTCCTATAGCACTGAAACTGGTAAGAGAGCACTAAGTCAGACTTAGCAGTGTGACTTTGCACAAAGCACAGAAGAGCAAAAACCTTTGACATTTTATCTACAGGTGATAAAGTGACTATATAATGTCAAGTTATGTTAGTTAACAGCAAAACAAAGTCGCCACACTTAGGTAATTTACAAGTGTTCTAAAGCTATCACTTAATTTATCATAACATCAAATTGAACAACCTGAAGGTCTCAATACAGTTACATTCCAGAGCTGCACAAGTAAGACCTACCTTATTTTAGTGTCACCCCCTGAGTTTTGCCCTCTCCCCCACTGCATAGAGACTCTATGCCCAGGGTGGCCCTGGAGGCAGCAGGGGACTTACTGGATCCTTGCAGAAATCACATAGGTCATTTCCTCCTATGAAAAGTGTTATCACCTTCCAGTCAGTCTGCAAATTTATTCTCTGCATACAGAAGGAAATGGAATAGAAAGCTATTAAATTAAAAAATTTTAAAAAAAGAAAAAAGAAAGGGAAAAGTGGCAGGCAACACACTAAACACAAATTTAACATTTCTCAGGGTACCTGGCTACAGTTCTCTACACATCCATAACAAAAATGATTTTGTATTCATGACTGAAAGTGCAGAAACTACTATGATCTAACTAAGGTTTACAGTATCTGCACCATGTAAAATTATATTCTTTAGAAAACTATTGCTCAAAATCCACATGTATACTATTCTTAGCAATATCTTATGTATATACTGAGAGACTCCTCCTGCAGTTCTAGGAATATATCTTCATTGCAAAAATGATGATATATGTCCTACTGTGTCATAAATAATGGAGCTATCCTGCTGGAAAACCCTGGAGGGCACTGTATTTCAGTCTTGCTGTGAGACAAACTGCAAAAAATAGAGTGGCAATATTAACTCTATCTAACAATACTGGTAAAAAATTATAGCACTTTTTCCTCTGGAGGCATTTTACAAAGGGCTAGGTAATGCAAAGTAATTACTCTGCAATAAATACACACCTTCTTAGCTTTGAGGAAAGGTTCAGATACGATTAGTACCATGTAGCGGATATCGTACTCAATATCTTAACACTTCAATTTTGGTGCAAAACACCACTAAGAAAAGTAGCAACAGTACAGCAGCCTCAAGTGACTTAAAACCATCTATCTTCAAAGGCAGAAGGCAACATATCCCAACTAGTAAATGCGCTATTCAGTAGTTCAGTCTCAAAACGTACTTATCCAAATGAAGAAAGGGGAAAATTTTCCTACTGCACTAACCAAGTGTTTTAAAGAAGAGGGGAAAAAAAGGAGTTCTTAAATCAAAGATATATGACATCCAAGATGCACATTCTTTCTTGTTAGAAGGAACTTTAGTAAATAAAAGGTATTTGTATTCATTTCTGTTGTGTGATGTTTCCAAGCGGATAAATACAACAGAATAATACCTAGAAGCCTTGAATGGTTTGAATGAAAACCATCCAACCGCTTCATTGTTAGTTGCTATCCTTTTTAATCTCATTTCAGATACAGCTAAAGTGAAATCTTGTTTACAAGAAAGTGAATCAAAAAGAAAGGCACTGCAAATATTTTTGCCAATATGCGTTCACCAATTTATTGTAGAGATGCACACACAGTTATTTTGAAGGCTTTTCGGCTGCTTTCCAAATGCACAATTGGAAAGCTAAAATAACATCACGTAACTTAGGTCACTGCATAGCATATTCGTAAAATTACAAATAGCAAACATTCAAAGCACTAGTTGAAGTGCAAAACATGCAAGTGATCCTCAGCCTAACACATGTTTTACAGACCATTAATCAAATAATTCCTAACAAGAAACATGTAAGTCAAAAATCAGTTGATGACTAAGTGGAAGAAGTGACTAAATTGTTTTTAAAGATAACAAGTCCTTTCCTTACTTCACATGTTCACTCCACAGAATTTGCCACTTGAAAAGCTTGACCTCAACATACTAGCATGTACCATTGCTGCTGGAAAAACTATGTGCTCACAAGATAATTAATGGTACCACAGCAAAATCCTAGCAGAGAAAAAGTTCTGCCATCTTACAGGGTGACATAGGTTGGGAGGGGAAGCAACAGCACTGTATTACTAACCACTTGTGGTAAAAATGATAAGAAGATTACAATTTGATAGGGTTTGATAGTAACTATCACATGCTGGTGCAAATTCATTTAAGACAAATCCATAGGTTATTTTTTACTGACTCACATTCTGCACTAGGGAATATTACACTGTGCACAGCTGTACCCATAGCTTTAATGTTCGGCATCTGCTTTTGGTCTGTTAGAAACTAATGATGCCATACAACTTCATTCTAAAGATATTAATGATGTGTTAAACTCACAGTATCATTCTTCATGCGGTCCACCAGTCTTCTAACCTGTGCAGGAACATGCCTAAATATAAGAGAAAAATAAAATCATAAAAGTAAAATAATAAAAATAAAAAGGGAATCTTGCATAGCCAGCAAGACAAAGAGGAAAGCTGATGAATAGACATCCCTCACATAATGGCTAAAACCCTGGCACTGTCCAATGTTCATTTAATGAAAGGTATGATACCCAAAAAAGGCTATATTTTGAAACAGTGATGGCAAAAAAATGAGAAAATTATTAGTCTCCAACAGGCACTCGACCACTTTGCAAGTGCTGCATAGTTACACTTTTTACAAGCTATATAGAAAATGCACTGTTCTACTACAAAATAAATGCATTTTGCTCCTTCCCAGCATCATAGAGGTGCTACTGATATACACATCACTGAAGCATTCATGCACGTATCAATGTTACTACATGGTCTCAAGCCACTGAGGCATGTCTTATGAGAAGTGTTCCCGAGAGAAAAAGATGTGATACGAATTTCACTGAAGAGAGAACATAATGGTCTCTAGTTAATTATTCCCAGCTCTGCCACAGACTGACCATAAGCAATCCATAAGTTTCTCTAAGAACTCTTGGTCCTGCTTACAAGAGGGTTTGAATATACCTCCTATAAAACAGGGAAAATTTTTCTCTGCCTCACAATAGGGATGTGAGGCTTTCCAAATTGTGCCTGTAAAGTTCTTTGGGCTTCTTGGTTGAAAATACTGGAGAAAGCATTGCTTTTGCTGCTAATTTATTTGACATAGCTTAGAAACTTTGCAAAGTCTCCATCACATTTCTTGGCCTTCCACTAGAGATGAGCTAAAGAAATATATTTGGGTTTGTCTACTCCTACCAAAGTCCAGGGTTTGGGCCTTTTTTAGTTAGAATGGAGTTTTAAAGGAAAATCAACTTTCTATTAAAAGTTTTACTCTTACTCTGCGCGATTCCCTGCCACAGCTTGGTTGAGCGAAGCATTAACAGTAGTCTCCTTTCCAGTGCCAATGGAATACCCTATCAGGGATGGGTTGAACTCACGAAGAATGTCTGCAGAAAAAGACAGCACCCTGAATGGTTGCTTACTGCAGCAGGTAACAAATGAGGTTATAAAGATTAGACTTTAGTAAAAGACCGTTAAAAAGCTTTAAGAGATACTTATAAAAAAAATAACCTTTAAGTATAGTAAACATGGCAATTCATCACCATTCAACTATTTCATTGCCTTCAAGATTTCTGAATTGCACGAATTCATGTATCCCACGACGTAACACGGTCATCTTGGCTAGCAATGTCATTTTGCCTGGTAAGCGAGGCTGAGTAACCCTACGCTCAGGCAGAAGACTCTCATGCCGTCATACTCTAACTGCAGATGGGTTAGAATCAAATCCTTTAGTGCAATCTCCCCACATGTATTAACCCCAAAGACCTAAGATTCCCTTCTACATCTTAGGTTACAAACCAGCCTTACAAACACCCCAGACCTAAAATGCCTTGACCTCTAAAAAGCATGTAAAATCTGATCTTGTAATGTGATTCTGCTCTTGCCTAGAACAACTTTCCCATGCAGTCAAAACAGCTTCTTTAGGCTATGATCTAAGATCTTTGATACATCTCTCCCCAGGACATTGTGGGCAGAACTATAACCTACAGAAGAATACTGAAACAACCAAACTCCTAGGAATTACAAAATACATAGTTAAGTCATGCACAGCAAATTACAGCCTGGTCATTATGCAACTTTTACTCAATACTGGACATTGAATACAAACGGATTGGTTCTGTCAGGCTACAAATTGTAAATCTTTCTTCATGTCTTCTTTTATAATAATAGTTGCTTTAATAAACAGCTCTATATATTTATCAAGTTTACAGGAATAGGCACTTACTTGCTAGTGTCGTGACTGTGCTTATGTTTTTATCTCCTCCAACACTGTTAAAAAGAAAGAACAAGGAAAAAGCGTTCCAATATATGATGGATTTGGTAAAGCAGTGGACTAAGTAAGACAGCTCCCCCTCATGGGGTTTCTACACATGTACACAGCACGTTCTCAGGTGGTTGTACGAAGTCAAAGCAAGCTCTTTCTGTGCATATCAATGTGGTCATAAAATCAGAGGCTCAGTCATAATCATCATAATAATAATAATATTAAAAGACCTGTACACTAGAGCTGCCCTTTGAATTCTCTCACATGTCTTGGCATGTGTTCAAACCCAGCTGGCAGAAACGAGATTTTTTTAAAAGCTGCAGTCTTTGCTATTGTTGTCCTATTAAAATATTTATTACTTCCATTTTTAGTCAACAAATCCTTTGTATCCATAACAAGTTCTAAAAGCATATGTCAGTGATTATACTCAATCCCTTTTTGCCCCCCCATTTCACTCTGCTGAAAGACTACTACTAGACTAGTAAAATTCATCATATGCCTATGTGCCCTTTACTCTCCATGCTGTAGAAAATTCTAGTATACTTCTTCCTCCAAAATGCCAGTAGATTATTATTAAAGATCAAAATAGAAAAATTTGGACTTGGGACACCTCTGTAGTATCCCTTTAATTTGCAACAGAATATTTTGAAGTGCTTTAGTACCTGCTTAAACTTACGGACCCTGCAGTGGCTCATGTGGCTAAGAAGTGATGAACAGAAAATCAGCCTGATGGGTTTGGTGTTAAACCATGCAGTTGCAGAACAACAAGTCAACATAACTGCTTTTCTTCAGAGTTGCTTTCTGACCTATCTAATAAAATGCTGCATATTTGAGTCTGTAGTGAGTCATAACTGATAAACTGTTCTGCATGATGCAAGCAATACTGGGAAAGGGTTAAAGAAATAGGTACAGTGTATGAAACAGCGGCAGCAAAAAAAGATCCCATTTTGATTTTTTGTAGATCACTGATTTTAAGTGAGATGAATGGGTGTTGTAGGCCACAACAGGGAAAAGCAGACAGGATATAAGAAGAGCAGGGACAGAAATGCAGAATGGGGAAGTGGTGCAATGCCACTGGGATCTAGAAGTCCCCTTTGCAATAGCTACAACTGTCTGAGGAGAAGACCCTGTCTTAACAAGGAACCCTTTTCATTCATGCAGCCAGGCCTATTTTTGCCACGCTACATCATACTCTAGATAGCCTCTAGTTTGAATATTTTATTTATCATGTATAATAGCACAACCATGTGCCTCCATGCAAAAGTAGTCACATCTCTCTCCACAAACCTCCATTTGCTACAAAACCAACTACACATACCAAAACACAAGAAAATGGATTCCCTCCCACCAAGGAGGAAATTTCTGGGACTCACCTCCAAGAAAGACCTCGGTACTGAGTCAGGACATCCAAAATATTATAAGGTTTGGATGCTGCCCCATTACCTGCCTGGAAGCAGAAGAAAAAAGGGAGCTCACCTTCAGAAAACTAGTTCTCTGACTGATCCTAATGAAAATAGTAAAAGAGTAGATTAATGAAGCAAGCTACATTATCTTCCCAAAATATAACATATCCTTTTTCTCAAGAGGATCAAGGGCTGAAGGTATTTTAACTCTGCTCCAGTGAATTATCCTCTTCTATCAACTTCTTGATTAGATCAAGTGGGGGGAAAATAGGTTAAGAATGTTCAAAATACATAATTCTAAGTTTAAATAAGGAATAAATAAGATGGTCCTGAATGAATAATTTATTATAATGTTCCTCACATTAAAAAGCGGTGCAGTGATTTTACATCTTCCCTCCCTGGGAAGGAGATCTTACCCCAAGAAAGGAGATTACTAGAATTTAATGTGGTGATTAGCACAGAACACATAAGAAACACGAATTATGATATGCACCACAAAGCAATTGTCACTGATTGGAGAATCGCAGCCAGTCTAGTGGTAATGAGTTTACATAGTTCCAGAAACATTATTGAAAAAAAATTCTGAAGGTAAGTTACACTTCATACACCTGATGATTTATTGCAATTTTACTCAAATATTTAGTTAGTATAAATGGATATAGCTTATAGGCTTTGGTATTGTCATATATATATATTAATCATATTGTATATATACACACAGACACAATTAGCTGCAGATTTTTTTTCTTTCTATTTATGCTGCTTACTAACAGCTTTGAAGGCAAAAACCTTGGGAGTTGCCTACAATTGATAAAGAAAGGCAATTGCTGCAAGTCCACTCTAGGAGGCTGGTTTTGCTGCTGTGCAATCTAATCTTGTGGCTCTTCCTTGTGTGGCACTCTTGTGGACTTTAAACGGGAACTGTGCACTCAGATTAGACTCATGATCTGATTACCAGTCAGCCAAGGTGGAGTGTGGAAAGGAATATGTGAAAAAAAATATGTTTGGCTCAATAGGGCGTAACTGTATTTCTTGGGTTAAAATTCAGAAATGTTTTTTTCATTACTTGCTTTACTGATGGTTATCTAGTGATCTTTACTTACTGTGAGTGAATCTCCCAGGGCAGCAATCACCCGAATATCTGCCGGTTTCAAATTATGAACTAATAAATAAAAGATAAAAAGTAGCGTAAGGGAAGGAGGGAAAAAAAGAAAACTTCAAATTGTGATGGTTATCAGAATTTTTCCTTAGAATAAGCGTAAAGCATTGCAAAGACAGTATTTTAATATTCGTAACTGCATCAGCTCAGAATGACAGACACTGTTTCTCAAATGAGAAACAGTTCTTGGTACCATAGCTGTCCACCAGCTACAGTGACAACAGAGGCAATAAGATTTTGATCTTGCATCTCTGCTTACTCAAATTCCTTTTAACCAGTGGAAATGACTGAAAAGCAGGTACAGCTCTGATGCCAGCAGAGGGTAGAAATTTGGGGACAATCACAGCTTCTGAGGAAAGACAAAACCCAACCAGGGATAGAATTCCACACAGCTTTTTGCAGCCCAGACTGCACTGACAAAAGCCTCTACTTCACACATATCAAGTTTTCACGTCTCTGCAACTGAAGTACCCAACTGCCTCCTATCTTCTCCTCTGTCACTTCTTTGTTTGTACATGGAAGGTGCAGTTGCGTAAGCCTTCACCATCCTTGAGGGAGAACTTGCATCTTGCATATAACTACTACATTCTTCCAAAAGGATCTTAAAAGTCACAGTGAGCAGAGTGCACTGCTTCAAAGAAAAGTATACCTTTCCTAATAAAACCCAGTTCCTGTTCCATTTCTATCATCAAATGAAGTAGCTCTACAAGAAAATTGCATAGGACTGTACCTGAAATGGGAACTGTATCAGATGGATCCCGGTCAAAACAGGGAACATTTGTTCCATAAATCCTCTCCTGAAAAGACACAAAGGGCAAGACTTCGCATCAGACTCACAATACTCCAGTCACAATAAGCCATTTATGTTTCAGAGCATTACATTAACAATTTTCCCACTTATGTACTTCGTATACATCTACCCAGCTCAGCCTGTCCTCAGGCTGTGCCTACAAATTTTCCTTTGACAGCAGACAAAAGCTCAGTCTGCTCAGAAGTCGCATGGCCATATTAGTGCAGCTCTTGCCTACCAGTGGGGCCAGTTATTTCAGGCTCTGTGCCATGCTGTGTTCACCTACACAACATTTTGCGTGGCCACACTCCAAGCTAGGTGAGCTTGCATCTTTTTTGCGAGAAACTGTTTGAATACCCCTGGGATATCCCAGCACAAAACCATACCCAGGGTATGCCCAGGGAAGTCATGGATGCCCCAGTCCTGGAGGTGTTCAAGGCCAGGCTGGATGGGGCTTTGAGCAACCTGCTCTAGTGGAGGTGTCCCTGCCCATGGCAGGGGGGTTGGAACTCAATGATCTTTAAGGTCTCTTCCAACCCAAATGATTCCACGATTCTATGATTCATACCTTTGTCAGCAGGCCATGAGCCTGCCTTCTCCGTGTGCAGCCCTCTATGTGCAGCCAGGGATTTGCCCTCATGGCTCTTTTGGGTTGCCATCTACTGATGGAAGTGCCCCCAAGGTCTGCTGTCAGTGAAAACTGTCAGTATACCAAAGCAGACCATTGCACAAGACCCAAGGACGTGTGTTTGCAACAAATTTCTCTACAGAACTCCTTAAGGAGGCTAACTTGCCTAAGGAAAAGAAATTTGTGTGTCTTGTCCCATTACTTCAATTTGTTTTTTTTTTTTTAATTAAAAAAAAAACCCACAAACCAAACAACAAAACAACAGCCCACAAACATAGTGCTGCTTCTTGACTCCTACACCTTAACTACTACCAAATAACAGAGTGGTAGGCACCATTGGCCCATGCAGAGGCCTATATACCCTGAGTAAATAACAAAACCGTTGGCATTATACTACAATGTGAGGAGAAATGCGTATTCCAATGACATACAGGCTATTTTGAGTGCAGACATGGTCTAGACACTGTGTTCTGGGACATGAAAATGAGCATTATCATCTTCCTCTGTAGCTGCTTGGGAGCACCAACTTCTGCTTAGACTCAGAATACGATGACTTTAAAAAAAAGCACAGCTGTTTATCTCTGCACATCTAATCTGCAACTACCTCACACACACAAAAAAAAGAAAAAACAGAAAAATCCTTTGTTCTTTGGTTTTACTATGGCATAAACAAGATGAAATCAGACCCACACAGTGGTGCCACACTGATCTGATCTAGTTTCCTCCAGGACTAAATGGCTCTATTTTCACTATCTTCTTATCCCAGAGAAATTAACACTGTTACCCAGATGTTTAAAAAACATTTTTAACAGTGAAGGCAAACTTAGTTTAGGCTGGCTGAACACATCTATTTTAAACCACATTCTACAAAATCCACCAAGGAGAAAATTCGTTATTAAGCATCTGACTATAAAAGCATAGAAATAAAGAGATGAAGCTTTGTATTTAGTTTTCCCAAGTAGCATTGTTTCATTACGCCACAACACGCTCTTGCCCACCTGCCCCACTGCCTGGGATACATTCAGTCCATATGATGCCAACAGTCCTACTATACCTGAGATGTTTCTTTGGTGTTCAATGTCTCCGAGGAAGATGAGTAGTTACTATTTCTATATGTAAACAAATACGGATTTTCCTGCAGAGTGAAGAGAGTATGTTTACTAATATTAGTGGAAGCAGAGTCAGCTGATGTTGAAGTCTTCTGGCTAGATTTTCCAAGAGAAGAAAATCTTGATAGTATCATATTTCTGAATGAACATTGCACTAACGAAGTAAACCAGGTCAGACCTGAAAATTAAGCCCTAGTATGCTCCAGGCACAACACTATCTCTTGCCTTAAACCTGACATCAAACAAAATGCAAAACAAAACTCAGTTTCTTTAATGCTTTAATTGCTGTTCAGTGAAGCTTTTAGATGACAGTAATATTTTATCAGTATTAAGTTATTCAAGCTAGAGCTTAAATGCAAAAACATTCAAGAACTTATTCTTTGAACCAGAGATCCTGAAGATAATACTGGGCCATTGACAGCTCCAGGGACTAAAATAGTTAAACCTGGTAGCAGACAGAGTCAAATCACAGAAAAGCTAAATTATATAAAATACATGGATTGAATTTCATTGCTGACACAGATTTTAATATTGATAATAGACCCCTGATATTTGCAATTAATAAATTCAGATTAGTTAGTTACATTTTGAAAAGAAAAAAAAATCCAACACAGTAAGCTGATTTAACTAGATTTTGTAGAAAGTTCTTGTTTTCAGAGTTTCATCTTTAGAAAATAAAGAGTCTGTGTCTATGAACTTCAAGACAATAAATTATTAACAGTTCAGTAGCTCGGGTAAGTGCACATTCCCAAGAATTTCAGAAGACAATGACAAGACTATTTGAAGACTTGGAAATTCTGCAGAGAGTAAATAAAAACCCTTTTACCTGAGGTGGACACTGAACCTGAAGCATTTTTGTGAAATCATAAGGGTGCTTCTGTCCAACTGGCTCCATCTGGAAAGGGAGAGAACAGAAGACTTGTACACATGCTGTGTGGGGGAGGGAAGGGAGAACACCAGCAACGTAAAGGCTCTAGTGTCTGGACTTTTTCCCATCAGATCCGTATGTATATTTAAAAATGCGTTTTGCTTATGATAAATATTTATCTGTGTATAACATAACCCATGTACACCTACAAAAGCAAGGACATGAAAACAAGGCCTCTCACTTGATTAGACTGTCATCCCATCATCATTAAGCATCAACACGTTAACTCTGCTGTAGGGAATGCCGAACCTGTAAGCGTTTTTCCCACAAGGCACTGATCTCATACCATAGCATTCAACTGCTTACAGTCAAGTCACTATTTATCAGCTTAAGCACAGTAACTGTGGAGATGCTCTAGAACAGCATAGCTTAAACCATCCTCATGATTAGTTTCCCCCACTTACAGTATGGAGTTTAAACTTTACTAAGATATGCAAGCCAGTTTTACTTCCCAGCTGGGCTGAGTACGAGAAAGCAAAAGATGGATTGCCACAGCTCCACTGCCAGGTAACAACTCTTTGCAGCAGTCTGTCCATCCCTCCAGACCTCATCTGCTACATGTCTTTTGTCTTCTCCCAGGCTGTGAAACCATGCTTATGAACATTTGAGAAAGGCACCATTGGGAGATCTTTCTTCAGTTTTCTACAGTTTATAGTTTTCATACAAAGGAATAAAAAAAGTGAAAACTCTTGTGTGGGAGGAAAAGCAACTCTGAGTGGAATGAAAGTTTGAAGTAAAAATGGTATTACTGAAACTCCTTGGAAAATGCAGCTTTTACTCAGATTATACATTGAAGGCTTGAGTAAGTCCACATCACTTTACCTCAGAGGCAGAAAGTACAAACTCTCTAATATAAACAGAAAACTAAAAACCTTCCTTTTGGTGGTACATTCACATTACATTAACCTTTCTCCTTCTGTTTATGAGCACTATCTTTATGTACTCCCTCTGCTGCAATTCATTTTGTTGAGAATTTCACTGAATTTCACTGAATTTTTGGAGTTGGAAGGGACCATAGAGATCATCTAGTCCAACTCCCCTGCCAA
>JAOTQQ010000023.1:29731221-29789394 GCA_026546715.1 Gallinago undulata
TAACATAAAGGGCCACCCCACCACCCCTCTTTCCTTGCCTGTCCCTTCTGAAAAGCTGGTAGCCATCAATCACAGCAGAAGTCAGAAACATGGAGTGTAACACATTAAGATAACTTAAGATCATTAAGACCAATCCTCTGGTGGCTGTACGGCATGCAACTAAAAGCTTGCTAATTTTTCCCACCTTCCAGAACTATTTCCTTACCTACATTTTCACGCATTAGAGAACATGAAAAGGTGCACTCACACTCTGCACAGAGGCTTGAAAATATTTATATTTGTTGGCCGTCTTCTAACAAGATGGAGGAATTGTTGTTAATAAAAAATTGTGGAATTATTCAAAACTCAATACTGACAGCACCATGCTAACTACCACAAAGAATCATTTTACCTATTCAGGCACCTTGCAAGGTGCTAATTAAATTGCAATCACACACAAAGGAGTTGGTCACTGTTTTAGATTCCTCAGTGAATGCCTGCTCAGTTTGCACCAGCAGCACCAGCTACCAGAAGCAGCAGGTTATAGAAGAGACAGGATTGAAGGCACTGAAAAATACAGCAATAACAGGCTTGATGTCACCATTACATCCTGGGCAAGGATGTTATAATCTGTTTTATTTATTCCATCAATGAAAATAATAGGAAAATTCAGAGAAATAGAGAAAAGGTTTACAGAACTAGATATTCTTTAAAAGAAGCCTTTGAAGAAACAGGGCTGTTGCTTTTTTGAGAGAGAGAGGAATAAAAGGAACATCCCTGAAACATGCAAACTAGTGAAGTTCAGAGAACAGATATACCGGAAGCTGGTACTTTCTTCTCCTCTTCAGACAAAACAAAGTACCTATTTAATGACATTCTTAAAAGAAAATATTTTTTTTCCAGCACAGAATGGTCCCACAGAACATAGGATAATCGTGGTATTTCTGGGCTAGGAATGAATTTCAAACAAGTATTAGACACCTGTATGTTGTTGGGATTGAGAGATGAGAACAAATTTCTCCAGGAAGCAACACATTCCAGGTGCCTCAGGGACACTGTTCTTCCAGCAGAGACCAATGGCAGAGATGTAAGGTCCTGATCAGGAAAATAGGCACCAAGCCTGCATTGTGGTCAGCCAAAGCCTCCCCTGAATTGTAGCACATCTGTCATGCAGGCTGGTGAGCATACGGGTCTGCTCTGGTACTGCAGCAGTTTCCAAGTCCCTAGGTAAACCCCTGAACGCAGAAGAAAGGCACTGGCAGCCTTCCGCAGTGCCGTTCCCATTAGGGTTATTGCCTGGTTTGAGTTTCTCTCTTGGTTGGCAGATAGGGTTTTTTAGTGGTCTTTTCTGTTACACAAAAGAATGCCAGACGCAAGAGCTTCTTGTCAAAGTTTTTTATATACATGAAAGGAGCTTTGCCCACAGATATACTTCCTGAGGTAAAATTGTAGGCATTTGACAAAATTAATGAATTAGGCTCTCTGTAGTAAACATAAAAACTGTCCAAGTAAACAACCAACATCCCTAGATACCCAATGTAATTTTGCTGACTGTTCTCTGATGTGCTCAGTATATGAATTGCATAGTTCTTAGATAGCTAGAAATGCTTTGGTGAAATATCTAGCCATGCCTAGGACAATTCTTTAGCACCTGCTAGCTCAGCTGCTTCTCAGCCAGACTGAAAGGCAGTCCAACTGCCAATTGCCACTAGATTTTCAAGGTTTTACCCTTTGGCCAATAAGCAGGTAATCATTTCAAGAAAGAGGCTGGCACCAAGCCTCCAAACAAGGTAAGGGCAGCCAGCAGGAGGAGGGAAAGCATCTGAATGCAGTTCTCTGGCACCTCCTCATTCTGCTGTGTTTGCTGCTTGGCAAGTCATGATCTTGATTTCCTATCAGTTCCCAATACTGTTCTGTGGGTTGGTGTGTGATGTTTTTAAAGCAGTCAACATAAACCATTAGCTGGACTTTCCAGTAGAATTAGAATGACCTTTACCTTGACCTGCCAGTGCTTTTTACTCTGAAAGCATCTTTCATATCATCTGCTTTTACATCAAGCCAGAATACCGTGACAGGCAGGCAAGGAACCTGCCCAGGGAGGTGTATTTCTGATGACTGCCAGCTGTACTAAGAAAATTCCACTAAGACAAAGAAGAGGCAGGAGAACAGAGGGGAAAAAATGAGTTGTGAATGGAGTACTACCATTCCTGTAGCCTCTGTTCAAACCAATAGGAAGATATGGTTTTGACACATTTTGCTCTTCCTCCAGATCACCTAGGCTGTCCCCTCACTAGAAGGAGCACCTCACTCTGAAGAAAAACACCGAAATAAAGTTGGTATTTTTCTCCTTTATGAAAACCCTCTGGTTCTGGTGGCTGCCCAGCATACTCACTGCCTGAAGCTGGATAACTGGCTCTAACGCAGTAACATGTTTTTTCACCTCTGCTGTTTCCACAAAATGCTCCTAGGAGTTAAAGCAACAAGAACAGAAGAACACACCAAAGAATGGGTTGCTCAGGGGCAGAGAGCAGGAGGCAAAATTAAGCCTGTGCAGAGAAGGGGGAAACACGGACAGAAAAATCAAGCAGAGGAAGGCTCTTCTGCTGGCAGAAGCTGTAAAGAAAAAAAGTTCTCTGAAGGGACAGAAGGAATTTGTTGCAAACTAAGTGTAAGAATTTGAGAGGGCAGGAAAGAGAAATTAGTGCTGGGTTAACTGAGTATGTTTGCATGACTTATTAAACTTTGAGAGAGAAACTCCTATTCTACAGAACCTGGATTTGAATAAGGCAATACGCTTGTTTCAGAATGGGAATGATAATATCACAAATCCTTGTAAAAAAATTCAAGATGCCTAGTATTGGCATTCTGCATAAATTGAAATCTAAAAAGCAGGACAGTAAGAAGCCACAGGGAAAAAAAAATAGAAAAAGAAAAGAACTATAGTCTAGACTTGGGGAAAAAAATGAAAGTGAAGCCCCTTAAAAGCACATGGACTCTGCTAATTGCAGAATCTGATAAAAAAAGGTGGTAGTTTCTTAAAGCTGAAGGTCAGTTTCCAACTGATAAGCCTAGAAAACTTCACACTGATCTATCGCCACAGTTAGATGGATCTCAGATTCTGACAAGTTTGGTTCAGTGGGACCCAAAAAATTTCTGCTAGAGATGCACAAAATGGGCTGGCACACTGGCAGCACTGTGGTCCATCTCCAGTCCAAAACATTCATTTTCTTCACTATCTGAAAGAATATTCAGCATTTCATTTTAAAAATTTGCTGATTGCAAAATTGTGCTAACTGGATTTAAAAGGCCACTTTTCCCAGCAAACTGCGCGTTCAACTAGTTTCAATAATTATAATGGTTAGTATCTGAGAAGGATACCACCAATTTCTAGCACCTTACAGATCACGCTTAAGTGATAGTAATGGTGGGATTGAGGTAAGTATCTCCATCACTGATGGGGACAACGAGACGTGGGCAGTTAAAGTAACTAACTCTTAACAGAGAACCGCCACAAACAGAGAGAATGTTTAAGTCATGCTTCAGGAACCTGACTTCTGGTATTGGCTTTGCTCATTTGACTAATGAAACTAATCACATAGTGATACCAAGGCAAAAGAATAATAAAGAAGCCAATGTGCATCTTTTCCTGGCATCTATTTTATGATAAAAGAACTCAGGTATGAACTTCGACGTCATCATGTGGAATGTCATAGATAACAGCAAAGGAGATAACTGAATGCAGCATGTTGGTTTCAAGGTCAGAGATTCAACATCTGATCAATTTTTAACTCTTTGGCTTCTACTAGCTAACTAAAGACATACTAACTTTAACTAAAAGATAATGTCTTTTATCAGAATGACTGTAGGATTATTCTCGCTATATCATCTGGTTGAATAAAAGCCACTTTCTCCAAATCCTGCATTGTTATATAATCAGGGCTATAACAGCAGGGCTACCACCATAATTAGCACAAAAAGAAACAAGAACATACCAATCTGCATGGATTTATTTTAAGTGCATTTTACTAAAATGCAGTTGCAGTACAGACTTTTTTCCCTTCATGCTTAGGATAATTTGGACAGACGCAGGTATAGTAGATGCTCTGAAATGAAAATCTTACTAAAATGTGGACAGCAAAACAAGAAAAAAGTAAGTCTAATAAATAAATGAAAAAATATTACATGTATTATAAGAAGGTTATTAGAGAAAAAAAGCATGAGATTTTTAAGAGTCAGAAGGAACAGTAAAATCAAAATTTTAACCAAAGCCACTGATACAAGGGCATATCCAAACATAATAGGAACTAAGCAGAAACATCCTCCTTTACTCTGGTGAGGCCAAACCCATGTACCCGCTTTTTTGTCTCATTCATATTGAAAAGCAACTCCTGTTTCTTCACTTGTCCCCATCATCAATTCTAAAAAGTAAACCCTTCCAGCTGTATGTCCATCTACTCAGTCACACACTCAAGTGCTGTGTGTCAGAAGCGCAAGCCTGCAGAAGGAAACAGCTTCCTACAGAACTGGTCATCGCATTCAAGCTCGAGTGGGTCAGAGAATCCAGGTTTCTCTCAGACACCTTCTTCCTTGCATTAGAAGGCACCATTTTTTTTGCTTTCCTCAGCTGGGTAGGACATCTAGCTCTTAAGTAATAGGAGCTCCTCAAGGCTGTCTATCACTTTTTCAGTATAAGCAACAGCAGCAGAAGGATGATGGTTAAAGAGGAGACAACCTTATAAGACTCATTAGTAAAGAAGGGAATGGATAAAGAACAGAGGAGACCGAAAAGCTTAATTGCTATAATCTTAGACTAGGACAAGCCTCAGTTGTCACTGTGCTGCTGTGTCACAGAGGTGGAACTAGCAAAAGAAGGGTCTGTCACTGGTCCTTTACTCCCTGAGCCTTCCCAAAGGGTTACTTTGGAAACCTTTCTAAAAGGGTCTTGATAGTAAGTAGCAGCCACAGAACAGCAAGAGATTTGACTTGGGAGCATAGGGCATTTAGCATTATTTGAGAGCAGTCTCTCTGCACAGCTGAGGATAGCAGTCATGGAATGTTTCTTTCCTATATTCTTCCTCCTCCTCGCTACTCAAAGTCTAGCTAGTGTGGAGTTGCTGCCAAGCATCGGTACTAAGTCCAGTAAGCAACAGTGTTTGTGGTACTGCTCACCATGTTGTTCCAGAGGCCCACAGCCATGAAAATATAATCTTCTTCCCGATTTTCTGCTTGTGTCTGTGATGTTGTAATGAAACCATCCCTGCCCTGAAAGAGAAAGCATTTCAAGCGTGAGGAAACAAGAATATGAAGAGATGAGACGTTTAGCCACAAAAGGTCTCATTCTATAAAATAATATTCACATCCACAAGAATATCAATCTCTGATACTCTCATTAGGCCACTTGTTGATGATCTCAGTTACTGATGGTGTGTCAAGACAGAAAAGATGCTGTCCCTTTAAGTGACTGCTGTACCCACCACTGTAAGGTAGCAGTGAAGGGACTGCTCATCAACAGGCCAAGACCAGAGCAACAGCAGAGCACAATCACAATAGTGACATATAGGAGATCAGGGTAACGTGCAGATGTGAGCACATGAAGGATTTGGAACAAACAACACTTCTTCTAGCAAACACATGTATTTTAAAAGTGGAGCATGCTTATTTTTAAAAGAAAGTGACTGTTGGAAGAGGTTGGAAGAAGATTGCATGTGGTGGTCTGCAGGGCTACCACAAATCAGAGGAAATAAAGAATCCGCCTATGACATAAGATGGCATTTAAGGCAATATCAGAGCAATTTACTACGAGAGAAAGTAATGCCATAAGAGTTAAAAGTCTGCCATTTGCATACAGGCCAACCATTGAGAAAGCAAGCCTGGCATAAGAAGACAAAGCAGAAAAGAAGGATTTCACAACACACAAGAGCCCAACCTTCCTGGAAGGAAAATTTCTTCTCCCAGCCCATTTTATTCTCATACTGAGCTTAGGAGAGCAATGGAATTACCACAAATTCGAAGAGCTGTTACGATGGCCAGGAACCATACCATGATTTGATACCTATTTTACAAGTAGCCACTGAATGTCATGTGTTGGATTTTGACACCTTGCTCTGAGTGAACAATTATCTACTAAGTAATATTTTCTGTCTTCATTTCCAGGTCCCAGACAACCTTGAGCTTTGAACTTCCCTCTATAGATCACTGGCAAAATTATGTCTGACATCCCAGGCAACCCTGTGTATATTCATTCCCTACTGGCTATACCAAATACAAAATCTGGACAAAACTAATTTCCAGGTTCCCAGACTGCATTAACATCTTTGCAGGGAGGTAACTCTACTTTCCAACAGAGTTTACAAAACCTTTATCTTTCCTCCCCGTCCTCCAACCGTTTTTAAATACTTATTACCCTCTTTTTGCCTTTGTTTCCAAACATACATGAGCATAATCAGGGATGAACAATCTGATGACTGCAAAGATATAGAAAAATTAGCAGCTCTGACAGTTTCCAGGCACTCATGACCTAATCTACTGAGGTATGACTTTATTTCTCCAAGGAACATAGCATTCAAAAAACACAGGATCTCTGACTGCCACTGTCTGGAGCAAGCCCCACTCTCAGGACCTCGTGTCTGACCTTGATGTGTGTTCTGCATGCACCTGACTACCAGCATTACACACAAGCCTAGATAGGAAAGAGCCAGCTGAATATTGCACTCAATCTCAGCAAATACAGTCCAGAAAGAATGGAGTAACTTGAGTTTACTCACTGGTCTGAGCAGCAGATTTCTTTCTTGTAAAGTAGGCTGAAGAACGACAGTGAAATCATCCTTTTGATCATATCTTTCAGACTCCAACAGTTTTTCCCAAGCATCCTGAATAGACAACCATTTAATCAGATGAGTATTATCAGGTAAAGAGTGTAATGCATGTTCAGTTTGTCAGGTCTTAAAGTGAACTAAGATTATCTCCATGCCTAACAAACCACAATAATCAAATTCTGTAATCCAGAACACAGGCAGTAATTTAATGAAATCATCTTACACAATAAATGGAAACTCCTTGTACCTGGGAGAAATCCACACTGATTTACCATGCTTTTCTTTGAAAGAGCAGCAAGCTTAGCAAGGCAACGAAATACCATGCTTCTTGCCTACCTATCATTTTTAAAAGGAATTCCAGCACGTCTTTGTCTTAACAGAAAGTTTCCATCTTCTAAATCATGTGGTAGTTTACTGAACAAGACAGAACATTACTCTGATGGGATATGACAATTCCTAGGTTGTCAAAAGCTATGTAGTCATTAGAAACTTCAGAAGATCCAAAGATCACTCAGGTATCGACAGAATTTATCTCCAATGTTCCTGATGTAAGAAATGGGGTCAGGACTGCTGTAGACATGGTAAAAAGGCTGTTATTCAACTTCCTCACTGCTATTCCTCCTTACCTCCTCACTTCAGTCCAATCTGAAAAATTAATAGACATGTCTTGCAATATGAGAGCCAAGCACCCAGGAGATGCCATACCTGATAGGACCACCTCAGTATTTTATCATCTAATGTGAAGTGTTCACCAACACAATTGCACTCATTCCTGCCTGGATTGCTGCAGAAAAGAATGAAAACCATGAAAAACATTATGAATTTTCAGTAACTGAGACAGCAGGAACTCTCCTAAGCCACTGACAAGCACATATTGAAGACTAAATTGTTGCATATATTGAGAAAGCTACATGGAACAACCTAAATTTTTATATAAATTATATATATTCCCATGTCCAGAGCCTTGGATTGCTACTTGATTTGAAAGTGTATTCAGATGACAAATAAGCCAGACTTTGATTACCACAAGATCTCACAAGCTAGGAGCATGATCAGGCTTAAAATAGCAGCTGCCCTAGTTTTCAAATATTTCCCTTTCTATAGTCACATAGAAAAATTGAACACCCTCAGAATACTTCCACAGGAAATTCTGTCTTAAGTATTGGCCTTGGGATTTGGCAACAAGACCTCCATCTAGAAATGTAGATGGAAGCTCAAGGCTGCAAAAGCTTATTATGCCAAGGGATGGCCAAGCAGATAACTGATCTCAGCCAAATTTCTGATCTGCAAGGTGAGGTATGCATACTGTGTATTTCTTCAGCTAGCTGAATAACTCAAGGCTTCAGGAACAGGAACAATATAAGGTACATTTAAAATGAGTCTGGTTTCAGCTAAGATATACTCAGTGGAAAATGCATGGATGGACTGAGAAACTTTTTTGTGAGGTTTGCAGAAATAAGCAGTAAGTACCTGTCAAGATCAGGCTCTCTCTCCTTTTCCCAGAACTTTAGCTAGACCTATAAAATGGGAATTTTCTATTAAAGTGCTTTTATCACTGGTGGTAAGCAAGATTAATATGAACTCAGGACCAGAATCTTACCCAGGCCTAACAGAAGAACTTCACACAATGCATTGAGAGAGTAATATGCCTAAAAATGTGGTTCACACACTACTTTTTGTGCATAAAACGCTTCTAGTTAGTAAGATACTAATAAATGACAGAATTTTAAATCCCTTCTGTGTCCCAGACTTCGATTCCTAAAGTTAGGTACTGATGCGTGACTGGAAGTGTCAGCCACTATTCTCCTCTTAGACATAGGCTTATGTTTTTCTCTCAAAACACAGTTCAAAATGAGGACTTGGTAGCCAAATCATGGGGCCATTATCTGGGAGACAACCCAGGCCTGAGGCTGAAGTGAACCCAGGAGTTTACCAAAGACTGAAGTACAAGGCTTGCAAACTGGTGGAACTGTTCAACCAGATGAACACAGCTACATAAAAGCACAATGACAACGAGAAAGTAAGTTGCCTTGAGAAGGAAATATAAAAATTCCTCAGAGGAAAGAAAAATTAGTTCTATTTCATTTTCATTTTAATATGAATTTTCAATATATGGCAAAGCCTGTATACCTAAAGCCATCTTTTCTACCTCTCATCCACCTGTCTCACATTTTTCCCCTTAGTTCCTGTGCAGAAGAAATAAGCTAGAATGCTCCATGCAATTGCTTTTGAAGAGAAACACTTCTCCTCTGCTTATACTTGTTGTTAAGCACATGGTTATGCAGCAACCAGACCCCTTACTTGATTGATGGAATGTCTCCCTAGTTGTATACATGCAAAGCTTGTGAAACACTTCAGGATGACTATGTTAGTACATATGGTGTCTTATGCCACAGGCACAGGAAAAAAATTACTGTGGAGTAAGATGGAGTGTAATCTTAGCAGCTGTAAACTACTCTATCATAACTGTCCATGTGTGCACTCCTACTCCATACTAAATTGGGACGTAGCTACTCACACTTTTGTTAAAGATACTGAGAAAGGGAGATGGATGAAAGCATCGAGGCACGCCGTCACCATAAGTAATTAACAAGTTAGATGTTCTCTCCATCCTACCATATCCGACGCCTGAGTAGTAGCTTTCACATAGCCTAACAATGTGCTTTAAGACCAGTTATTCCTTTTGTGGGGTGTGCAAGAGATTGTGAGGGTGCACAGCTGGGACAGCTGATCTGAACTGGCCAAGGTCCCATACCATGTAGCGTTATGCTGAGCAATAAAAACTGAGGTGGAGGAAGGAGAACAGGGGCATTTTGGCATCCAAGGTCACTGTTGCTTGGAGATTGGCTGGACTTCACCCCGCTTACGGGAGTTGGCAAGTTATACTTTTGTGTAACTTATCTCTCCTCCTCTCCCCCTTTTTGTTTCATGTATTAAACTGCCTTTATCTCATGAGGTTTCTCACTTTTGTTCTTCCTAATCTCTCCCCTGCCCTGCTGGGGGGAGTAGTAAAGGGAGAAGCGAATGAGAGGCTGTGGCTGCTGGCCAGAGTCAATCCACCACGACCATGGTGTGTAATATTTAAGCGTAGCCATTCAAGTTGGCAGGATTTAAAGCATCTACTCTTCCTAGTAAAAATATGCCTTGTAGAAAGAGTTTATCAGAAACAAAGTGGAGATCTAAAAATCTTTGACATGCTTTTGTATTAAAGACAGAAAAACCATTCAGAAGACTCTACCTCAGTTATAAAGTCAATATAACCAGAAATGTTACCTGGCATTATTGTAAACTTGGCATGCAAGAGAGGAAGTTAGCTCAGTGGAATCCACCAGATTTACGAAGGCCTTGGGAACCTGCAGTCACAGAATAAAAATTAATCATGTTGTATTTGCAATTAAAGATCAGCCTGTAATGATAATGGTAAATTGCGTCTTCAGCTCCACATGTGTTACCTCTGGCCTGGGATTCTGCCTGCATAAAATCAATGATCTAAGCCTTTCCCAGTTCTGTCCTGAACCTTACTCCTATGCCTGCCATCTAGAATAACGTTGATCATCATTCACCAAGTACTTGTGACCGTGACTTTTTGCTGAGATCCAGCAATTCATTTTACATAACCAACCTGGCCATCAGCCAACTAAATTGACCTCAAATAAACTAGGAACTACCACTTTAGTAGCAACATACCAATGCAAAACTGGTGATGAGACATCCTGTATAACACCATAAGCACTCATGGATACTGCCTCACCTCTCCCCCAAGCAGAAAGCAACTTCCCATTTACATAATGATGTTTCCACTTTTACAAACGCACATAAAAAGATTATGGAAATAATAGTGGGGAGAATCTGAAGAGAATGTGTAGGCAGAACTTCACCTGCACACAACATTTGTTGAAATCAGTCTGACAAAAACAAGTGGTTATGGCCAAATGCAACCGAATTGTAGGATGTTTAAAATACCCCTTAGACCTTCAATCCAGCAAAACAAAATTCTTAGAAGATGCTATTAAAATGCTTCTGATAAACAGTTAATAGTCTGCTTTGGTAGCAATATATCCACATCTAGTCTACTTTTCATTAGTAGACTGACTCGGTGCAGAGTATTTCCCAGAAAGTATCCTAGAGAAGTAGATAATTCTTAGCTCAGCCAGCTAGGAATGCCGAGATCTTAAAATGAACACATATAGGAAAAAAGATTCATTACACATTTGTAATGAGTGTTTTCCCTTATCTGTAAAAGTTGTCACCAGGTAGTTAGCAGCCTGCACACAGCCTAGGTAGCTCCATACATCCAGTAATTAGATATCACTTATTTTCACAAGCAGCTCTACTAAATATGAATGACTTTCAGACCTGGACAGATGTACTCTGGTGGTTTGGGTTTTTTTTAAGTGATTTCTATTAAAAATGAAGACTGACTGGTAAATCAGCTTGTGTTGCAAAACAAACCAGTTGCCCATCTATGCTTTCTCTTGGTATGCATCAGCTTAAAAGCATGATTAAAACACTTACTGACAATGAATGAAACCAGTGGATTGAAGTCAATGAGATTGCTGTTCTAAGTCACCTGAACAGAGGTACAAATCCTAGTCCAGAATGGGAAAAATCTACTAGAAAAATTAGCAAAGGATTCAGGTATTTAAGGTTGATGAATAAATCTTACCGTTTTATACAAAAAATCCAAGACAGCTTTCAGTTTTTCCAGGTTGTCCAACAAGCAGTTCTTCTGCAAATTAGGTAAGAAATGGCATCAAAACTAGTAGAAAACCCAAAGTTATCAATTTGCCAACAGTCACAAACCCTGTGTGTTCAGCTGTGTACGGAAGTGTTACCAACAGCCACTATATTCTGGATTCAGCCTTAGCCAGCACCAAGGAAAAAAAAAAACCAAAACATGGAACTAGTCTTGGAATTTAACTGCCTATAATTACACAATCTAACATATAAAAGAAAAAAAAAAAAAGACCAGGATAAGGAAGAAAACTATCTTTAGACCTGAACCTGAAGATGGAAGAGAGCTGATCTTCTCTTAAGGCATCTCAAACTTGGGATCACAAATTAAGTACACATTTATAAATAAAAAAAAATAAATTGCCAGGTGTTTACATCACTGAACAGAATCATTCCAACATCCTGGAACCACCTACTGCTTTGGTTCACTATAGCAGAGAGCAGAGCTTGGGAAATTGTCTTAACCACCTGCTTTGACTGCTAACTCACCTCATGAAAAGCTTACCGGTTCTGTGGAGACACAGGAAGAGCATGGGTTTTCAGCACTAAAAAAAACTGTGATCAGTTTCCAGTCATTTTGGAAGTCCATCATCTGGGAGAAAAATAAATAAATTGAAAGGAATACGAAAATAGCAAATGGGTCTCTTATCACACCTTTCTCACACAGATTTGCTATGGCTTTAAATCAGGAATATCAAGCAGTAGGCTATGACTGAACCCTGGCCACTCCAATCACTTCCATTTGACAAACCATCTGGTTTTTCCCAACAGGAGACAGCTAATGGATGGTTAAGCAGAAAATGCTGCAATTAAAGCTGAACACACACCTTTAAAAAGCCCAGGTTAGAGCCAGAAATTGCTGCTGCCATTGGAGCCTATTGGAGAAGATGGGCAGGCACAGCTTAGCACAGAGCTTGATGCTGCTTCTTTCCATCACTGCGGCAGCCTGCTGACATGGTTAATGTTCCTGAACTGCCGAGACTGGGTCACGCTAGTGGGATGAAGACTGAAGCAAAAATCTGAGAGATAAAGCCCCACTCAGCTGTGCTATGTTTATTAGGCAGTTCTCACCCATCCTAAAGAGCATTGGTAAGAACCACTCAGTTCCACAAAAACATGTGCTAAAATCCAAACACTCCGAGGCTCCCCATAAAGCAAAGAGGCAAGATCAGAATCATTTTGGCAATTATATTTTCCCGTTACGTCAAGACCATTTTACAAAATAATATGCCTCAGGGTTAAGAATAGAAGAAAAATGAATGTGTAAAACTCCAGAATGGGATTTACAAAGCACTCAGCCATGAGTGATAATTCAAGCTCTCACTACCACCAATGACTGACATCAGCCAAAGTGTATCTAGGTATTTACTGCCCTTTTTGAAAATATAATCCTTAAAGACCAGGAGGAAACCGAAGAGACAAATACTGAGAATTATTATTTCAAATTGGCTTCTCAGAACCACTGGCACAGTTACAAAGTGTAGCTAACAGAGGTCTCACATTCTTAACCAATAGAAAACAAACACATTGGCTTCCCTACCAAGCTCTTCAGCCACTCTGAAAAACATAAACCAAGTGGGATACTTTCAAGAACAAATCTCTGTACTTGAAAGGTACAGAATTGATTCTTATTTACAATAGAAAGTCCATTAATCTCAAGAAAAGGTATTTTCTATTTTGAAGAGATTTTTGAGTGCTGTTTAAAGTATTTCATCACGTCTCCCCTTTTTCTGCCTCAACACCACACTAAATCATCATATGCTTTAAACAAACCTGATTCTCTTTCATGAGCTTCACTATTTCTTCAGCTTGATGCAGGAGGTCTCTGAAAAGCAGAAAGGAAAAGAGAAACTATGAAAGCATCAGTAAGGGTAAAGCTTTGGCTGATTTTTGCCACTAAATCAAACAACATTTGAGTCTTCAGGTGGGATTAATCTTGTCTATCCTGAATGTGCTAAGATTAGACATCTGTCTGTGCTACACAGAGAGCCTGGGGTAATTAGCTCATATTCAAGTATCTCACTTTCAAACATGTGCACTTGGATGAAAACAGCAGATGTGTGTCTAATTCTATTTGAGCCCCAAAATTTGTTTTGCAGCTATAAAGAGGGAGGCCGGATGTTAAGTGTTCCAGATCCCAAAGCGCACAGTGGACTTTGTTGGTCTGCTTCTGAGAGGTGACAAATGAGCCACAGAAGTAGGGTCTGTCCCCAGAGCATCCGTGCAGCCTCTGCCAGTACTGAACATATTCTGTGTTCAGTGAAGTGCTGCAGTATCAATGGCTTCCATCTTCCATCTTTCCAGCTGTAACTCCCCAGCCAAAACCCCCCTCAGACTTACATGGCTTGACTGTCTGATGTCACTCCCTTTGTGCCAGATGGAGGAGACTGGTGTAGAACCGAGGGATTAAAACTGCTAATGAGAGCTGAATGACATACACAGGTTAGGCAGTTTCAGCAAACAAGGAACTGGTACTCTGCAGTTTCACTATAAACCAAACAGAACTAAAACAGCCAGAAAATCTAAAGTCTGGGGATCTCTTGGCAGGCATGACAAGCACATCAAGCTTCTTTGCAGCTGTTCTTGCTGATTTTCCTCCTCAGCTTCTGAAGTGGAGGTTTGACATCTGAGTTTTCCTCCAGACTCAGGTCAGAAACCTCCGTCCCCATCTCTCATATCAGCCACAAGTAATGTAGGCAGATTTAAATACAGGCAGCTGTAGAAATGAAGCTACTGGGAACTCAGGATTTCAGTAGACCTGAAGGTTTTACTTGCAACACTCTTCAAGTGAGTCAAGGCTTCATTCAGACCCTGCTGGAAACAGCTGATAGATGAACTCGTGTATGTGGTGCATCTGCAGCACAGCCAGTGTAAATTGTGAACACATAGCAGTGGAAAAAATACTGGACAGGTAAACCCACACAAGATTTCACTGGGCTAGCATGGGAAGCAAGCAAACGCCAGCATGACCCTGGCATGGATAGTAGTAGCAGCCCCAAAATCCCTGTTGGGCACGTAGGACTCTTACAACAGTCTACAGTAATTCACCACTATTTGTCTACCCAGCCAGTCTCTCAAAAAACAGCACAGATAGATAACCCAGCCTGGCTGTACTCATGTCCCCTGAGCGCACTGTCCCTCAGAGTTCCCTTACACTCCTACAGGGTGCTTCTGCTGCACCATCTCTGCAGCTCAGCGAAACACTGCAGCTCCTGCCAGCCTGCCATTCATTCAGTTTGCTTAAGTTTCAATGTGACAGCATGACGCACCTGCTAAAGTTTCCACGCTTACTTCAAGGAGGCTCTTTCCTGTGCTATAGAAAGGGAAGAGAAAACAGGAACTTGCTGTTATTCTGTTTCTCAAAGAAAAATTATATTACAGCACATCCTCTGTTTCTCACTAGACAAGCTACAGCTCAGAGTGCCTATTCACAGCAGCTGCTGAAATAAAAAATGGGGCCTTTTTCTCCCCCAAACCATCATGCCATCAGCTACTGATGAGTAAGAACACAGTCTTGGATCTCAATTTTTTATGTCTTTGTACACTCTCTATGTTGCAGTAATTGTGCTTATGCATATGTACAAGCAATGCATGGACCTCTCTGTGTGCACCCACATACAAGTGGACACATATTTTTGTGCAACCATTTAAAAAAAATTAGTCTTTTAAGATTTGCTTGTGCAGGGCCAAATCTTCATCTGGAGTGCTATGACTCAAAAAAGTTACACAGACTTGCATCTACAAGGTTTAGCCATATGTTCACTCACTGATTTTGATCTGCCAAGGGGGAATGAAAGAAGAAAATGGAGTAAGCCTTGTCCATGAAGCACTGGGAATCATTCAAGCAGAGGACAGGGTATCAGGACTCCTGGGTTCTTTCTTCGCTTTGATAAATCTCCACTTTCTGGTTTCTAACTAGTGGATGACGATATTTACTGCCTCGGATTCATCATGTAGCAATGATTCTTACAAGGTTATTGCAACCCTAAGGTAAATCCATATCTTGCACAAGCACAAATAATTTCTATTAATTAAGGATTGGGAAGGATCCAGTGTCTCAAAATCCTTTAGAGTTTACATAGGTTTTCTCCTCCTCTCTAGAAAACAGTAATAAGAATTGCTTGGGTCTAATTCCTGCACTGTGATACTGTATAAATGAGTATCATGATGCTTATCAATGCTAACAATTTATTGTTACCTTTGGAGTAAATCCTCATGATGTATGCCAGACCCTGGTGTCTGTGAACAAGCAAGAAATAAGAATAGCATTAAGCACAGGGTACACTAGCTGCTCTACGTATGCTGTTCCCCTACCATATCTCACTCCTGTTGCAGGTCGTATTGTTTTCTACATACTATTCTCCATTGTGTTGCAGTAACTCTCAGATTTAACTAATTTTCCAGAGCTTCCTTATTACAGTGGATTTGCATAGTTGGGTAATCCTTTCTTAGTTACTGCTTTCATTAATGAATTTATTACATATGGCTTAAAATAAAATGTGACTAGTTGAACACAAATTCAGACAAAAGACATGTTCTAAACCATATTTCTCTGAATCTACTCTTTTTCAACATGGGACATGACCTGAAGTCATTTAGGTAATTTACATGAATGGCACTCAGCCCATATGATGTATATGATGTGTGTTAAAAAAAACCTTAACATAAACAGAGGCTACCAATTTTTGCCCAACTGCTCTTCTGCTTGAGAATTTTGGTTAAATGCTTTTAGTTGGGCCCCAAATCTATTTCAGATATTTGCTTCCAACTATTAAGATAAGCAAAGATCTTCCAAATCTGACTGATTTAGAACAGGTTGGATAACTTTATCCAGTGATTTATACATCAGAAGTATATCTTTGTACTTTCTCCAGAGCTTCTGCCCTCTAGATAGGAAACCAGCCTCTACAGAAAACACCTCAACAGGATGGAAAATCTACTGCATTTCTCAATAATTTTTTCTAATGGTGATCAACAAAATTGTACTTTTTTCCAGTTTGAATTTTCCTAGCTGCTCATTCCAGTTATTTGAGGTCATGCTCATTGTTAGGAAAATCCAAGCACTCTAATCAAATATCATGGTTCTTTTCAAGAGCATTGTGATCACATTTCCTCCTGCACAAAGTCAGCTCACTATTTTTAGACTCAGGGTATACTGGAACACCGAACAGCAGGTATTTCCAGTCATTTTTCACCAGAAGTCTTTGATGCTTGTGGAAAGATTCAAGTCCTAAATGCAGTAACTGGGACCCCAAACTACATTATCAGCTCGCTTCATCGACGCCTCATCACAGTCAGAATGGAGGAAATGGGTCACGTTCAGCACACTTCCCACTTGTACTTACTCTTTGCAGACTTCCTATTGCCGTGACTGTTTTAATGTCAGCTGGCCTCAGAGCATGAACTGCAGAAAAGCGAATGACTTCAGGTTAAAAAAAAGCAGTAACCTTGAAAGAAAATTACATTCACTAAAACATAGCAAAACTGATTAATATGTAAGAAGTCTACGCCGATCTTCTCGACTGGCAGTTTTAAATCAGTCAGAGAGTATGAGAAGCTTTACTCAGGCACTCAGTAAATACTTCGGGTGCTCAAACATGCTGACTTGCTCAACCATCAAGCAAGAAGAGATCACAAAACACTGCTGTGAATGATGTAAGTCACAGTGGCATCCTCTAGGCACTGATAGGATAGCCACAACTGCAGCTGAAGAAACTAAGGTAAAAAAGTAATTATGAATAGAACAAAAAAAACTAGGGAGTTCATAGAGCTCAACCTCACTTCAGTCACATCCCACACATACATCCCCTCAAACAACTGATTTCTCACTCGGCCCGTTCTCAAATAATTTTGGGAGGGAAAGGTTTTACAGGGACAATATCAAACACAAACCTGAAGATGGAGGAGTCTCAGGTAACATCGCCTGCTCACATGAAAACTGGAAGCTTCTTAGAACCTTTGACATAAACAAATAAATATGGTTGAACACTCAGATCTAATAAGGAAACTGGTGGAAGGACAGGTCTCATAGGCTCCATTCTCACACAGTACCAGTCTCTTATTCATGTAACAACAGTTTTAAAGAACAATTACACCTCTGCTAGAAATACATGGGAACACAGATCTGGGCAGCTGCATTTTTAAATTCACCCTTTTTTACCTCAGTTTTCTTATTCATTGCATAAAACTGAGCCTGAGCAAACAGTAAAACGTGCTGCACACAAGCTGTTACATCTGCTGCTGCAAACAGTGGATGCTTAATCTGGAGGAGGTCCTAAGAACAGCTACTGCACACATCTTCACATGCCAAGGGGCACCCAATGTATACAACAAAAAGCTACATCTTCAATATGCAACAGGAAAAGCAGACAGAATGAACAGATTCTGGGTCCTTGGCGACTGGCAAAATCCCCACATGATCATAGAAACTACTAAAGAAGGGGAAAAAGAGTTGCATTTGGGGCAAGGATGTGGGTGACCTTAGGATGTGACTGTCACTTCACATAAGAGACAGCTTGGTAACCAACAGGAACTTTGCTTAATGCCCTCCTACATCCTGACTGCAGGTCTAACATCTTTAAAGAGAGATGAAAGACAAACCCGCCAGGGTTTCTCTCATCACTATGACACATTTGGCTAGCTGACCACCACTACTAAGTAAAGGTGAAATCCAAATTGTGTCAAGGGCCACCACTGTCCCCATGCACCCCATAATCCCCAGCTGGAGAACTTTAATGCTACACATGCCTTGCGCCATTATAGCGCAAGGGAGAGTTTAATCTTGTGTTTCTAAAAGAGCAACAGAGCATCTAGGAACAAGTGCTAACCACAATCGATCTACGTACAGGATATGCTACCTAATAACAAACGTTGCTCGGAGAAACCTTTATTTCCTGGTTAGGTACTGTAATCTTGCAGCTGCAATGTCACATTGCTGAGTCATTTGCTTTGCATTTATTCTTTCCAGAATCAAACAGTTTAGCACACCAGGCCGTATTTTTTCCCCTTCTGGCTGCCTCAGAGGAAGCAACAGTCAGAGAGGTGATGATAGGTATAGAAAAAAGAAATGAAAAGATAAAGCTGTACTCATACTTTACCTTTAGTTTCTCCTGTTCTTCCAGATGATTTGCATTACCTTAAAAACATTATTAAAAAAGCACAATTCATTCTTTAACCTTAGCAAAACACTTCAGAAGGCTTAATATACCTAAAAACACAGAATCATGAGTCAAACAACCTTTTTCCTCTGCCCTACTTTCCAAAAGTAAGGCTTATCCCAACAACCAAATGTACTTTTGTGTTTTTTGCAATAATAGAATAAGTTTTAGCTATTATAAGCACATGAGATCTGGTGAAATTAGTGGAATACAATAAGTCAAATACACAGGTGACAGACTGCTCATGGATCTCCTCAACCAACCTCATCCTCCATTTCTACCCCTTTCTACCTCTTTTCAGCACAGTTCATGTATCTCTGTAGTCTTATTCTGTCCAAATTTAGATTAAGTGGAACTCTTTAGAAAGGAGCAATTCACATCAATCTACATCTTCCACAGTCACAAAGCAACATCACACTGTTCTGAGTTTGCCATAGTGATACAGAAACAGCTGCAATTTCTTCTCTTAGTAGAGAGGGTTGACAGGTGAAATAGCCAGAAGTCAGGCCTATTGCTATAACAGGAAACTTTATTTTCTTTCCTTGGATTTATACACATAGATTTGGGGTTATCCTGAACTCTCCACAAAGGCAGCCATGAAGTCTGCAGCTGATCCACAGCTGAATCTCAAACCACGCTCACAGCTGTCCCTGCCTGCCACACTGGAGCCATCAGCATCCAGCAAGTCTCACAATGAGTCTTTCTGTGCTTAGAATAATTGTCATTTAACATCCAGGAGCTACTTCTGGAATAATTAGTCCTGCTGCGTAGTTCTGCTTGTAAATCACTCTTTCCACATCAAAGACAGAGGAGATACAGAGCCAGCTCAGCCCAGCAGGCAAGATACACTTGGGCATAGGACAGCCACCAGTGCTCACACTGCATGGAGGTGACATACCTGCCATGACCAGGGAGGTCTGGGCAGCCCCTGTGGATGCGGGTACCAGTGCACACAAGGGTCAGCATGGTGGCAGAGAGCCACTACTGTTCCCCTGACCACCTCAGCCTGTCTCATGAGCCACACTACATGACCATCTTCAATATCCGTCAGCAACTTACATGCATTTGGTTGGGGTGTTTTTCCCCACTTGGGTTTCAGCCATGAGCTATTTGCAAATTTATTTTATTTTTATGGCACTTTGTAGAAAGTTGAGAAAAATCGCTGCCTGGCTGTTGCATGACATTTTATTCCAAATTCATGCTTCTTCCATCCATGTTTTAGATGATGCTTTGCTCAGAATGATAAACAGAAGCCCAACTCTGTTGTTTGAGATACTGGAGGCACATGCAATGAGGGACTTGTCAGATTTTTTTTGTAGCATATCAGTAACTTTGAGATTTTTAACACTAATTTCAACTATGCTTGAGAACAGATCCACAGATTACATTGAGGAAAAAGTGTCCAGTCCCAGTCCCCAGGAGCAAAGGGGGTGGCAAGGAGTAGGTGAGTAGGGGCAGTCTCTAGATATTTTAAAGATTTAAGAACGGCCATTCTTGTGTCAGACTGAAGGTCCATCTAATCTGGGATTCTGCCAATCCAAATGCAGATGCTTAGGGAAAGAATAAGGAAGATACAGGCATGCTTCCATGCTCTGTCCTCACAACTATCTGTCTCCCTGAGCAAGCAACTACTTAATGTTGAAGAACTCCGAGACCTTTCTTCTATGAATTTGCCTATTTATTTTTCTAACTCACATTTTTGGCTTCCTCCCAAGTCCTGTGGCAAAGGTGCTCCATCATTTAAGCATGTGTTGAAAAAAAGTACTTTCATTTGTTAATAACTTATCTGTTTCCTTGTTATTCTTGTAAAGAGTAGTCATTCCTCTGTTTCCACAAAATTTATCATTTTGCATGTGTCAGTAAGTCTTTATCATATACCTCTTTCTTTCAGGCTGAAGAATCAGTCTATCTGATCTCACGTGGAAGTTGTTTCCCCAAGTCTGAGCACTTCCCCCTTTTATCCAGCTCCTAGGTTTTTTCACATCTTTTTTGACATGAAAAGTATAGACAGCTCTCAATATGCATGTGAATTATGGACCTATACACAGCAGCAGCAATGTCGGTTTTTTATGCCGTTCTCTCCCTGGTTCCTGAAATTGTTTGTCTCTCTGACTCTCTGATAATGTTGCTAACACTGAGCTGCTGTCTTCAGACAGCTACCTTCTGTGACCAAGCAGTATTTAGTTTAGAGTTCACCATAGCGTACGCATAGCTAGAGTAAGTTTTCCCCATATATATTACTTTTAAGTTTTGATTCTGAGCGTCCTGAATAGTTTTGCACCAGCAAGCTTGCGTGCCACCTTATCCAGATCACTTCTGAATGAGGAGACCACACAGAATCACACATCCCAACGGAGGTCAATATGAGCTTCTGCCTCTCTTCTCGCACTTTGAAATTTTGCAATTTAATTCTTCTGTCCCCAGCTTTTAACCAGCCCACAACAGTGCCCTCACCCTTATATTCTGACAGTTAGCTTCCTTAGGAGGTCTTGCCCAAAAGATTTGTGGAAGCCCAAATACACCCTAGGTGAATAATCAATCCATTGTCATGGATTTTATTCACCAATTCCATAGGGAAGCTCCCCTTTTATACCATATTTACTTCCAATCAGTTCATTCAGTTTTTTATGCTGCTATCACCAATTTGCCTAGTACAGGGGCAAAACTCCCTGTTTCAGATATATTTGAAAACAGATTATTTGACTTTATTTCTTCAACAATTATTCATTTTTTGCTTGTCTGATTAAATTTTAACTTACCAGTATTTTCTTTAGTTTTCTTAGTTTGCTTTGGATTTATGTTTTCCATAGGATGATTATATTTAACTCCACCTGCTCCCAGTATTATAGTTACTCCCTTACTCTAGCATTTAATAGTTCTAGCTTGTATTTTTAATTTTCTCAACATCAACAAAAAAAACCCCACACTGGCAATTTTCCCAAAATTTAGGACATTCTACTCCTTCCTCCCTTGCTCCTATAGTTAACCTGTTTCAGCTAATAATTTTTACAGGCTGCTATTAATCAACATTTTTTTCTGAAGCAAGTTTTCACAGGAACTCTAGTCACTATACATCTTTTCACCTAAAATAAAGAGCTCCAAATGTGATCATTTCTCCTGTTTATTTTAGGAACCAAAACTTCCTAACAGTTAGTTGTTTATCAGAGCACATTACAATCTCTGACAATACTTATTCTCACACCCTACAGGTAAGGTAAAGCACTACTATTATTTATCATTTCTTACAGACAGATAGTTGAAGCACAGAGCCAATAAGAATAAAACATAGCATTTTTAGTCCTAGAGCACCTACAAAACTGGCAAAGGGCACCAAATGGGGAGTTCACAGGCCCAGTATAGAGAACAAAGGTTCTCTCCTACCCTGAGATTTGCAGAAATCTGAACAACAATGTCCTGAGTGCCGGGATACTGCCTAATCCATTCACACAATCATGTATTACTGAAAAGAAGACAATCACAGATATGAAATCAGAGAGAACCTCCATCCCTTGCTTGAATTTCTGCACCATTTTGGAACAGATCTCACTGTTAGTCTAATTATTTCATGATGGTTTTCTCATCAGAAAGCCTTAGTGCCTGCCTAAGATGCAGTCCATCCCCAGAACAGTGTAAACCAATGCATGTATCTTTATTGAAAATGATTGAAAAGATACCCCAAATTACATGCAAGATCACAGTTTTACTCACAGATTTTCTTCATGCTGCTTCTAAGACTCCTGCTATACACCCACCTTGAATCAACTAAAAATACAGGCTCCTAAGTACTGTGTAACTTGAATTTTCAAAGGGCCTTTCAAAACTTACCTTCTGAGGAGAGCAACCAAAGGAACAACAGGCCTAACGATGGCTTCATGGTAAGTGCCTCTATGAAATGATGATCTTTGAGTGCTGTCTGTTAGACGTTAAGGCTCTGAAGAAATTATCTTCTTTTTCCTCCCTTATATTTTAACTAATTGATAACTCAGCAGCCATAAAATTTATTAGCCTCTTTACCTTTGGAAAGCAAAGTGACAATGGCATCTGATTTCAAAAACACGTGTGACCCCAGTTTATAAATTGCCCCATCCAAGGGTCAAAGGAGTACAGAAGTGGCACAGCTTCTCTCACTTGTTCAGACACTGCTGGCCACTTTTCAGGGGGACTCTGAGCAAGTACCATGACCTAGATCACGTGAGTCAGCTTCCAGCAGGGTCAAGGGTCTTCCAGGCAATACATAACACATTAATTTGGCATCAGCCTGTCTCTAGCAAGTAGAGAAAGAGCCTCTGTTCATCAGGCAACAAGAGCAACCGAGCCCTAGATAATAGCCTACAGCCACCCAAAGGAATGTTGTGCTTTTCCGCATCTCCTTCCCTACCTCTGCTCCTTCCTTGCCTACAGCCAGCCTTGTGCTGCGCCTGTCTCTTTTCCACCAGCTCCAGAACCACCAGGTCCTTTCCCCAAGCTGATCTAGACAGCTGAAACTCCAAAACTCCTAAGTTTACCTGGCTGGCAAAGGGATGTGAAGAACAGGAGACACAGCACAGAAGGGTGTAGGATGGTCATGATTTGAGCAAGAAGAGCGAGCCTCCATTCAGAGCAGCACGGAGCTGTACTGTAGGGCAGCACACCTCTGCCTCGTGCTGTGAAACCCTGTCCTGAAGCGTGACAATGTAAGGGATGTGTCACCTGAGACCATAAAGGTCCTGACAGTGGGAGAAGAAGCAGAGAAGCAATAAGGGAAGTTATACAAACCTTTAACTCCTGGTAGCAGGCACATTAAAGGCCGCCTCTACAGCTTCAGACCAGGGGATGAAGGCAGTTCTTCTGGCAAATTTGGCCTCTCTGGGGTACACCTCACTGGTATGTGCTAAGACAGAGCACTAGCAGAGAAGCAGGAACAGTAACTCTGTCCTCATTTTGCCCAGGACTTCAAAACCCTGGCTACAATGCTATCACAGTAGCTTGGTCATTTCTGCAGACTCAAAGAGCATGCAGAAATGCCAGTGAGACTGTGATACTACACTCCCCAGCAACAGTCTGCTATACCTTGATTACCATGTCAGCATCAAACCTCTGAAGCCTGCTGTCCTCACACAAAGCACCAGAGTACCCTCTGGTCTCTTCCAAGACCATTGACACCCAGATAGAGTTCCTACATGAACAATGGGAGAATGCTTAAGTAAACAGCTTAAAATGCTTTGATAAACCACTGACACACCCATCTCCGGTAGTCTAACCCATCCTTCAAAAGGCTGTCTGTTTTGGCTTTCTGTTGTTTCATGACTGAAATTTTACATTCTTTCAAGTTCCCACTTCACTTTTCAAAACCAGGAATGTAATATTAATTCTGAACGTGAACAGCTATTGTTCAGGGTGACATGCAAGGAGGAATCTGCACAAATAGGGGAAAACATTCTTCCACCCCCTGAGTCTCCAACTTCATCCCACCACAAAAACACCAAGGCTTCACCAGCACAAGCAGCTACTTACCTCAGACATAGCAGCATGTTCAACTCTGAGAGGGATGAGCTCCTTCCACTTGGGGATCTCCCATTCTGAAGCACAGTTTGGCACCCAGGCTCCTTTAACCAGTAAGGTAATGAAAAATTAGAAGCTTACACTCTGTAAAGGCACCATACAGGCTAACAGATCCCCTGACTGGCCTGAGCTTAACTGGATCTCCCAGGCAAGGGAGGCTAGTCAGTGTAATTATAACCTGTCAGTCAAGGTGGCATTGAACAGTCTCAGTGTGGGTGGGAGCTACCTTTGGTGGGTTTTGTCATTACATGCAAGGGGTAGAGGCTGCTTCACTCCTCAATAGAATCTCTCATTACCAACCAGTCTGAGAAACAGTCTTCTTAATGAGCTGGAAGCATTTAAAATCCCAGAAAGTCTCTTCCTCACTGGACACCAAACAAAACACAGAAAGGAACATAGCATTAATTCATATAGTTGCCATAAACCACTGCTCCAAGAATAAGAGTTTAGCCTTTAGACACCATGACATGCTTTAGAAGGGAAACAGCATTAACAGCAAGGCTTGTAAATCTTCTGTAAACACTCCTTCCCACCACCCAACCATCAAAATAGCACCTAGATTGAATAGCAAATAGGAGGTGGCAGTAAAGATCAAAGAAGTTTGCAAAAGGGAGAAGAGAGAATTTTCTCTTAGATGTAGAAAGTGTCAGAAACAAATTAAAGCTTTTGCATTACTGCAAGGGCAAAGCTGCTTCTCACAGAAGGTATGAAAAGCTCCAAACCATGAGTCAACCTTCAGCTGGCAGTATTTAGGAATACACCAAGGAACTGCAGCCATGTTAATTAACTAATGATCAACACAGACCATCTTGTGCCTTCCCTGAAGTGCCTACTGCTGCTCAGGTGGCATAGGGAGCTAGCTAGACTTTGGAGCTAATCCTGCCTGAATTGTGTCAGTCTTCTTGTCACCGGCCCTGTATGGAAGAGGCTGACAACACTACTCACACAGAACAGCTTTGCGTGGAAGATGGTGGTGAAGAGCAGAAGTTTTGTGCCTTGGTATGTTCTCAAGCAAAGGACCTGTTTCATGTGTCTAGGCCCAACAGTGCATAAAACCACAAAACCCTAAGTCAGGTCCCAGTTACAGCTTTAAAGTAAGCATAATCCAAAAGATACTCAAACATATGCGCTAAAACATATTAACCAAATTTCTTGGCCCATTGCTACATTTATAGGTGACTTCTAATATACCTAGAGCTTTACCTCTCATACCTGGTATAGGAACTATAGCTGGGAAAGCCAGGGGATTTTTCTACCTTGTATTTAAGTTTTTCCTTAATTGCTTGCTTAAATAAGAGGGTTTTTTTCTGCATTCCTTATACAGAGTATTGAAAACCAGAAATAACTGATAACTTAGTTATGTTCTCACCTATAGGATCAGTGTTCTAAAATATATACTAATGAATCTATGGCTGCACATTAAAAGAAAAGGAAAGGGGAAAAAAAAGCAAAAACCAACAAAGAAACCCAAACAGAAACAAACTCCCATAGCATTCAACCACACATAGTTAAAGCTAAGATGTTTGTCACCACAAGCACAACTGTTTATGGAGTAAGTTAGGGAAATAGCTCTCTTAACTGCTAAGAAGCAGAGGCCGTATATCAGAGGGCACTGTAATTGCATCCACAAAACTATCGTATTACACCAGCACAGCAGAGGGCTTGTTGTGGAAATACAAAGCAGACTGATTCTCTGTTTCATTTGAAGATACAGCCTGTCTGTGACTTGTGAGTGCTTTAGCTAATCCTACTGTCTAGACAAGGCCTTAGACCTGAATTTTTTATTTAGGAAGCATATCACTGAACTGTTCCATCTATAAGACTCCTCCCATCCATAACGGGTAGTACATACAGCACTGTGAAACTGTGAGGAGGGAATCATATACAAGAGCAAGACATTTCACATTTCCTCATGATGTTGTGCAATCACCTCCTGTTGCTGCGCTTCATGTTGCAGGTAAATTTAGTGCACACTCTGGGCCCGAACAGCAGCTCGTCCTCCACAGGAGAGTTCAGGGATGCAGCGGAGGGTGAGGAGATGAAGTGAGGCCAAGGGCAGCCAGGGACATGAATCACCGGGCGGCAATTCTGCAGCAGCAGGCAGGACAGCGGCCCAGTTTACAGGAGGCTGCTACCACCTGCTGGAGAGAATGCAAACACTCAAAGGAAAAGAAGAAACCAAAGGTTTATTTAGCCGTTTGTGGAGCAGGAGTTGGAAAGCGCTCCTCTGCATGTGGTCAGGTTACTGAAAGTGGGCAAGAGGCCTTGGACTACTTGGTGCCCTCCTTAAAAAAACCCCAAGCTTCTGGAGTCGCAAGCGAGGAGGATCTAAATTGTTTCTAAAATGGCTTTCAAAAAGAAATACCTGTTTACAAAAAAAAAAAAAAAAAAGCAAACACAAAGCCACAAAACACTCAAGTAATTTTTTTAAGCTCAGCACATGACTGGAGCACTAGACTCTTCACCTGGACATTTGGGATCAGCAAAGCTGCTACAAAGACTGTAGCAGCGATGATAAATAAGTAAGGTCACTGATGGAGTCATACCCATGTTTTGGATGACATGTGAAACAGCAGCCTCCTGCAAATACCCAGCAGTAGCTGAAGGCAGCAATATTACAACAAAACCCCAGATCCAATATAAATAAGTGACTGACACTCAAATTTTCTTCTTTGATCCTGCAGGAGGGCCCAACCTCCCACACAGATTGATTGCTTGGCAAAGGCACAAGCCCTTTAGCCACTGACCTGAGGATGGCACCAAAGTAAAGCACGAAGTCCTTTTCCACTGGCAGCACCCAGTGCTGCTGGGAGACTGGTGGTACTCCAACCTGCTTTTGCAGCTTGTACAGCTGGCACGGGTCCCTCATGCCCCATCACCTGTCACCAAAGCCTAGTGTACCCTCACAACAAAAGCTGGAGCTGCTCCTCCCTGCCTCTTCTAGCAGCAGTGAGACTTTGATATAGGCAAGCTGCCATAGGCTGAAATCCCCTCTGTTCCACAGGGGCAGGAGCGCCAGAGCTGTGGGCTCCTGCTAATCACTGCCCTTCTGTAGGCCAGTTGAGGCCTGATGGCAGCTGCAAGCCAGCTGAAGGCTCTGAATGCCCAAAGAACAGTAAAAGTCAAGATCTGAAGATCCTCTGTGAAAGACTTTCTACTGACCTTGCTGTAGCGTGAGGATTTGTTTGAGTCTGCAGGCAGCAAGAAGCTGGAGACCAGATACTTCCCATGGCCTCGTCTTCAGCTGGCCCCTCAGTTATCAGATCGGGAGATAATGCCCATTTCTGGAGAGTCCTGTTTACAGCCACAGTCCTGACAGTCTGTCAGCGCTACCACAGCCTTGAGAGAGTGGCGCTGGCAGGAAGGCAGATAGCAAAGGGAAGCAGTCTGTCTGCTCCTGATAGACAGTGATGGTGTTTTAGAGTAGGGACCAGAAAATGTAGGCTTTCTTCCTGTGAGTCTCTGGGTGAGTTTGTTGATTCTTATATCCAAAGTTCATAAATAAATACCTCTGTGAATTGAAGCCCAGGTGTCAAAGCGTTGTGGTTCTCTATAAAACAGAAATGCTAGTATTCCCTTTGTCCTATTCTTTTCCATTAAGTTATAGAATTCCCAGAGCAGTGCCAGCTTTTTGCTGTTTGCATCCAGGCCACAAAGGGGCTCTGTCTTCAGCCAGTGCTGTAATTGCAGCAACCTTGTGGGAAGCTCCTGACTCTCCTGTGCTCTCTGAAGCTCTTCCCACATGAAGGTAAAACACACAAAGACTCCACAGGGTCAACCTGTCTAGGTGCCACGGTGTCCCAAACTTACTAGTCCATCTACCCACATCCCAAAAACTCTCTATTTACCTGACTCCCCCACAGAAGTTTGTTTCTCAGCCTGCATGTACATGTCAGAAAACATATCCCTTTGACCTCAATGAGCCAGTCCCAGCTGTGCTATGTATTCCTTTTGCATCATTAGTACTTGTGCTGCCCTTCACCCTTCAAAAAGAGACTACCGAGTGGTAATATAGTAGATGAGATGGGGAGAGGAGGTACGGCTGCTGTCTCTCATGAGGGATGAGGCTGTTTGACCCTTCTGGCTGCAGTTGCACCGAACACTTACAGACCTTTGAACAGTCCTTGAGGTCAATCAGTTTTCATCCATATCCAGCAGAAGCACCTGGAGCCAAGAGTTTATGGCTCAGCATGCTCCCTTTACATATTTTACACACCACAAATTGTGGCAAACATGTCCTCCCACCGTAGCGTTCACCATCTATGCAATGCTCTGAGCTGCTCTCACCTGTTTTGTGGCTAAAAGGGCCAAACACAGGCTGTCCAGGTGCTCTGCGTCTTCTTGCTCTCACCAGTCTTTTCACCCAGTGAGTGGAACCACACTGGGGCAAGCCTGGAGGTAGTAGATTCACTGCTTAGAGAAGTGGGTTAAAAGGCCTTTGGATAAAGGCATGCTTATTTTACTTGGGGACCCTGCAAGGGCAAGCAGCTAAAGCCTTCACTAACTGTGCAGAGATGCTTACAGAAGCTAAATTTCTTTTCGTGAGGCAAAGAAATCACCAGCAAACAACAAGCAAACACCATTAAGTCAATCTTAAACCCAAAGTCACACACCTCAGCACTCCGGAAAGGGGAGCGGCTACCCGAGCATAAAATAAATAGGAGGGGTAAGCATACAGAAACAATAGAAACCAGACTGGACTAGAAATATTTACAGTGCAGGGTGGAAAGGAATATCACTGCTCTGCCTGCAGCACATGGCCCAGGTATGGCCAGTTGGCCGGAATGACACGTTTGGAATGTCACGCTTCCTTTTCCCAGCTGTAGGTCCCATAGTTGCCACCAGAGGACACCAAATTCCTACATTTTCACTCCTGAACACAATGTGTATCTGGACCCTTTGGCTGGGAATGGGGAAAAAACGTAATGGCTGTGGAGCTGTAGCTCCAGTCCTTCGGAGGGGAAGCCCAAGCCAGGCGATTCTTGATAAGACTTGTGGTCGTACAGTTGTACAGCAGTACAATGACACAACAGAAGCTCTGTATCCTCCCTTAGAGTCAGAAGCCACATTCAAGCTTGCCTATTTTCACACTTTAAAGACCACTAATAATACAGAAAATATCATGATTCAAACCAACGCTACATGATTGGAGACCAAAAGCCACTGCCAGCTGAACAGATGCTCTTATTCCATATTTCCATTGAAAGAGCCTTCCAAAATTCACAGCTTTGCCAGGCTTTAGCTTGACATTTCAGCTGAATATTGCAAGAATGCCATCAAGTGCTAGAAGCCTTTGTTTTTAAGACAGAAAGGCTGGGCTCTGGAACCAGCTATGGGTGCAGGCATGGGCCTGTGCATAGGATTTTCTGAACAATTAATCTGCACATTATTATTTCAAGTGATCTCAATAAATTGCAAAAGCTGCTCAGAATCAACTGGATAAAATTCAATAAAAACACAGCAATGTACTATGACTGGGAAGGAGAAATTAAGTGCACAAATGAATGACTTGGAATAATTGGTTAAGCAGCAATACTACACAAAAGGACCTGGAGGAATTACAGTGGATCATATAATGAGTCAATGGTATGCTGCTGTTGCAACAAAAACAAACATTTCTTTTGGGATATGTTGATGGAGTGTCATAAGTATGTCCCAGAAGGTCATTATTATGCTTTACCCCAAAAGAGTGCTCACTGATGCTAAACGTTGTGCCAAATTTGGGGCACCAGCGCTTTCAGAAAGATGGAGTTTAGAGCAGACCAGCCAGCCCAACAGGAAGCTTAAATGTTGAAAGCTGGATTGATTGGGGGAGTTTTTTCCAGGAGAGAGGTGGAGAGTGAGAACGGCCATCCTGGATGCAGTGGGCTGTTCTAGCCTGCATCAATTATCATGCATCTATTTTCCCTGGCGGCTCAGAAGAAAGATATACAGAGGGGGTCCCAGATCAGTGTGGAACAAAGACTCCAAACCCAGGGCTAGTTTGGGTTTCATGTCAACAGGTATATCTGTTTTTCTTAGGTAAGAGGAAAGGCATGAAGGTGGGGGATGGGAGGGGTCATGAGTTTTGATGTGACTGTCAGTGACAACCTGGAAACTTGCTTTCAGGTGAGGAATGGTCCTTTTAACACAACAAAGCGGCACACCCAGGACTGCATACACAGACCACACCTACTTGAGCCAGCTTCCACAGGGTTGTTGGTACAGCAAGCAAAGGAGAAAATAAAGATTGGAGATGGACCTTCCTTTTTTCCCATTCCTCCCCCAGGTCAACCTGACTTCAGGAGTAGTATGGCAAGGCTGTTCACATATTACTGCTTTCTGTGGCTCCTGAGGACCTTCACGGTCTCAGTAGTCTTACAGCTGCTGTTAGACTCCATCCCCTTAGACCCGGTTTCCACCAAGCACCTAAACAAATTTGGGCACATTCACATTCGGCAAAGGCCTCAAGCACATGCCTAAATTTTAGCATGAGCTTCCAACAACATGTGTGTTGAATGACTTCTGCAAACAAGGCCTTAACCTTAAAAAACACAAATAGATAAAACAACTCTTCACTAGCTAGGTTCACTACCACCTCTCTGACACTGAAATAGATGCCTTGCATAAGAATACTCTCTTGCTTCCTCTTTGCTGTAACTCATCAGCTCTTCCCTGCTCCGGGGCACGTACCTCTAGGGACAGATGAGATCTATTCCTGTTTGTTACTATGCAGAGCTAGATCACAGCAGCAGCGATAAAGGCCCTTGCACATCCTAGCTTGCTTTCTGATACTTCCCTTTTCTCTGGAATTCATACTCCTCACCCGCCCTCACTCCCTGCCCCCTTCCCCGTTTGCTCATACTTCTGGAAAGATGACTGAAGGCTAACTAATGAGTAAGACGCTGCTGCACGTCATCGCCTGTCTGCTGCAAGAAGGGGTGAACAAGTTCGTTTGTCCACGGGTTAAAGTGAGGTTGCCATCCAAACAAGGAGCAAGTAATTGGGAGACCAAGCTGAGAAACCTGCCCTCTCTTCTCTCTTGTCTGGAGCATTTAATTTCTCTTGTTTTCTTCATTGCGTACACCATTTTATGCCTGCACAGCATCTTTCAAGCAAGGATCTCAAAGGGCTTCACAGACCTTAATTAAGCCTCATAAATCCCTAATTGATAGATGAAAATTCTGAGTCACAAAAAGGTGAAGTGATGTGCTCATGGTGAAACAGTGAGTCAGTTGCAGAGCTTGAAGCGCTATGGTGATCCCAGTCCGGTACTCAGCATCTTCCCCATACGCCAGACTTTACGGAAGACATAGGTCTGCTTGGAGACCAAGTTCAATAGCCGCCTGACACAGCTCCCAGTGGCTGTTCAGTCACCAGCAGGGAACAAGCATCAATGGTGTTTGGCACTGTGGTACCCAGAACTGGCTAAGAGTGGCAGCCAGGTTGCAGGAGTACTGTATAAACTGGGAAGAGCCCCAACCATCCTGCTCCCAACTGGCTGCCACTCCAAAGCCTGCCTAGGGCCAAGGGCCCTGTTAATGGCCATTTCCAAATCCCCAGGCAACAGCCATGGGACAAGGCCAGCCCCTTGCCCTCCCAAAACAGCATCCTGGCAGGAGAGGGCCTTCAAGTCCTTTAGGAGCAATGTCAGAGCCAGCTTCAGGCTGGCATAGGGGCCAGCCATGGTCCTGCAGAGGCACAGTGCGGCCTGCACTCAGGGGCCTGGCCCACGCACCTGAGCCATCTCTCTGCTGTCAGGTGGCCCCAGAGCAAGTCCCTTTTCTCCTCCGTTTCCCTCCCCAGCCTTTGTTTTCAGGTCGGTAGCACGTAGGCTCAGCAGGGCAGGGACCCTCCTGGCTGGGTGTTGGCGTGGTGCAGCCCCGGCCATGGCAGGCCTGGCCAGGCTGGCGTGGCCCTGCCTGCGCATCCCGCCTTGGTGCCAGGCAGCCAGTCCCTCTTGGTGGACATCATCACAGGCTGCTTTCCAATTATAGCATTTCAGGGCTGTGACCGTGTTTAATTGTCTAAGTTTTATAAACACTAAACGGCCTTGGCTGACGCCCGAGTTAATGATCCCCTGCAGAAGTGACTTTGGCCAGCAGTCTCCCAGTCGGGCCCTCGCCACACCCGCCAGAAAGGGTCAATTAAAAAAAGACAGGAGAGGATAAAAACGCAGAAATGTGACTTAAAAGATGCTGCTGCATCTGAGGAAATGACGCATAACTCCCTCCTGTCTGCCAGTGGGATGTGGTGCCGCCACGGAGCTGGGCTCTCCTGGAGGCACCAAAGAGCGGGGGCTCTGCTCCTCAAACCCTCCTGGGTGCCCACAGTGGGCATCACAACCTGCCCATGCCTGAGCAACCCTTCCCACCGCCCCAGTGACAGCCCAGACCAGGGTCCAACAACAGCACAAGGCCTGTAGGAAAAGAAGCAGTTTGATTCACCTACTGTGTGGAACCAGTGTTTCTTTCCTTCAGGTTTTCCCCCTCTGTTAATATCAACAAAGAAAAGAAAATAACAACAACCAACACAACCCACCTCAAAAATGCAAACAGAATGAAAAACCCCACAAGAGTAAATAGCCAAGGCTTTTATGTTAATGCAAGAGTTGCTGACAGCATCAAAACAAAGGAAAAAAAAATCTCTGGGTCAAATTTGCAATGGATGTAAATAAGCCTATTGAGTTTCAGTGAGGAGCTCTGACTTTCATATAGTACGTATATACATATATATGCTCCTCTCAGCCCCACTAATGCATCCCAGCTCAGTAGCACGAAGGACACTGGAAGGGGAGCAGATGACACTGCGATATAATTTGTACATATGCACCACTAAAGCTCGGCATTTCTATTTCCCAAAAAAAAACCACAACAACCCAACAGGGCGAGTGCACAGCTGCAAGGCGGCCTGGGTAATTGTGCAATGCTGGGAACTCTTAGGTAGTTAATAATTATACTCAACCTTCGGTCTAGTTCCTAACAACACCCCTAGGCGTGTCGCTCTTACAGAATAAGGGCACACGCCCTGCTGTGTCTCCTTGCTTAACAGGAACACAAAGTACAGTAGTAGGAGGTGTTTCCTTGAACTCTGAACAATTGGACATTTAAGGATTAATTACTGTTAAGGAGCTTTGGACTGGCAAACACACTAACTCAGCTCTTGGCTGCGTCTCCCAGCCAAGTTCTCTCAGTCATCCTAATTAGACATTCTGATACCATCTTTAATTATATGATCTCACATACTATTTTATTTTTTTTCCTTCTTCTTTTATTTTTTCTTTCCTTACACTGAACCCCTGTCCTGTGCAGCACGCCAAGCGGGCAGAGCACGCAGGGGTGAACCGTTGGCAAGGAAGGCGCCTGGCTGGGTGTCGCTCCCCCTGGACTCGCTCAGTGCGGCAGCAAAGACCACGCACCGCTGGGACCCCAGGTGGCTGGGACCCGAGCTCCCCGTGCCGCTGAAAACACTCCGGGTCTTTCACAAGAGGGAGGAAAGCATCGAGCCTGCCACAGCTCCCTCGCTGCTGTGGGCAAGACGGAACGTATACTGTATTTGTCAGTATTGACTGCAGCCTGGCTGGAAAAATCCTGTGCCGAGCGGCGTCCCACGCCAGCCACAAGAGAGTGCGTGTGTGTGCACATGTATATACACACAGGCTCTCCTGTACACACCTTGATCTTGTTGAAACAACAGGAGGAGCATAGTGTGTGTTATTAATGTTTTTCACCTTTGTAAACACTGTATCGCTGGGGCGATGCTACTGCCTCTTGACTTGCAGCACCCAGCGGTGCTGTGGGCCTGGCGCCTTCCCATCCCCCTTGCCCCATCGCTTGCCAAAAGCTGCTGAAGCTGCTTCGCATTCAAGCTGGTCCTGTTGGTGTGCAACATCCTAGGAAGGGACCTGGCTACATCTGAGAGCCACTAACCCAACGTCGCCTTGGCTTCTGTGGGTCGCTGTTTGCTGCCTGCCCTCCTGCAGCTCCCCCTTCCCCCAGATGCAAGGAGGGAAGTTTTGGGTGGCGTGCTTTCAGCTGAAACGCTGCTCTGCTGAGCTGGAAACTCAGCATACCCTGAGGTCAGCTGAGGTTCACTAAGCTGAGGAACTCCTTAAATGGTATAGTCTGAAAAGCTGTCTCCTTTGGTCTTTGCGAGCAGCGCAGGGATGGATGGGCATGTTCCCAATGGGACCCTTTTCTAAATGCTGGACCCCCAATCTTGTGTGAACGTGGGGGCAAGGAGGGAACTCCAGCCTCTGTGCTTTCCCCAGTGCCAGCCTGCTCCTTGGAAATGGCTCCAGGATCCACCCCTGCCTTCACCTGCCAGAAGAACTGGTTGGCCTCAGCGGTGAGGGTGTGTGGCAGCCGTGCTCGCACTGCGCTCTTGGGGCTGGCGAGGCTGGCAGGCACCCCAGCAGGGTCTCGTCCTCCTCTAGGGTCTGGGCTAGCCTGCAGGCTTAAGTGCTGCTGAGTGCTTCACCAGCTCATCCAACATCAGGGAGGAGAAAGGGAAGACCCGACTGTCCCAGGCAGGCAGCAGTACCCCACACAGGGAGGAGCCCTCTCCTCCCAGCTCCTTGGCGTTCCTTGCTGATTCAGAGTCAACATAATGGGGCCGAGATGGCGCCATTGATCCTGCTGGGCAGGCGGAGCCGCTGCATGGTAGGGATTAGTAATGGCTTTCTTCCCCATGGCACCGGGTCACAGGATCCAACCTTTCGTACAGGCCCATGGTGGAAACTGTATTTCTTCCTCCTTCCCTGCCACCAGAAACGTGCCTGTGGAGCATCCTGGGGAACAAAGAAATGGCAGCAACTGTACAGGGAAATTAAGACTTGGATCCAAGTGAGAAAAGAAAAATGAAGTAGGGACCAGACAACTACCACAGGTGGAGAACAGACCTACTCTGCCAAGGCAGCCAACCATAAACTCTTAAGAGCAATTCACTGGGAGGGTCCTTCCTTCCAGTTCCCTAGGATGGGTATGTCCATGCAATCAAGGTCCTCCTACATTCAAAGTGCCTTTTTGGGTGGCTGTGAGTTGCCAAGACCTTCACTGTACAGCTCTTTCTGTTCTGTGCCACCACAACACAACATTGCTCCTTAAAGCTGCCTGGGGAATGCCTGGCCAGGAGTGTCTGTGGTTCTAGCAAAACCCCACTTCCACCAGGGTGACAGGAGCAGGGGGAGGAAGGGCATCATTCCAGGATGAGGACCCATCCCAGCTGCAGGTGCTGGCAGAAGAACACACAAAAGGTCAAGGGAAGCACCTGAAGCTGATGTTTTGAAGGTGTCACTCTCCTTCCTTTCCTATTCCCTCCCTTTCACCACAGACAGTGTTACAGGCAGATCTTCCTTTCCTCAGCTACCAAGAGTGAAGAAGGTAATTAGATACCCATATGGCCTCAGAACATTGCTCAGAGATTTAATCACAGTCCTTGGGGCTCATAATCACAATGTTCAATTGGAGGAGGCTACAAAAGGCAGTAATATCTCCCATCACCCCCGTGACCTGTAGTAGCCAGGGAGGAGCAGAGGGTCACAGCCCTCTAAGTCAGAATCAGCCTAGAATGGAGGCTCCTGCTGCGTGAGGCTTTGGTGCAGCTCACTGCCAGTGCTGACACCCTGCCCTAAGCCCTGGCTTTAAGGGGTCAGAGCAGGGCTGTGCCTGGCTTGGACCATAGGGCAATCCTAGATGTGGAGGGATCATGAGCTTACCTGTCCCCCCTAGATTACTGGAGACATTCACGGGCCTCTGGCATCTAACTTTTATTTTAAGTGCACAGGCTGGCATCTGCCGCTCTACCCTCATTAACACGAGATAAACAGTTTCAAAACTAAGTTAAGTGCATTTCAGAGTAGTAATATGATGTAAGCAACTGAAAATGGAATTAGGCAAATTAGAGCATCCAGTGCTTGAATAAGAAACTACCCAAAAGAAAAGAACTGACCTATTTCTTCCCTTTGCCCAAAACTAGCATCATCTCCTGCTGTGGCCATTCCCATCAGTAATCACCAGCATGAGTGTATGTCATCATTGGGAGCCACTGATGAATTTGCCCAAGTCTGGGAGCTCAATTAGGGTTACAGAAAGGGGGTGGGGGACCAGGGGGAGCGTCTGTTGATGGATTGTGCCTGACCCGTGAGCTCACCTAGAATCACCAGCTACAAATCTGTATTTACCTTTCCAGGGAACTTGAAAAACAACTTCTGCCTGAGAGAGGAAAAATGGTAGAAGAGCCTACGAAAGGCAAGTAGGCAACTGTTCCTGGCACTGCCTGTGAACTTGCAGAGTTGTACAGTCATTTGTGGGATGCAGGCACTCGATTACAGCCATGTAAGGCCTGTCTCCCTCTTTCCCCCCGACTAGTCTGTGGAATGGAGCATGCAAAATAAAAAGGGAAATCTGAGACTCACACTGCAGCAGGCTGAACAGTTTACATTCTTGTCTGCCGTGATATCCTCCTCCCAGCTTAGTTCTTATCTGTTTGACCTCACATAGCCAGCATCAAAAAAGCTGATATTTAGTACAGAGGAATTCTGGAGTTCAAATGAGATGATAGCACTGCAAGGGGTAAAGAAATATGCTCGCAATATACTCCTTCTGGACTACATGGAATCAAAAGCAGAAACGCAGAATGGTTGAGGCTGGTGGGCACCACTGGAGAGTGTCTAGTCCGCTCCTTTGCTCAAGCAAGGTCAGTTACAGCAGATTGCTCAGAGCCCTGTCCAGTCAGGTTTTGAATGTCTCCAAGGATGGAGACTCCACAAACCTCTCTGGGCAGTGTGTGATCACCTTCACGGTGAAAAAGTTATTTTCATGTCCTCTATTGCAAATTGTGGTCATTTCCTCTCATCCTGTCACTTGCTACTACTGGGAAGAGTCCGACCACATCTCCTGTGCTCCCGACTCCCATCAGGTATTTACACCCTTTGGTAAAATCCCCGAGTCTTCTTTTCTCAAGGACAAACAATCCCAGTCTCTCAGCCTCTCCTTCCAGCCTTGCCCTGTCTTCATCAAGGAAAATCCTCTCAAGGTGTCTTGGATCTCACTACACTGAAATACATATGAAAAATCTTCTTTTAAACCTCAGTCTTAGGAGACTGTGCCACTTCCACCCAGGTTGAGAATCTGTGTGGCTCCTTGTGCTGACAGTGGCCAAGCTCTGCCATGTGCCTCACTTCTGCCACGTGAGACAGAGCAGAAAACGCTGGATTCTTGCAACTGAATTCAAAAGCTTATTATGATGACATGAAACTTCAGGGGGATCAGGTCGTAGACGTCAATAGGAGTAGGACCATAAGGTGGTGGTTGTTTTTTTTTAAAAAAATGCATCATTTGTTCCACTTTGGGGTGTCTGATGCAATAACCGTGTCACAGTTTTCCTCTGTCACATCCTTCCCACATGACAGTGGAAACATCACTTCAAACCAGCATTCTGGATGTTCTCCTTTCCCCCACACTCCCACTCCAGCTCTGCTTGCCATTAAGCTTTCTTCAGGTTTAGCACATGCTAACTCTTTCCACTGGCTGCAGAATTTCTACAGTGTTCTTGTAGATGCCCCTGCAAATTCTAGACAAAATTTTAAAAGTTTTTTAAAAAAAAAAATTATCACCAAAAGCCTTCATCTGACAACTTGCCATCTCCATCATGATATGTTCAGGTCACTCTTCTGGGCTTTTTCTTCCCATAAAAGCTCTACCCCAGGCAGGATCTCCTCTCCACTGAATACGTAAGAAGACCAGACTTCCCGCACGTGCTGCCTAGAGAGATCAGCCAGTTCTTAGTACTTCACTAAGAAATGTGGCCATGAGGAAAGCCCAGAGATGACTCTCACATCATGAGAAGTAGACAGGCCAAAGAGAATTTGCTATTCTCTTAATTTTGTCTTCCCTCTCTTAATTCTTGTGCACACTAAAGACGTCACTGGGAGGTGTACCAATCTTGATGGAAGAGTTCTTGGTGCGGATGCCCCTCACCATCTTTTATTTGCAAAAGGAACGCCTGCATTACTCTGCCCACCTCATTGTAACACACAGATCCCTCACTTGCACGCCAAGGTCTGGGCATCACAGGGTGGAGGGAGGGTGAGCCTCCTTCAGAAGGAGGGGAAATTCCCTATGTGAAGTGGAGATCTAAAATGAGATGAGGATGTCGGGAAAAACACAATTTCCATGTGAATGTGGTAGAATTTGGCCTCCCACAGCTAGAAGACTGGTAGAAAACAGTTTGCTCTGCTGTGTAATTTTATCCCTCAAAACCAAATTATAGTAACTGGTGCGGACATTCCAGCGTCTGTGAGCTAATGATGATAAAAGGCAGTCACGACCAGCCAGTGCTGGGAGGAAATCAGGTGGGAGGCCAGGCCTCACAACCAGCATTGGCAGATGAGCAACGTTAAGCCATTTCGAAGGGCACTGTCAGCAGACAGGAGCTCAGGGAGCACTTCAGGTTGGAAGGAGGCAAGCAAGAACGTATCCTCCTGCTAGCCTTTTTTTGGGAGGGGGGGGGGGAGATATGCTGCCAAAGGAGCCGGTTTGACAAAATCGAGGTTGGATGCCTCTGTGCTCTGGTGTAATGGGAAAGCCCTTCGTGAGGCAGGAAATCCTGGAGGCACTCCCCTTAGAGAAAGCCTATGTGCTGTAGGAGATCAAATGGGGACTCCCCCATGCCTGAGGTCTGTGGAGATAGATATTAAAGATGATGCTCTTGTGTCCTTTGGCATATTTGCTTATAATTGCCATGCCCCCAGAATAACTACTTCTTCCTTTAGCCCCCCCAGGACAAGTACGTTGCACGTTTGGAAAAAAGCCTCCCAAAGGCTCTCCCTCACCCACTGTGTCATCCTTGACCCCATAGAGTACTTGACCCCTACTGCTGGCTCCGGCTCTACAGCCCCAACCATCCTATGTCGACTTTGTGTCAACTTTCCTACAATATGGATTCCTGACACCTGAGCTCACTTCACACAGGCATGTGCATGTATTCCCTGCTCTGGTGACATACCTTCAGCATTCTCCATGACTTCACAAGTATTTTCAAACACCAAGCTGCATAACTTACTCCAACATCTCTCATCTCCTTCCCCATGGCACTGTGAGAACACAGGGGTTAAAAAAAAATTTAAATATTAAGGGGGGGGGGGGGGAAGAGAGAGGGACAGGGACCAGCAGGAAGCCAAAGCAGACATTACTCTTCAGGAAACCCATGAGTAAGGAGCAGCTTGGCCTGGCGCCAGCTTGGCTAGCCATGACTCACCTAACATCTCTTACCCACCACTGTTTGTTTTTTTGGGTTGGTGGTTTTTTGGTTTTTTTTTAAACTCAAATATGACATCCTCCACTCCTAACCTGGTATATCTAGGTTCCTTCCACTCCAGAGACTGCAGCTTTTCCCAGGTGGGCAAGGGAATCCCATGTTAACCTCCTCCTTACTGCCAGTGAAACAACCGTGCTCGCCACCCCACGTTTTCAGGGCAGAAGCTTTCAGTCCTTCTGGCTGAGAAGGTGGACTTAAAAAAAAAAAAAAAGTAATAATGTCACTTCAGCATGCATTTTCTAGCTCTATCCCTTTCCTTTTGAAGCCAAGATGAAAGGATTAATGCATTTTTTGCCTTTTAGCCCAGGTGGTCTGCCCCACTAGCCTCTGCCCCATTTACCATTGTTGCAGCCAACAGCTGTCTGGATCACAGCTGCTCTAATGAAAGACGCCCTGAAATGTGCTACAGCCGGGCACCTGGCAATGCTGTACCCATTTGTTCATAGTGAAGGAACATGCAAGCTTTTAATTGTTCATGGCAAAGGGAGCTTTTTAATAACTTCAATTAACAGAGAGAGAAGAACTCCAGTTAGCTCTTGCTATACAAAAGAGTGTCCACAATGTCATTAAAACAAGATTTACAAGTGTCATAACTCTCAGCAGCATAGTCAACAATACAGCCAATCATTACAACTGAGCACCAACGGAGAAAGGGAGGAACATCACACGACTGAGTAATGGGAGGAAAAGAAAGAAGTAGGGGCAGGGGGGAAGGTGCAGAGGAAAAAAAAGAAAAGTCTTTTTTTTTCTTTTCGGTCTAAATTGATTTTATTCTACAAAATGCTACTCAGTTAAAATTGTAAAAGCAAAACCATTTTAATATGTTCTTTCTTTCATAGCAGCAAGCTTTCTCTAACAAGCTTTTTGTTTTAGTGCAAATACTGTAGGCCTGTATTACAGTAAAATAACAAGAACAGAAGAGAGACAACACCAGAGAGACTGCCTCAGAGCTGAGATTCTCTGGGAACGATATCAAGATGACAATGAGCAAAGAAGGGTCCCAATTCAGCATTCACCTTTAAGAACCTCCTTGGCAGAAACTATTTCACCACAGACAAAAAAAAGAAAAACCATGATCTAACACTTTCGAGGAAAAAAAGAAAGAAAATGGTGCCCCCAAACCTTCAATAATCCTCATGGTCGCCTGTTAATCACTGAGGCTTGATTCCACCTCCAACACCTGCTTTGCAGCAGCAAAACGCTACTGATGCTTTCAGTTTGCTCCCAGGAGGGTGGAATCAGAATTAGGTCCTTTCTCTATCTGAGGATCTTAAAGTAGACTTTAGTGACACTAGTAACTTATCGCTCTAATAAAGATGCACTATCACTTATCGATGTTACTTTGAACTACACAGTATATCAAGATATATACAACATTTTATCCTCTCACTGAGCAAAAACAATTGGATACCTATTTTCTACACATTTTAATATGGTTTTAATATCAAGTAGCCACAAACAAGAAAGTGGAATAACCCTTTAATCATACAGGATAGGAGGGGAACAATTAAGTAAAACAGGATGGGATTTTATTATTATCTTGTATTCTGAGATTTGTCCTCAACTCCACCTACTGTTCACAGAGGAATGATAATGCATCTTTAGAAACATATCTCTTTTTACATTTTATACAGACAACAACAAAACCCAGAATCTTTTATTTAAAGAATTGGAAAAAAAATAATAGCCTAAAAAAAGAAGAAGATTGGAGTATTTTTAATGCTTTCTTTATTATATCCAAGTCTTGAACAGAAAAAAAAAAAGATGTAAACATGATAAATAAATAAGAAATAAAATGTAGATTGTTCCCCCCACCTCTTAAAATGTTTGACTTGGCCTTCCTAATGAAAATGAACTTGTAAGTATCATAAGAAAAAGATTTCTTACATTTCAGAAGTCTCTTTTAGAATGGAAAAAAACCCCAACAAACCAACAACAAAAGGCAAAATAAAAAAAAAAGAAGCAACAACCAAACAGCAGGAATGTGAGTTGGGAGGATGTTAAATTAATGGCGGGCAGATCTGCTGGAGCAGGCACAAGACGGCTGCCTGCCAATAAATAATAAGATACCAGGGAGGAGGGGGGTGTCTTCGGTTTGTTTTCGTTTTGGTTTTTTTGTTTTTTTTTTTCATTTAGGATAAAGGCCAGGTGGATCCTACATACAGTAAGCAGCAAAATTAAAGGTTCAGATGAACTAAATAGATCATTTAAATAAAAATTATAAAAACAAAACAGAGAACTACTGTCCCCGGTATGTTGGTCCCAAATCCCATCACACCACCAGCAGTTTGAGACTTACCCAGTCTCCACACCTACGAGAAAGGAATGGATGAAGGCAATGCCACAACTAGAAAGAGGGAAGGAGGAACAAGGGCAAAACTGGAATGTCAAATATCACCTGGAAGCTGAATGTTTCCTTCAATGCAGCTGCTACTGCTCCTCCCAGTTTGGCATTGATTAATTTACGATGTTATTGGAGGCTTCACTGGTCCAGTCACTAGGGGATTGACCCAGTACCAGCTGAAATTCCCTGGGCCTTTTTCTATTGACTTCAATGACTCTTGGTCAGACACCAGTCATAACAGCTCCCACATCCCCATTATATGGCAGAACATGGAGACACTGTACATTTACAAATTGGCAGGGAAGGTACTCATGGAAAATACTCTTTTGGGGATGGGGAAGACAGTCAATTCCCAAAGAGCACAGCAGTAAACCTGAAAAGAAGAATGCAGGGCCGTATCAAAAGAGCAGCAGAGCTCAAGCTGTACCCGTCTGCCAGAAACGAAACAAAGGTAAGGCTGATCCCCAAAATACAGAAGGCAGGAGACCAGTGACTGCAACCCAGACATCCTCTGAGAGGGCTGAGGAACAAAATAGGCAGGCACAAGATATTCAGAGCTTTTTCCAGATAGTGGAAAATTCATTTTCTGGGCAGTTGCATATAGCTCCTGTCAGTATGGAGGACATTCTATGTCCAACAGAACAAGAAAGGGGACCCTCCTGTCCTATCTCTGAGAAGGTCAATGACAAGGCAGCAGGCAGTGGGCAAGGGCCAGCTGCAGCTCCTTTTGGCAATGATTCAGCAAGCAAAAGCAAAGGTTGGCTTTTGTTGTTCCATGAGGAGTTCGGCTCACTGGGGTTTGAGGAGGCACCTGACTTCCTGAAACCCCATGGTCGTGGTCTCCTGATCCTGGCCAGCTGACCTCAAAAGTAGCTGCATCACTTTAGGATTCACCATTAGGCAGTGTTCCATTCTGCCCAAAAATGGGTGGAAATGACACACAGAAATGTTATATTGAACAGGTTTAGATTCTCAATCCAGATTGGTCCAAACAAGCATCTGTCAAAATGGAGACAGTGAGACCTAAAGTGATATTATCTACATAAAACCCTATCAAAACAGGATCCTCTGTGCTAACTACAGGAACAAAGTAACTACTTTGTTAAAAAATAAGTTCTGATGTTCATGTAAGGACAAGAGAACTCCTTTATCAGTTTTACTTATGTGTAAGCTCAATTTGAAACCTCTAGCACCAGTACAATGAAGGAAGTGTTTAAGCAATAAAGAAAAAGCCTGAATCACAATCAGCTTTATGAAGCAAAAAGATCACTCATATCTTTCTATTTCTGGCAGATTTGGTAAACACCTGGGTTTAAAATAATAGTAATAATAAAAAAGCGAAGCCTACCTTTAGAGCCAAAGTAGTGTCCCTTTGAAATAATTCAAGGAATGGGCAATAGCCAGGGTTTAAGGGAAGCCAGCCCTGCTGAGTAAGGGTCTAGTTTCACAAGACTGAACCCTATTAATTCCCAGTGGAGTTGGTGGGGACTGCAGCAGTTTAGTATCTCACAGCACTGGCCCTATAATCACATAATTGCATTTCTCCAGGTCCAGCCTGACCAAGAAATACCCTGGTTTCAGTTGATTAAAAAAAATAATGATATAAAAGGACAAGAAAATCTCATGCCAAAATAAATAGCTGCCACCACCGCTTCAACAGGCAGGACTAAACAGCTCTCCACTAAGCGGCTTTGCTGGCCAGCTGAGCAACCCTAGTGTGCACATGGTCATGGTTTGTCAGTGCCTTGACATCAAGAGGAATTGACTTTGGATCCAAGTGGGAATAGATCAGGTACATTACTGTTTTCAGTGGTGAACATCAGCACTGGAGAGCTTGTGCCCTCTGTAAGTACTTAGAAGCAGCAACCAAGCCCACAGGCTGAAGAAGACAGGACCCAGGGCTCGGGGAAGAGCCCTCTGATATTTTTTTTTTGTCTTCAGGCCAATCAACACCAACAAAACCATGTCAATTACAACACAAAAAAAAAAAAGAGGCGAAAGACCAAGCTGCAAATAACAGTAATTGATTTTCTTCCACAGCAAATTGTCATTCATAACCAGAGGTTATCAGAAACTCTGTTCTAGTTCAAACAGGTCATCACTTCAACCATGCCATTCCTGGCTGGTCAGGAGCACCTCGTGGCCTGTGCTGGAGGTTGGACCACTGCCTTCTCCCCAACCTTGGAAATTGGGAATCTCTGAACAAACAACACACGCTACCGTTGACTGGTGGATGGGCGCTGCTTTGTTTCCCAACAATGAAGAAGTCAGCAAGGGGACAGCTAGCTAGTTTCACCCTCTTACCTGCTGCCAGTCTCCATCCTAGATTTATAGGCACGTGGTGCCACCTCTTTTTCAGTAGCATGTTCTGCAAATATGGCCAAGGGGAGGGGAGGATTTACTAACAGGAAGAGATCAGCCTCTGAGTCAGGAGCCCTGATGGGGAGGAAGATGCAATACTCCCTAGACAGCGGGCAGCCCAGGAAAAGTAAACAAGAAGCAGCAGATTTGATATCCACCGAACTGGGGTAAAACCCTGCCAAGATACTGGTAAGTGCCAGCCCAGCAGCTTTCCTGATGCTGCTTTGGCCCTGAGATGCTAACTTGTTTTTTGAGGAGCCCAAGGGGATAAATATATCTACATTTAAAAAGAAAAAAAAAAAAAGCTTTTGCATGAGCCTCCTGCTGTCTCTGCTGTGTCTGTGCCCCAGGCCAGAGTTACAAGCTCTGCCCTTGCCACAGAGCCCTCGGGCTCCTCTTGGTTCTCTCTCCCACAGACATCCCAGCCATCCCCCTCCTGCCTGGGCAACCCTACATGTTTCCCACAGCCTGTCCCAAGAGGAAAGATCCTAACAAGCCTTTAGAGTTCAGAGCAACTGGATGAAATGTCATGGGATCAACAACATTGGAAATGATAAGCAGAGAGAGAGAGAGAGGGGGAAAAAGAAGCTGTAAGATCAACTAACCAGAATGATCTAAGCACAGAGCACAACCAACTGGATCAATTCACAAAGGAAAGGGATGACTAGCAACCATCTGCAGCTCGCCTTCAGTCCCAGCCAGGAGTGCTCCCCAAGTCCACTATGGCCACGAAGAGGTTTCCATAGACAGCCCTACAGAGGGGACATCACCCTCTCCAAACAGTCCTGGCACGTCAGTCCCACCCTTGCCATTTCCTGCCTCCAGGGAGCTGGCGTTGGTCTTCACTCTGCTTCCTGGAGCTGCAGCACTTCCCCATCCTTGTTCTTGCTGCCCTTGTGCTTGAACGATCCTGTGCTTGTCTCTAATCCCATGGAGGGGGGCTCCCCCCGTGGTGCTGGGGGGGAATGTAACACACCGGCAAAATGGGGGGCTGGAGGGGGATTACAACGCCAGCAAGGTGGGAGAGTTCAAGGAATCCGAGGATTGGTCACCGCTGCTGCTGCTCCTCCGATGAGCTTTGGAGCAGGACTCAGACGGGGAGAGAGGAGACTCCTGATCCAACACATTGGGGTAGGTGAACACCAAGTTGGAGGAGCCAGGAGTGATGGCTGGTGTTGAGGTCACCACGATAGGAGTGTTGAGTGCCTCCTCTCCATAAAAACCTCCAGCAATGCTGATGGGCTTAATGACAGACCTCTGGGCTTTGTCAAGGACCAAAGAGGAAGATGGGATCTCTTCCTCCACAGGCTCCTGCTTCACCACCACCGCTCCGCTCGCTCCAGTCCGAACGCTCTGGAGGCTGCTGGATGGTGGACTCCGACGTTCCTCAGGGCTGATTTTGCATACAGGGCTGTGAGCCACCAGCATAAACTCCAGCTTCTCCTTCTCCTTCTGGAGCTCAGCAATCTCCTTTTGCAGCACTGACTTCTCCTCCTCCAGCACTTCAGTTTCCTGCATACAAAAAGGGAAAAATTAAGTATCAGAGGCTCTGGCACTGGTCCTCACCTGGAACATGGCCATTGAGTCCAGTTCCCATCTGGCATGAATAGATACACCCCAGACTCTTCAAGAGCCAAGCAGGCACCAGGTCATTGTCAGCTGAGCATCTTGTGTTTCATGTGTCTACCAGTAAGCTATTCTCAAACTTCACTGATCTAGGGGTTATAAACAATCTTCTCGTGAGTTTACCTTAATTTTCTCATGGCCAACTTCTAGTATTTTTTCTTGGCCTGTGACTTAAATAACTGTTCTCTCCTTGCTATCTGCCTAACAGACACCTCAAAGAGAGGACTCAGATCTCCTCCCATATTATTTTGTGTCGGGTAAGTCACGTTCTTTTCACTTCTTAGACAGCAATCTCTAAACTGTTTCAATTTTCTTTCCGTAGTGCGTATTCCAGATAAGGTCTGACACTTGCCTGACTCTTGCATAAAGGAGTAACACTTTCATCTCTGCTGGATCATCCGTTGATGCATTCTGGGATTACTACATTTACCTTTCCCATGGCCACATCACACTGATGGCTGATAGTCAATCTGTGAGCAATTAGTACCTTCCTATGTGAGGAGCTCACCATTTTACAGAAGTACTCACCCTCAGTCCTTCAGCATATGACTTCCCACTTTGCACTCCTTTCAATCTATTCCTTTAATCATGATAATCCTTAAATTCTTCCTGTAGGATGTCCTGCCTTCCCTACACTGAGAATACCTGCTGAATTTGAGTCAGCAGCACGTTTCACTGGCATGCTTTCACTGCTGCTGCTGTGCTTGTTAATAAGATGACAGAATACAACCAGCCCCAGGCTGGTTCTTGAGCAGAAGTGCTGGGGCCTTCCTTCCAGCTTCTTTCAACACAACCCATCCTTGTCTCCTCTTCAGCCAGTCCCTTACCCACCCCATGGTTCTTGCACTCATCCCTACCTTCTCCAGTTTAACTAGTTATTTCCCCTGTGGCACCAGACCACATGTCTCTGCAGTGCTTTCTTTGTGTAGGAAATCAATTACCCTCACCAAAGAAAGACTAGCCTAAAGGATGTAGCTTTAATATGTATGCATAACATCTGCCTTGTTTTCTACTGCTTTTGGATGATCTTGCCATCTTCAGTGCTTTTGCTCCCAAAGCCTGCCTTTGAGGCATGCGTCATCTTTATTTCCACTCACAGAGGGATAGCAACAGCAGGGAGACTGGTGCTAGTTGAGAGGCGAGCTCCTAGGACGTTTTGGGCATCAGCAAGGGAAATTTAAGCTCCCGAGCTCCAGGCCTGAGCCCTCATCACCATTACTGTAGGTGCAACACCACCAGTCAGCCTTGGAAGGGGAAGACAGCACATGTTTTGTTGCATCTTCCTCAAACATGCTAGTGAAGGGAGAGCAAGCAATGCCCTGCGAGCTGGTCCAAAGGGTGGGCGACAAGGAAGGAGAAATGTATGCAGAGCACGTACCGCCTGGAGTTTCTCTGTTAGCTCTCGACGCCTGTTACGACACTTAGCAGCTGCCAGCTTGTTCCTCTCTCTCCGAATCCTTCGCTTCTCTTCTTCCTCGGGCGACAGCTGTGGGCAAGTGCCAAGAAAACCCACAATCAGATCTGAGCAAGGCATTCCTTGAAGTTTGTGAGGATTTAACCACAACGCAGAGGAAAAAGGCCTGATCCAGCAGGATGCTGAGCACTGCCCGTCTTCACTGGTGTCAGCAGAAGATTAAAGTGCGCAGGATCTCTGCCTGCTCCTCACCCTTCTGCTAAGACCCGGTGAAGATGGAGCGAGGAGCAAGGGGAAGATTGTGTAAGAGGACAGTGAATCTGCACCAAGGCCAAACAGATAAAAGATGCTCTGATTGTTTCACAACTTGGGTGGTACATTAAGCAAAAGCAGAGCACGATGTTGTAAGTGCCTCTTTCTTGAAAGAAAATATCTGCTGCTTCCCACACAAAAATAGTTGTTAGCTTGAAGGTCGGGGATGGGGTGGAGGGGTAGACAGGGAAATCAGCAGAGCTCCCATGAAGTCTATGAAGCAACAGTGATTTATACCACCCAAAAATCTGACCTCAGATTTTTGAGCACTCAGCGAGATAACACACTGTGCTTCTTGCATCAGCAGGCAAGGCTCCAGTGATATCAAGGGCTTCCTGAGGCCAGCTGACATCCTCGCTGATGGAAATCAGGAGCAATTCCATAGAAACCCATCAAGCGACACTTGCGAAACCAGAGGAAGTGAGCAGGAGCCCACAAGATCTGGTCAAGTCAGGCCTAGCTTCTGGGATTTAAGATGAGGTTTTTCAAATCCCAGCAGCAGATAGATCTGCACCGCTGCCGGGGAGCGGGTACAGCACTGCGTGGAGGGAGCTGGCACGGCACGGTCCAGCTCACCACTGCGGCCACACGGAGCTGGGACAAGCCACCGGCCATGGGGATTCACAGCACACGCTGGGCTGTGCGTCCCTCCTGCGCTGCAGACCGACCCCATGCCCCGTGCTTCAGCCTCACTGCAAACGAAAGCGAAAGGAGCACCCTGCAAAGCACATGTGGGGTCTCACCTCGTGCCAGCAGAGAAGGGAGAGAACAACCTTTCCTTAAGAGCTTTCAGTTTTAATATCTTTAGGGACTGTCCAAATCGCAAATGAGACATTCACCGTTTTATTATCGTTTCTTTTTAGCATTAGTTTTACTCTAACCTCATTCTGGTTTGTTTTGGTTTGTTTTATTTTCGCTTTATTTCCTTAATTTCGATCTTCACAGCTTTACTGCAGCATCTGGGCATTCCCTTTGCTCAGTTCTGCTTTCTTTTTTTAATTTATTTTTGGGGATCTAGTTTGTGCCTACGAGTTCACCTGCATGCAGTGTGAACTCCTGGGTGCACACTGAGCAGTACAAGCTCTTCGGGACACAGGCTTTATGTCCTGAAACTTTTCCATCAGCAGATCGCAGCGCTCCATTCTCAGGGTGGGGGGCACCTCCACCCTGTTGGGAAGCAGCCAGCGGGACTTTGGCATGTTCCCCTCCCAGTAAGGAGCTCCTGCAGGCACCACTCTCCCCAGTATGGCTCTTCCCACTTGCTTCCCAACCCGCATGTGTGCAGGGTAAAAGTGTATTTGCACACAAGTGTCGGTGATACGGCAAAGCGTTAGATCTGTGCCCACAGGCTCTGTGCTGACTTGGGGCCTCTGCATACAGTTTCCAAGAGCCCTTTCATGCTTCAGGAGCACAGATCTCACTGAAATATCTTGGGACTGAAATTTCTCCTCCCGGGGCCTCCAGTTATTTTTAAATTATCTGTCTCGGAGGCTATGCTTTGCGAAAAATCTCATAGAAGGAGCTGAAGCCCCTCATCTGGACGTGCTTAACGTTACACCAGGTCGAAAAAGGAATATTCTGTCAGCGGTTGCTGGATTTGTTTGAAAGCGGTTGGATTTGGCACTCCTCGTGCCCCTGCTGTAAGCGTTATCTGTAGCTTGTCCAAGCCCAATACGTGCATTTGCTGGCAGAAACGTTCATCAAAACAGGCTCTTTTCATAAAGCGTTACACAATGTTTTCCAAAAAGGCACTCCGATGCAGTGTTCAAAGCACCAACAGCGGAAACCTGAGCCAAAGAGCCAGGGTAGAGCGCCCGGGTACTGCCTTAGCACGTGTCTAATCAAAGGGACTTGGCTTTGAATGACCCACAATGAACGGCTTGCAAACAAGCCACAGGCCAGGAATTGCTTGGCAGGCATCCTTCAGCAAATAACTCCAAACAACAAATAAAGCGGAGAATATGGTGATCTCTTCACGGCCAATTTGTGAACACAGAGGCAGCATTTGTCAAACAAATTAGTTGTTGCTAATTATTCCCCCAGTTCTCGTGAGAGCTTCCCTGGCCTTGGACACCAGCCCCGCACGCAGGGAACCAGGAGGTAGCCCTGGCTGGCAGAAAGGGCTGGCACGTACCCGAACCACCACAGCTACCCCATCATTTCTCCCAAAAAGGGGTCTTGGGTGTGCACAGAAGGTATAACTCACTCCGGACAAGTGACTTTAACCCCTTCCCTGCCACTTAGGTCTAAACTGGACAGCGAGTCCATATAAAATAATCCAACTGAGAATCAAAACAGATGACGTGGAAGTAAAAGTCGGGCTGGGGAGTCTTATTAGAAACAGACCTCATGCAATAGCATGTGCTCATGTTCTGAGGGTGCGCAGTGCGTCTCGTTACACTGCTCTGCAGCAACCCACACAACTGCTGCTTGGGAGCAGTTCAGGGAGATCTAGATTATTCAGATTTTTTGGTTTCATTTCGGTTTGGTTTTTTTCCCCCAAAGAAATCAGCCTAGCACTGTGGATAGCTATTCACCAGACAGCCCTTGAGAAGGCTGTCTGTTTCCAAGAAGAGACTGACAGGGCTGAAAGGATTTCCAGAAAATGAGATGCCTGCATCTAGTCCACTGCCCTGCTCCAGCACAGGATCCAGGGTTCTAGCTCTATAGTCCCATCAGGAGGCTGAGCACAGGGCAGCAGTGCTACAAGCCACCCCATCCCAGTTATGAAAATGCCACTGGGTTGGGAGGAGAAGAGTCTCCGCTCATGGGATCCCCACCTCACCGCTGGAAAGAGATCAAGTGCTAGCATGTTTGTAGTGGGAAGGTGGATCTAGAACCCAGGCAACCAGAAGGCTCTTGCTACAAGAGTCAAGGTGCTCTAGGGAAGTTGTTCCTCCCTGCATGGCGCTGGCTGGTAGTGGTGGTATCACCCAAAAGTAAGACTGGAGAAGCATTAGTGGCCACAGAGCAGATATAAAACACCAGCTGATGTAATTTGGGTGTCAGGTTTGTAAATGATCTACGTAAAAGCTCCTCTGCTTGCTCAGAGGTTTCCTTCTGCCTAGAGTGGCAGAGACACTCAAAGTGAAACCTAGGGCTCGACTTTAGAGTTTCACCTGCTTTTGAAACCGAGCCACAATGCGGCCCAGTGGTGCGAAGCGTTTGATGGAGATTGGGTAAGTCTCACCATACGATGAGGAAGCAGCAATAGAATCACCCTCCAGCTTACACCCGGCGTCACCCTGAGAAACCCCAGCGCTTGTACAGCCCAGGGGACAGACCTCAGCGCTCCACCATGGGGCTGGGACATCCCAAGGGAGGGCAAGGGGGAATCTCCCCCGGCCGTGGTTACCTGCTCGTCTCTTCGTCTCCGGCCCACTGTGGTCCCAATGGTTTTGATCACACCAGGTCGCTGAAGGGCTGTGTGTCCAGCCACTGAAGACAGCGGGGGCAGCGGGTGGCTGTAGGGGTGCGAACGAGAGTAAGGGCTTGACATGGATGTGATGACGGTGGGCTGGACCATCCACTGCAGGTCTTGGCTGGTTGTGATGGCGTTGATCGTAGGGATAAAAGCACTGCCTGATCCTGGCATATCTACTCGAAATTTCTAGGAGGAAAGGCAGGGGAGAAAAGAGAGAGAGAGGGAGAGAAGAAACCATCAATGAAAGCAGAACGCAAGTGGTTAGTCAGAAACCAGCTAGGCCCCCGGGAGCAGCAGCAGAGAGGATCAAAGCAGCACCTGAAGCAAAGGCACCAGCTGCCGGTGCCACTGCCGCATCCTGGGCTGCCCCCGCCACCGCCGACCCCCGAGGAAGGCACTGGGCTCAGGCACTTCCCCTCTGGAGCAGCCTTGCCCCCTCCCAGCCCCCTTCCCCATCCCCCCTACACCTCCACACCACCCCCTACGCCAGCCTCCCCTCCCGGGCAGCGTCCCCACTGCCACTGCCTCCCGCCCGTGCCCACCGCTCCTTCCGGCGTGGAGCGAAAGGGGAATTAAGGAGTTTCTAGAAAAAAAACACTTCTCTGCCAGCCCAAACAAAAAGGAAGAGAAACTTCAGTTCTGTAATGCCGATACCAAGCCTTCTTCTACCAATGGATTCCCCTGAAATTTGGGCTTGGTCCACATAGGGTTTGGTACAAGAAGAGCAGCTTGCTTCTCGTTCAGTGGTTCTGCGCCCGCCGCATACGTGGGGCCAGAAACCCAGCCCCAGGATGGTTCCCTGCGAGGATACGCATTTTAATAGCAGCCTATAAAATAGATCTTAGGATTCAGATCGGACAAGTTCCCTGCAGCTCTCTGCACTGTCTAGACAAAACAAGGCAGCAGTAAAACCAAGGCAGGTAATGATCTCCTCCAAAATACATGTACACCTTGTTTCAGACAGAGGTAAATCCATCTGGATAATATGCTGGCACTAAACTGCAAGGAAAACAATCGCTTGTCCCCGGAGGGGAAAGCAGGGGAGAAAGAATGCTTTTGTCTATGCAGAGCTCCTTCAGGAGGCTTTCAATGGTTAGACTCGGTTTTACAGACCGACATGCCTTGCTCCAGCAATCGCCGTGCAAGGGACAGGGCTCGCAGGACCACCGATTGGTAAGCCTTGAAAAGATCTCATGAAAAACGCACATTCTTGGGTCAACAAACTATCTTTCCAGAGAAGAGAGAGCCCTTGCATCAGCCTGACCTCAGCTCAGGTAAGCGTCCCAGATAAGGGACAGCACTTCAACACAGATTTCCTTTTCAGGGTGTGCCTAGTCAAGCACCTTAAATGCTTTGTTAAACCAAGGCTACTGCAAATAGTATTTCACATTCTGATAGCTACAGCACTTCGGGCCAGTATTAGCCATGAGAAGTCCAGCTGCCAACGCCTGGAGACCAGAAGATCCAGTTTGAATACCGACAAATGCCGACTTACAGCTTTGGACAGCTCAAAATCTAGCAAGAAAGGACAAGAGAGGGAAGGAGTGAATCAAGTTAAGTGGGTGGGGGAATTACACAGGCAGGATGACACTGGCACTAAGACCTTGGCAAAAGCCCCGCCAGAACCTCAGAGATTCACCTGGAGCTCGAGTCCAGCACAGCCTCAGCGTAGCCCACATTTCAGTGCATGCCATTCTTTGTGACCTCTCTCAATTAACTACTGAGGGCCGGAGCTGCAAACTGTCAACACTACAGAGGAATTTATAGGCGCAAATCCCTTTTGCTCTGCCCAGTGTAGGTCCTGGCCACCTGGCACAGGAGAGGATGGATGCCTTGATGCCTCCACAACCACAACACTATAACAAAGGGATCTTAACCTCACGGCAAGGAGGAAGGTCAAGGCTAGTTAAACCACAGGTGTTCAGGGGACGCAAGTTCTGCTTTCAGCTCCACAAGCGGCTTCTGCCATGACCTTTACCCACCTGTACCACCATCCCTCCTGATGCAGAAAAGAAAGACTCTTTTCTTCTTTGCAGGGACTCTAGAAAGCTGTGGCTGCAAAACACACTGAGATCTTTTGGTGCTTTGCTGTGTGAAGATGCCATTTGCGTCCCGGATGCAAATGACCTTTGCAGCAGTGCCACTGCACCCTGTGACACCCAACAACCTGCTAAAATTTCCCCCATCGGAGGTCAGGAGAGTCAGACCCATCACCAAATCAGTCACATAATATAGAAGTGTCTGACACAAAGATCCAAGTCTGAGTTATTGGTAAAGTGACTACTCCACTTGTAGTCACTCTTATATTCAACCCAGGACCCTTCTTGAACACTAGTGGAGGTCTCCTGGACAGGGAGCTGCTCAGTTCAGCAATGTCCCAAGCTCCACCATGCTTGCTTGCAGACCCAGGGAAGAGACCATTTGGACTGCAGTCCCTCTTAGTGTTATGCTCCACCTCTGTCACCAGCTTCCTTTCTAACCCCTTGAAATGGCTTATAAAAGCTCCCCAAACCTTTATTTTGTATTTTCCAAAGGCAATATTTTTTCCCAGATAATTAACTGAGGGTCATGCTGCTGCGACAGGCTGAATCTTCAGGAATGGGGTGCTCAGGCTACTGCTGGGTTTTGCAGGCATTGCTTCCTGACTGGCCAGGCTTTCCCCACATACTTCGCTTTCCCTGCTAGGACATGGCACTGGATTGGATTTGCCATGCCAAAACGCTGCTGCCCCTCACCCCTGACTCTGCCTGGTGGCCATCACCTCTGACTCCTGGGACACTGCTGGTTTCAGCAGCAGGAAGCCCCAAGTTCCTTGCCACCTCCCCTGCAACAGTCCCTTTTGGCATCAGCCTTCTCACTTTGGAGCTCCAGACTTTGTCCCAAACTGTAGCCCCAACTTTGCTCTCTCTTCAGACCCCCCTGGCAGCTCTGCCTGCCCTCACCCACCTCCCCATTTTTCCTCTTTCCAGACTCCCTCCTGCCACTTCCTCACCCAGGACACCCACAGCTCTCCTCTCCTGACCCAGGAGAGGCTCCTGGAGGCAACTCTCTGCCACCTCTTGTTTCTCCTTATCTAGGAGGAATTCAGAGTACTACAGAAAAGAAGTGGTGATGGGAAGATCGCAGGGCCGCACATGCAGCATGCACTCAGCCACAAAGCCACCGCTCTCCTTCTCACCCAAGCAACACACAGAGAAAGGCATCATTAAAAAAAAAATAAGAAAAAAAAAGAACTAAACAGCAAACAGAAAGAGTCCTGTTATTAAGAGTGCCGAGAACTGAGGTCAGTCTCTGCTCTGCCTTAAAGATACAGGGTTGGAGAGAAGCCTCCACGGGCTGGAACAGGCTACATTAGCGGGTCACCCAGCTTAGGTACACAGGCAGCACGGCAACATTTCAGGCTTTGGCTCTGTGGTTCCCTTCTCCACCTTAACAGGGAGTTTCTTTACTGCACCACATTGAGCCTCGGCTCCTCTCCTGATCTTCACTTACATCCATAACTGCAAGTGCTGAGCAGCACCAGAAACCAGTCTAGAAATGGGTACAATGGAAAAAACCCAAACTCGGCAACAAAACCATCAAAAAAAACACCCCGAGGATCTTTAACAGCTACTCAGTAATCAAATACAGGGCATATAGGATCTATCCTAGAATAAATGCAAGGCCCCTGTTGGTTCTCCCACGTTGAGCATCTCTGCGAAGGAAAACTGGACACAGTGCTGGGGTATCTGAGGGGAAAGCCGACCAGTCTGAAAGAGTACACAAACTCTTCCCATTAAAGTCTATGTTTACCACATGGCAAGTCAGTGATTAGGAAAATAGCATGACACGCAACTTAAAAGAAAAATGTTCCACTGCTGGGTTGTATGGGAAAAATAATTAAAAAGCATCAAAGTTTTGGCTCAGAGACACAGTTTCCACTTAAACATGTGACTGATGCATCTTTTCTTGCTTTGGGAAAAAAGAAAAACAACACACTAAAATTTTCTACAATGCATATTTTCTGTAGCGATAAAACTGCAGATCTCCATAGACCAGAATCAGCAGAACAGCCCGACTGCTGGGGTAAAGGCAAAGCTTACATTTGATCCTAATCTACAACATCTGTAAGGATCAAGGGAAAGACGAAGTGCGAGGCCTTGAGAAATCTCCCGGATTCTTAAAGAAAACATTTATGCTCTCGCTAAGCCAGCGTCCTGCCCAAAGCCCCGCTTCAGATAGTAACCCTAGAAACTGGGCTCTGGCCCCCGTATCAAACGCCTCACACGCCAGCCGCCCGGGGAAGGCGTGCAGCCCCAGAAAACGAAAAGGGGAAAACCCAGTTATGGGTCAGACCTCGATAGCTCAAATATTAAGCGGCACCAGAGTTTCACGACCTCCTACGGCGAGCGCAGCTTGAGTCCAGCACAGCTGCTGAATCAGAGGAGAAAAGGGAGGGTGAAGGATTTTACAGCTCGCCAGGCGCTTCCAGCTTCTCCCCACCCCCCTCTTTTTCTGCTCCCCAAGCTTGCCCTGGCATTCTCGGTGTAAGAGGGAATGGGCTGGCGCCGAGCCGCAGTCCCGGGCACCCGCGGTGCGCATCCCGCAGAGGGCACCAGCGAGATGCACTTGGAGCAGGCGGGGAGCGGCGGGCAGTCATTTCTGGTAAAACTTCTTTAATGTGAGGAATGTCACGGGCTGGTACGGTTGGCAAAGTTTAAGACTCGACCTTTTTTTTTTTTTTTTAAATGATCCTATGACTCCTTGATGTGAAGACAGCAACGTGCTCACGCTACCAGTTCGCTCATACAAGAAATAATAATATTGTGAGAAAGGGGGCGGGGGGGGACCAACTCCGAAAAGGCAAAAAAAAGAGTGAGGCTGGGCCAGCTGATGTAAACAAGTTATGAAATAACCCAGGTTTGTATAACTGGCCCGATTGTGTAATGCTTTCCCCAGAAGTGGTGGATTTAGTCGATGTAGGCATATAAGCCATCCCGAGATGTTTTCTTAGGAAAATGAAAAGGAAAAATTAAAAAAAAAAAAAACAAAAAACAAAAAAAAACCCCAACCTCAAACCGCCCGACTAGACTTTTAGGTCCGTGAATTCACGCCGCTTCCACAGGAAATATCTCCCATTCTTCGAGTGCCGCCCGGCAGCGGCGGCGTGCGGGGGGGAACGGGGCCGGCCAGCGCGGGGAGCGCTCGCCCGGCGGCTCCCTTGCCAACTCCCGCTCGGGGGGGAAAAAATAAAAGCCGTCACCGGTAAAACGGCCGGTAAAGCGAACGAGCAGGCGGGCAGAGCAGAGGGGCACGCCGCCGGTCAGTGGGAGAGGCGAAAGCGGTGTCACCCGTCACGGAGCCGAAGTTTGGAGCGGGGGGTGCGGGTGAAGCGGGGAGACCACTTCAGCCGCCTGCACAAGCTGCAGCCCAGCTCAAGCCCGTCCCCTGCGTCCCCTGCGTGTTTTACGGTGGCGGCAGTAATGCCTTGGCGGTAGCTCCGGCGGCGCCTCCCAAAGTCCCGGGGCAGCCGCCCGACCTGCGGGGAGGGAGCCCGGGACGGTGCCCGAGCGGCCGGGCAGGGGCGGCGAGCGGCGGGACGGAGAAGGTCCCGAGGAGAACAAAAGCAGGAAGAAGGAGGAAGAGTCGGATGAGCCCGCGTATTTGCGTTGCCGGCCCCGGAGAGGAGCTGCCCGCAGCAGCCCTGGCATTTCCGAGCCGGCCCCGTCCCGCAGCGGCGGCGGGTGCCCGGGCACCGGGCGGGGCGTCCCCACCGACAGAGCCCAGCTCCACCTGGGGCCGATGCGGCGGGGCCGGGCGGTCCGCCGGGCGCTCCCTCACCGCACCTCACCGCTCGGGGCCGGCCACGACGCCCCGGACCCCGGGCGGGCACCCCCCGGCTGGCCCCGACCGGAGGGGAACGTCCCGCCAAGGAAGGGTGGCGGCGCCCGCTGCGGAGCGGGCAGGGAGGGAAGGGGAACGACGGCGGGAGCGACGGGAGGGCGGCTGCGGGCAACCCCGCGCCCCGGCACCGCCTGCGCCCCCGCGGACGGCGCCTCTCCGCCGAGGAAGAAGCGCCGCTCCCCGGGCGTGGCGGTGAAACTCCCGGTGCCGGGAGCGCTGGCGGCAGCCCCCGGTGGGGACGGCAACGGGGGGAATAGAGGGGGAGGGGGGGGGCGGCGCCCGGCCCCTACCTGCTGCGCCGCGCCGCTGGAGTAGGTCTCGGGATGTCCCGGGGAGCCGCTGCTGCCTCTGGAGGAGGTGTCGAAGTTCCCGGGGTAGTCCTGGTACATGGTCCGAGGTCGGGCCGGGGGAGCCGCGTCCCCGCCTTCCCGCACCGACACCCGCCGCTCCCTCGCCGTCTCCCCGCCCCCTTCGGGCTCTTGCCTTTCGCCTCCCAAGGCTCGCCGCGGAAAGGAAGGGGGTTAAAAAAAAAAAAAGGCAAAAAGAAAAAAAAGAGAGAATTGGGAGAACAGGGGGGAAAAAAGGTAAAAAAATAAAGGGGGGGGGGATAAAATGGGAGAAAAAAAATAATAAGAAGAATATTAATAATGAAAAAGGCTCAGGCGGCAGCGGAGCGCCGGACGGGACGGGACGGGACGGGAGGAGGTGTCGGCGGTGGGAGCGGAGCGCAGCCGGTAGTTGTCCTCTCTCCGCGCTGCCCGGCGAGACTCGCCCCGCCGGCGGAGCGGCCCCGGCCCCGGGGGGTTGCAGGCGGAGCGGTTCTCCTCCTCCTCCTCCTCCGCCCCCCCCTCTCCCCCCCTCAACTCCACCACCTCCCCCTTTTTCCCGGGGGTGGGAAAGGGACGGGGACGTGACTCAACGCCGGGTCTTACTCCCCGGGAATAATAATAATAAAAAAAAATAATAAAATATATATATATAAAAAAAAAAAAGAGAGAAGGGTGGGGGGGAAAGGGAGGAGGGTGGGGTGGGGGGGGCAACCGGCAGCTCCGCCGTGACTCAGAGCAATGGCATCGCCCCGCGGTGGGCCACTCGCTTATTATCCCGCCCGCCCCGCACCATGTGCACTCCGCACACGTCAAACCCGCGGCCCCACCGGCCCCACCTCGACGGAGCGGAGCCTCCCACCTGCACCGGGAACGGGGGGGAAGGCGACCGCCCCCGCCCCTCCGCCTTTCTCCCCCCCCCCTCTTCCCGCCCGGACCCGCGCTTTTGCGGGGGGACCC
>JAOTQQ010000023.1:29789431-29811735 GCA_026546715.1 Gallinago undulata
GGGTCCCGCCAGTCCCCCCCCCCCCCCGGGTCCCCCCCCCCCCCCCCCCGTCCTCCCCGCCGTCCCACTTTGGTGCCGTCCGTTGTCGCACGTTGCCAAAAATGGTCATTTGCGTCGCACGACGCCAGCGCGGGTTTCCTTGCCGCGGATGACGCGGTGCGAGAGGGATTCCCTGGCTGCGGGGCGGCGGGATTTAAAGGGGCAGGCGCACACAAAGGTTTGGAGGGATGAGGTGGTGGTGGGGGATATGCAAACGTCGCCCCACAGTGAGGGACATGTGTCGCGGTGGGGATTTGATCCGGGGGGGTGGCACTAGGGGTACCTCAGTGCTCGGTCCCCTTCTTCCCGGCGTCAGGAACCCCGGTGTTAGGTTCAGCTGGTTTTTAGAGCAGCGTTAACCTGTTTTTATTTATTTTAATTGTATTTAATTAATCATTTATAAGTAATTAATTTTTATTTGTGTAATTTATTTTTAATGATTTTTAGTTATTTTTATTTTATTCTAATTTTATTTCTTTTACTATTTATTTTTCGTTTACTTTTTAAATTTTTTTTATTATGTTTTTATCCTTTTAATTTTTTTCTCCCCTTATTTACTTTTATTTTTATTTTTACTTTAACTTTTTTACTTTTATTTATTTTTATTTTTCCAGTGCACTCCCCCACCCTCCTCGGACCTGCCCACAGAGCTACTCCAGGCCACCCAAGCAGAGTATGTCACTGGGAAGGGCAGGTAACAGCACCTGGGCTGCCCTGCCATAGAAACTCGGGGGGAGGAAGAAGGGGTGGCCAAGGACAGTAGCACCCCCCTTCGGGTGGCATTGGCAGGTCACTGGCTGGCACAGGCTGGAAGGTGGCAGAAGCAGCTCGAGCAGAGCCATCCCTGGGGAGAACCCATTCTCCTGGCTGACCCACAGCACACAGTGCAGTGATGCTGGGTTACAGATCGTGAAAAATGTTGCTCTTAAAACCTGAAATGTTTGGGTTTTCACCCTCCCTGGAGGATTCACCCAGCCCTGAGCGTGTCCTTTTTGCTGGTAGGGAAGGAGAGTCATCTAAGTTCAAGCTGTAAAATCCCATTTAAGCTGTCTCACCGGCAAAGTATTTTCCCGCAGGACCTCATCTGGGAGTAATGGGCTTTCCTCCACTGGCACTGTCCTCCTGGGCAGGGAGAGGCAGCGCCCAGCTCCATCCCAGAGCCTCCAGGGAGCTTTGAAAAGGAGCAGCCCATTGGTGATAAGCCTTCAGCACCTGATTATTTTTTGTTTTTTAGCACTGAGCCAGGCATTTGGGACTAAAACTCCTGCTGGTGCTGTTTTGGTTTTCACCGTCTTCATTTTCCAGGCAATTGAAATTCTCCATCTGCAGCTTCTGACTTTGGGAGAGGGCTGTAAAAATACCCCTCTGCTTCCAACTGGCATGGCATCGGGAGCGAGGGGCTGGGGAGGGGGAGAGGCGCTTTGACTGTGACGAGGTTTTCCCCTTGGGTCTCACTCAGGCAGATGATCTGCACGTGCTTCCTTCTGCTGGAAAGAGAATTAGTTCAAGATGTGAGAGGGATGGGGCCGCCGTTGTTAAGAGACAAAGAGCGATGGGGAAAAACACAAAGAGGGATGGGGAAAAACATGCTTTGTAATAAAGAAGCTCAACAAAAAGGGGTTGGGTTTTGGCTGGTCACCTCCCTTGGCTCTGCCTCCAGCTCTCCTCAGGTGGGAGGCTGCTGCTGGTCCCAGGGTTTACCAGGCGTGGGGAACCTCTGCTGTCATCTGGGGTCACTGGCCCCAGCTTCGGTCACGTTTTACATCTGGCTGGTGGGCTTGTTGAAACCGTGCTGCTGTGCAGCAAGGAACACAAAGGTGTTTGGTTTGGGGAGAAAGAGACAGCCAGAAATGGGGGGTGTGGAGAGGGGGGCGCTGGAGCATTTTGTGAGAGGAAGAGGAGGTTTCTCACCACCCCCTTCTAGAATTTTTTCTATAATTTTTCCTCAGCAGACCATTAAACCTAAAATACCTGCTCTCCTCATGTTTCTGCTCAAGTATAAACATTTTGAGTATTGTTTTCAAACATTATTCCCGCGTGATTTTGGCACGTCTATACCCCCCCCCTCCTGACGAATTTGCACAAGACCTAGTCTAGTCAGCTTGTTTGAAATGACATTCGAGCGCTGTTTAAATATTCGGCTGCAGTTAATGTGGATGCAATTAGTTGACACTTGTAAATCCTCCAGTTAAAAGCCCTGTGAGAAGTGCAGGAAGCTGAAGGCGCACCTGAAGCCAAACCCTCAGCTTCTGTCGGGCAGTGAACTTCTTCCATGGCTGGACTGGCACCACCTTGCCCTCTGTGAACGCCTGGCCCGTGGCCCCCAGATGTAACGCTGGAGTTCTACCATGTATTCACGTTGACTTCGCTGGAGTTGATGCTGGCCTGGGAGCTCAAACCCCCTCTGGCTGAGACAGGCCCACACATAGAGAAGTGACCGGCTATGTCCCAGGAGTTAAAAATAATCAGCCCCATGGGGCCTCCTCATTCCCTATCAGCCCTTCGTAATACTTTCTTATTTTTCTGGATCAAAGTAACTCAGACTAGCTTGGCTCATGGTGCCCCAGACACACGCATTTTTAATCCGCATGCAGACCAAGCCTCATTGTGCAATAGGCTCCCTGCTTCCAAAAAAACAAGAGATAACATGTACGTCTGCCTAGTCCATTCTTGCCTGAACCATAGACAAATTAAGACCAGCCCAGGTTCCAGGGCAGGAGAGGATCATTGTAAGGCAAATGAGACCTTGGCTCCTCACACTTCTGGATTTTGGGAGTAATTAGGAGAGTGAAACCCAGACCTGGGAATGCTTTTCACTGTGTTTTTACAGGAGCGGAGGATAAGGGCAGCAGCTTAGACTTGGCCCTTGGCAAGTGCGTGGCAGAGCCTGCATTTAGGACCTCCTTCTCCAGCCTCACCAGCCACGCTGTGCCATCTGCCCCCAGGGCAAAATATTGTTCAAGGGGGGAAATTGCAGCCATGTTCCTCTTTCTGCTTGCCCTTTTTTTGTACAACCCTTTAGATATCTCCTGTAAGGAAGCCTGCAGTAATCACCTTAAACACGCACTGCCACCAGTGAAGGATGTGCTGTGACTGTCCCCACTGTGGGGCAGGACACGGGGAGCTGCAGGACAGCCCAGGAAAGGGCTCGTGCCTCTTCTCCCCATGCAATTCCTCATCTCCTGTTTTAAATCTCATTCCCAACCCCCCAAAATTGGTGCTATCTCAGTCACCCTTCATTACAAAGGACTTTTATTGCAGAAGCGATGACTCTGTTGCTTCCCCAGACCTTTTCCTCGAGCTCTCTGAAGCAGCAGTGTAGGCATTTGCAGGGTTCTCTAGCCCTTCCTGACAACTATACTTTCATCTGTGCACGAAGTCTGCTTTCATATTGTCTCCCTCAGTGCTAAGAGCAAGTGTTTTGATGTTAAGTCTGGGAACGAGCTCTTAAGCTACCACCTCACACTTAATTACAGTTATTTATTAAGTACTCCAGCGTATCCAAGGGAGAAAGGAGGTTTTCTGCTTCAAAGGGTTTCTGGACGTGGTTCGGCAAACACCTTTCACCAAGCAGAGTGATTTTCCTACCCACGTACCTGGGTAGACCATGGAGCTCCCTCTCCTGCCAATAACCCCACTGTTTTCAGAAGGAGTCACAGTGGCCGTGGGGCCCCACTCCAGCAGCTCATGGTACCTTCATGGCAGGGAGTCACTCCCCTCGGCTGATCTCAGGTAACTGCAGTGGGACTGTCCCTGTGTTCAAGCACGCAGCTGGCTCGGCCCCACGCTCCTGGTGGGGCAAGTGCTGCCATATGTCCTGTCCAGAGCAATGACACTAATTCTGCCGCTCTTACCGCAGCCTGGTGGTGAGGTGACATCGTTTAACTCTTTCCCAATCCTGATGCCAATAAAAGCCCAGGGTAAAGCCACATGCTGTGATGCTCTTCCCTCTTTTCAAGCAGGGGTGGGTGATGCTGAGGGCCTGGGATGCAGCGTTGGCACCAAACCCCTCTGGCACTGCTCAGTCAGGCTGGCGGCACATCTGTGGTGCGGTGCCACAGCCAGCGGTCCTGCTGGCTCTGCGCAGGGTCAGCTCTGCAGAGATCCCAGACACCGACAAAACCAAACACTACTTCAAAGCAGGAACAGCTACAGCTCTCTTAAAAGGCTCCAGAACAAAGATCCTCCCAACCCACTGAGCAGCAGGTGCAAGAAGTGGAGTTGAACCAAGGGCTTATTAAGAGTGACCACGACGCACATTTTACGGCATTTTGCTGGTGTAGGGAAGCAGAAAACAGCTTCAGGAGATACCAGCCTAGGGATGAACAAGCTTCCTCCTAGCCCCAGAGTATGCGGGATGTGAGAGATGGGACCAGAGATCCCAGGAGTTGAGATCTAGACACCTCTTGGCACGAGATGAACGGTCTTATCTTGATACCTGTGTTTGTTTGCCCAGCTCCAAACCTGTCTCAGCAATGCTAGAGCCTGCCTTGCCCTGCTCCTGCCTCTTGCAGAGACACCACCTCCAGTCCCAGCAGCCAAAGGGTCCATCGAGGCTCATCTGTGCTGCAGCCCCAGGGCTTCCCCGTGAGATCCCGGGCAGCGCTACCAGGGCAGCCCCATCAGATGCTGCGGCAGGAGATGTTTTGAGGAATGGGAGCCTTGCCCTGTAGAGCTTGGACCCGTCTCTTTCCCCATTGCCCCGTGTGGTAAGGGATTTGAATATTTTCTTGTTGTATTTTGTGAGCAGGGCATCAGCCAACACATTTTCTTGTGTCAGAGCAGTGGAAAGGACCTAAAACCTACCTCAGGAGCAGTAAAACTGTCAGCTGAATAGAAGCCAAGGACAGCATCTTGCCTCAAGTGCCTGGGCTCAGGAACAATCAGGATCAGGCCCATGGCCGTCCCACTGAGGTGCCATTGCAGCCCGGGCTTGCAGGAGGGGGAGCAGCCCAGCCCATATATCACAGAGTTTTTGGATGTGGATCACCCATCTGAGCTTGTCAGAGAGCTCATTGTTCCCACCTGACTGATTCAGCCCCTCCAAAGTACTCTCCAGCAGCAGAGCAGCGAGGAGGAAGAGGAGGAAGGCATGCGGCACACACAGATAGTCCTCCTGATAGCGGGAGGCAGATAAACACTCGCGAGTTAATGGCTGAGCTCAGATCTAGTTGAGGCAGTTTGACCTTTCTGCTGGTAAGTCTCCCTTCAGCTGACATGAAAGAGTTTGACACAAGCACTCAGGGGAATGTGTGGCCAATAAGTGAGACTTACTTTCTCCAGCAAGTAATATTGATTAGCGCAGCGCCTGCAGATGCGGCTTGAGGCGGTGGTGGGATTTCAGCACAGTTCACTCGGCGACTGAGCAGAAGAGACACCTGAGACACAAAGGTAAAAATAATTTGTTGACTGAACCTGTAAAGTGTCCTTTCTGTCTCCTACCATAGCGACCTGTGCACTGCTGAAAGCCTCGGAGGGAGGGAGAGGCTTCCCAGGCAGGGGAGTGGCCCTGGGAGCTGGCTGCTGTCCCCACGTGTCCTGGCTCACCTCCATCCTGGTGGGTGTCCTTGTAGTTGAGCACCTCTTCCCATCTTCCTGGGCCACTTTGTCCTCTGGCATCACTGGTGAGGAAACTTCTGTTAGGAGCACTGATGCTTTTTGTGAATTTGGGCAATTGGGAGAAAGAAATAGACCAAGGATTCATCTGAGCATCTGGGAGTGGATTTTTCCCCTCTCGCCACCCAAGACGGGATCTATCCCAGTGATCCAGCCGTATAAAGGGTGGCATAGGACTGCTTCAGTGCATGAAACCAAACCCAGACCTGTGTGGCCTCACTCTGAGAAGCAGCATGGTGGCATTCCCACCAGGCTGAGGTTCCTGTCCCCTGCAGACCCACGGACACGGGTCTCAGTGAACCTGGCGATTCCCTGCTGGCAGCCAAGTTATAAGCCATAAGTTATGTAGCATGGAGTGGCTGGGACTGAGCTTCTCACTGCCCCAGACGTCTTGTTGGTGGCACCATGAACCTTAAACGTTGCTCACACTGCAAGGAGTGGCTGCCTGGAGTCTATAGCCAAGGCTGGTTGTTTCATGGAAGGACATTTTGAAAATCTGGCTCCTACCCTTCTGGGCTTGCGGAGAGCCTGATCCATGCATAAGGCAGTAGAGTGCTCTTTGCCTAAGCCTATGGAAAGCCCAAAAGATTGACAGCAGGAAAATATGAACTACCCCAATTTGTTTTAATTCTGCATTTACCCTGATGACACTTAAGTACCAGCAATACCAGCCAAACACTCTGGGACGTGAGGTGGAGACTGCTATTATGTAGTATTTCTTAAATGCCCCAGTCCAAATGCCTCTCATAATAAACTCCTTGTTTGCTGAGGAATATAGAATGGGGCTTTTGAAAGCAGCCGGATGACCTAGAAGCTCATGTTACACATAATCTATATGCAAAGGCACTTTAAGTTCTTTTAAATCAACGCATAATATTAAGCCAACATGAACACTGAGTACAGGTAAAGGCACCAAGCGTCTATGGTGCTGGGCAAGCTTTTGGAGGATTAGAAGGATGCTCTTGCCCGAGATGTTATTGAGTCTTTCCAGCATGGCCTGTGCTTTTCTTTGCCTTCTTTCTCTTGATGCTGTGTGTGGAAAGATGAGGAAAAAGCAGAGCTTTTCCACCTGGGGTCTCAGGGAAGGACCGAGAGGCAGTCGCTCTGGACAAGTGTTTGCTCACTTACCATTCCTCTGGCTAGGATGTGAGCCAAGAATTTGACCACTGGGATCACGAAGCAAGTGCAGGAGGTCCCCAGGAGCTGGGGGCAGCTCCTGGCTGCAGGCAATGGTTTAGATGGGGATGAGATGTGTAGGAAGAGCCCTCCCAAAGCGGGAGGGCAAATCCCGGGTAAACACACCAGGAGCACCCTCGGGAGCTGGCAAAGGGGCGTGGGACAGCGAGGGGAGCGCTCAGCAGGCTCAGTTTGGGCCACATCCACGCTGGTACGGCTGCAGGCAAACACATCCCACCCCTCGGTCAGCCTGCTCCCAACAGCGGGTTTAATGACACGCATTAAAATAATCAGTGGGTCCACAATAAGAGATGCCATTTGTGGACATGAGTCGGTTTAAAGAGAAATAATACATGTTAACCTGCATCGGGCTGCAAGTGGGGACAGGCCCTGTGCTGCCAGCGGACACCTGCTGCCTTGCCCCCGGCCGGGGTGCGCCGGGGAGGGCCGACCCGGTGCGGGCAGCTGCAATCTCACAGCCCCTCTGCCAGAGAGAGCCATCCCTGCAGCCACCCAGGCACGGGTGGGGCTTTCAGGACCCTCCAAGTCCTGGGCTGGCTTGGTGCAGGGTGGTCCCCGCGGGAGCATCCAGCCCTTGGGGCTGCAAAGGCCCGGAGGCGGAGGAGTCCTGCTCCCTGCCATTGTGCCGTCCTCTGTCAGATCATGCTGTGCTGGCAGTTTGCAAAGCTGTCTATTATCGGCACGTTAATAACCTTTCACAATGTTTAATTACTTGGAAAGGTAATCGGTCCTGCGGTAGTTCTTTTAAAAGCATGCCCATTTCACTTGCTCTTGGCAGAGACTTCTGCATTTTTGTCTTTCATTCTCACAATAAATATGTTACAACTTACCCTGCTTCCAAAGGCAATGCCTATTTGTAAAACAAAGAGGAAGATTGCTCCCTGGCATTCTGGGTACCAGCTCTGCAGCCAGGTGCCCTGCCACAGATCTCCCCCACGGACACCATTGTGTGTGGATTCGGGGAGACGTTTTGTTGTTTTTTTGTTTAGTGGCTTCTCATCTAAGGTGCCTGGTCTGACACGCATAGCCAGGTACTCGGGAGCAGACTCTTCACCCCACTGGCAGAGCTGGCCCTGCTGCTGGCTGCATGTAAATAAACAGCCAAGAAGCCATCTGTAGGTAGCCTGGTCCCCTTCTCCTGCTGGCTGCTGCCCTTCTGCCACCGCCAGCAGTGCCGGCACAGGCTGCAACAAGCTGCCATGCCTGGGGCTGGGGCTTGGAGGAAGGAGCAGGAGGACCCAGCAGCTGCAGGAAGAGGACAGGCAGTGTGTCCAGGTGGGTGAGAGTGCCACCAGGCTCTCTCCAAGGACGGATAACCACGACATTGCAAGGGTCAGAGGCTGAAGACCGCCACCAGTCACATCTCTGCTGCATTCAGTACCCCAGAGAAGTGGCCGCTTGCTCTCCTTCCGTGCAAGGATGCCACACGAAGCAACTTGTGCACATTGTTTTTTGGCTTGTGACCCTATGCTGGCAATGGCAGCAACCACGGACATTTGGCCCTATCCTGGAGCCCACCAGCTAGTGGCTGTGACCCCCTGAGGCAGCTTGGGACCACTGCATAGGCACTGTTGGGGTCTCCATGGCTGTCTCTTGCAACCCTGGTGCTGCCCTGGGACCCCAGAGCCAGCCTGAGAATAGTTTTGTCTTGGTACAAGCATTCTCCAGCAACAGCTACTTGCAGTGCCACCAAGCTCTGGCTCTGTGTGAGAAGCTGTTCTGCCCATGCCAGGGGACAGCCCCAGGGAGGGCACAGAGTCAGTCAGGCTCAGGCTCCCACTAAGCCATGGCCACAGGCTGCAGTAGCGGAAAGTGTTAGACTAGATTGACTCAATCTGTCCTTTTCCACTGATGAACGCTGTCCTGTGAGCCAACGTGTTCCGCTTCAGCCAGGGGGGTACTCACTTTTGGGGAGAAAAGCATAAAATGGTATCAGAGCAAAACATTATTCATGATGGCAGCAAAAGGCGCTGGCATTTTCTTTCTTTCTCCTTAAGTGTGAGCTTGTCAAATGACCAAACAAACAGTGCCCAGCAGCTTTCAAAGGACCAGGCTCTCAGCCTTACAGGTTTCCCCATGCAGAGGCATAGTGAGAAGCCTGGTCCCAGTCCTGCAGCCCATCCACGCTGGTGTTTTTCTCGTTTTCTTGGAAGTCTTGACAGGTTTGTTTTCTTCTATTTTTTTTTTTTTGTTTCTTTTAAAAAAGCAGTTTTTAGCAGCCCTGGGGCAGAAGGCTCTCACTACTTGCTAAATCACAAGGTTTGCCACATTGAAATGTAGGGACGTGCCCACAAACGGGAACTGGCTGTCTTAGCTTTTGTTCTTGACTGTTTGCCAGAACCCTTAAAACAACAGGAGGAGGTTCAGCTACCTAAACAGCCCTGCGCTAGGGGAGCCTGTAAATGCGGGCATTTACATATCAGACGCCATGGGTGCTTCTGCCAGCAGCGCAGGCAACCCTGCTGCCAGGGGGCTGGGCGGCCGTGGGACGAGAGGGAGCAGAAAAGCCCGGCAGCGTGGACAGCGTGTCCCTGCCGGCACAGGCACCGGGTTGCTGTGACCCAGGATCCCGTGTCCTTGCAGCACTCGGTCATTACCCGCAGGAATGTCAGGGAACACCATTTGGTGCTGTGATGTTAGAAATAAGGTTATTCTAGATTTTAGAGGCAGGTAAGTGATTATCCTCATGCTGTCCCACCAGAGATGTATTGTCAAGAATTGGATTTGTATCAGCGAGGTTAACGGACACATTTTTCCCCTCCCAGCTTGTTTGACAGACAGTGATGGGAAGGGACAGCCAGGGATCAAAACTTGTAGATCAAAAGAGATTATTAGCAAAATGCTGCCCTTAAAGAGCTGAAAAGCAATCTCGAGTCCAGCCAACAGTGGTAGGTTCTTCCTCAGCAGAGATCTAACCTGTAGCTCTCCATGCCATTTCAGGGCTGTATATCCTTATTTAAGTCAGACAGCACACCTCAATCCTCAGCTACAGATATATTTAGACTTCTATTTCAGTCATAGACTTGGAGAGAGACCAGATGTACACCTCAGACCTTGCCTATAGTCATTCCTTGGCCACCTCGCTGTTCTGTTAATGTTTATTTAAACAGATGAAGGGTGGAGCATGACCTAGAAAGGAGTTGAAAAGCTCTCCTGATGTCCATCTCTCAGCTGGTCTCTCATCAGCCACCTCACTGACATTTTAACCTGGGAGGTCTGGGACAGCACCGCATCTGCCTCCAGGCTCCACCTCAAGGTGCTCAAGGTCCTTCAAGTCCCTTTTACTGGTTCCAGTTTCCTTCCCATGTGTCCCAACAGGGCCACCCCAGAGGGATTTAGGGTTTTGACAAGCTGCATCATACACCTCAAAGTCTACTGCAAGAGTCCCCTGGTCCCTGTAGTCTTCAGCTGCAGCTCTTGGTACCAGCTTTCCCTTGAGGTCTCCTCCATAAATTCCTGCATACCTTTGAATCACTGAGGAGCTCAGTAGCTCCAAATTGTCTCTTTCCTGGGCTTTCCATTCCAGTTTAGGTCTCTCATGGAAAAGTAGATGGGTTGGAGCTCACGTCCTGCAGCACCTATATCTTTCCTCTGCTCTCCCTGACCATTCCTTCCTGAATTTCCACCATCTCTTGGGTGCCTCCCAGTCAGGGGAGCCTCTGCTGGAGTGGGGACAGGAGGCAGCACTCTTGCTCCCAGCATTTCCTCAAACCCATCACTTGGGTGAAGGCTAATGAAGACACGCAGGTGAGTGCCCACCTCTGAACCACCTCCGTGAGTTTGCAGGTCCCATGAGGCAGGTGAGTGAAACCCTCTTCCCTTGCAACGTCACAGTGTTAGGTTATAAAGTTCAGCTTGTCAGTAAGTAAGCCAGTCCCACCCACGACTTCTTTCCAGATAATTATGGTTTGCAGAGATACCAGGAAAAAAAGGAGAGCCCCTGCTGGAGATGCTGACGTCTTTTTCCTTTCAGGTTCAATGGCTGCTTTATTGCGGTTGGGTTTTCTTCCTCCCCACTGCCCGGTCTTTCTCTGACTGGAATCCTTCCCCTCCGAAAAACGTGGTGACTTTTGCTGAAAAGCAGTTCTGCCACTTCTGTAGCGAGGCAGCGCTCATGAACGGCACAGTGGTAGTTACGGGATGTGTGGTTTACCTCAAGACGTCACATCTCCTCCCCCTAGAAACATCAGAAGGGTTATTGCTCAAATTCTGCTTCGATTGTATAAAGGAAAAAGGCCCTGTGACTTTCACTGCTACTTTTAATGTTCTAAGAAACCTTCACACTCCCTTCCCCAGGCTGCTTCAAAGGGCGATTAGCTGGGGCACAAGATGCTGCCTTTTGGTAAACATATGCACACGAAACACGGTCTAAAATTCCATGAGTCAAATTTCAGTATTTCCTACCCAGAGAGAGGAGTGATTGATTTTGGTTGGGGATTTTTCCCAGGTGAAGGTTGGACAGAAAGCAGATCTCCGAGTACCAGATTTGTGCTTTCTGTCATTAAATCCTGCTTGGAGAGCAGAAGGGGTGAAATATTTGGCATACTCGGCTAGAAGAACCACCCTAGGGAGCCATTGCTGTGGCGTGTACAGGGAAGGAGGGCACCAGGGCTGGGCTCACCCTGCTGTGCTCTGCCGAGGCAAACACCAGCCCAGCAAAAGCTGGGCATCCTCTCTGGGACAGGAACGCAATGAAACAAGAGGTTAGCGCACACTCAGAGAGAGAGCTGAGAAAGGAAACCAGCAAACCAGACCTCCCCGTCCCAGCTAAAAGAAAAACCACACAGAAGGTAAACAAATGCCATCACCAGTGGAAACGCAGCCATTCTCATCTCCTCCATGGAGGCAGTGGGGAACAGCGTAGGGCTGCCCAGCCAGGCTGCTGGTGCTTCAGCAACGGGTGCTGGTGCCCACATGGAGAAGCACTGTGGCTCAGGGGAGCCCAGCTGCTGCCGTCCACCCCAGGTTTGGTCCTCACCCTGGTTGTGTTGGCAAGAACACCCCCTCTTTTCTCGTAAGCCACCTGCGGCTTTTAACAACGTTCCCCCTCTGCAGACCTGTGTCAAGCTGAACTAGTACGAGCACAACACTGTGAATCCTGGGGGTGTGGGGTTTTGCCCATAGAACAGCTGATGGGCTTTTCACGAGCTGTTTCAGCCTTGCGTGAGCCCCAGCCTGCAAGCAGGGGTCTGCAGGCACTGCTCCTGAGAGCTGCCCACCTGAAGCAGTGATGGTGTGGGGAGGGGCAGAGGGTGCAAGGGCAAACTGTGCTGTGGCCTTTTGCTCACCTCAACTTTGGGAGTACACCTGTGGTGTCTGACCAAAACCATTTCAGATTTTCCGTGCGGTGCCCAAAGATGGGGCACAGGGAGGCACAGGCTTTATTTTTATATTTATATTTTTATATACAGACACTGCACTACGCCTCATGAATGCAGGGTGTACTCATGGGTGCCCTACTCCCGTCTGCAGTACCACCCTGTGACCTGCCCAGGAAACGCAGCTGGTTTCCTGCAGCGAGCCAGGCAGCACCTCCTTCACTGAAGACCTGGTCCACCTGCCTACTGCTCCTGCGCCAGCCTCTTGGCCTCCTCCAGGAAGATTCTCATCTGCAGACAAAAAGCACTCTCCGAGAGGATGAGTGGCGCTCACAACCCTCGCGCGCGGAGGGAAAGCGACGTGCCCCAGCTCTGCAGCGGGAGCTTGACCTCTGTGTCCCCACCGGGCGGGATGCAGGATGCGCATCAGGGAGGAAACAGTTACAACACAACCAGGTGGAAGATGCGTGTGTGCACTGCAAGGATGTTATCTCCTAACACCACCGAGGCGTGAATAGGGAAGGAGTTCACTTCAGCAAAGCTGCCCCAGTGAGGAGAGGCCAGGGATGGGCACCTTCACCCCTGGCACTCTGTCTCTGCTGGGGCTGGCAAGATCTGAGAGCATTTCTGCAGTGAAGAGCCAAAGTCTTGATTTATAGGCTTTTGGGCAAGGGAACACAGTGTTTTTTATTATCTTTATCTCTAAATCTACTCTTGTTACTTGATGCTTACAATAAACTTTCAGAGCCTAATGCAAAGGTCTTTTGTTAAGGTTTCTTACACTCAGATGCTAAAATCCTTCATTGAAGCCCAGGCTAATTGCTTCTGCATCAGATGATAGACAGGCCTATCCATTTCACCCCACGTAAGAGGGGAGAGGAACAGGCGTTTTGGGATGGCACCCCCTCCAGAACGTGGGCAAGCTGGGGACAAAACCTCACGCTGAGGCTACGCAGCCATGCTGCTGTCCCACCTAGACCTTGGCTACAGCCGGAGCCTGAGCACTCGCTCGCACGTCCCCGGCACCGTGGATGGTGGGAGAGGCAGCCAGCCCGCTCCTGCACCACTTGCTCGGCAGCAGACATTCCTCTGGCTGGATTTTCTGCTGCATTGGCTTCCCACATATTTATCCTGACATCACATGGGCTGGGGCCCTTCCCGCCTCTGCCCAGCGTGCGTTTGCTGTGCAAAAAAAAAAAAAAAAAAAAATTGCTTTTAGAAAACGATGCCTTCTGTGGAAGGAAAATGCTCAAATGCAGCAAAGAAGAGTTTTTATGAGCTTTGCTCAAATACTTGTTGTGCAACATCCTTATGGGATTTCATTATTTATGATTTTATCTAACTATAGTCTATGCCTAATAGCTCGGAGGTGCTGTTGATTAATTTTTTCCAGAGCTTTGATGTACCGGCAATAACTTGTCCATGGTGTCCTGTGTCAGTTAAAGTGGAAATTGCCACGGTATAGTCAAGGTGTGGTATCATGAGGTGGCCAAAGCTGGAATAACTGCCCATGTCCGTGGCAGGTTCCCTCTGGCCATGCTCTCTCCATTGCATTGCACCACTGGCTGATGGTGCTGTAATGAGTCAACTCATCAACATAGGAAAAAAATAACCCAGCCCAAAAATGTTGGAATTTTTTTTTCTCTGGGTTAGTGAGTTCAATTCACTTTCCATGCGACCAGGTATGTACCGGAGCCGGCGCAGAGGATGAAGGGAGTAATCAGGCAGTGAGGAGCGGCACGAAGAGGAAGAGGAGGGAGAAGGGCAAGTGGGAGCAGGCTGTAAGATCATCTTTTGACACCACACCCTACGTATGGACACTGTCAGTCTAATTCCTACCGTACTGGTTCTGTCCTTGATGTTGTAATCTGTTTCTGTGAATCTTTTCAATTAGGTAGTGATTTATTGGTTAGTGTGGTGGGTTTGGACAACCTCCAGCACCAGACACAAAATCCATTGCCATGCTGAACTCCATCTTACTGCCTGCAATGGGATGGCATGAAATTTTTTCTCCAGGAAATGAATCTTTTTCAAAGTGATTATAAGATTATATGACTAGGCTATCCAGTGATGTAAACCTGCCCATTTCCAAAGGCTTTGGTGCAGTTACACAACTTACAAAAGCATTTGCTTCAAAATTTTTAGCTGCCCCAGCACATTAGTTGCTGATTAACTGGAGGTCTTCCTGAAAAGAGTGCATTTATCAGCATAAATGGACCTCTTTGTTCCTTTATGTAGAGGTTTTCAGTCTACCCAAGTTAAAGTTTTTGCCAGTTCAAAATTTATTATTTCTTGTCATCGCTTCTCTTATAGTCATCACCTCTCTGGTAATAGTCCAATTCTGTGGATTTGTCAATCACCACCACAAAGAAACCCAGAGCCAAAATAAACCTGGCATGACTTGATTTCTGTATTACAAATGTACTGGCACAAACTTTGTCCACAAAATCTCCCATTTCAGCAAAGTGCTTGAAATCCCATTGACTTCAATTAGTAAGTTAAGCAAGTGCTTAAATGCCGTGTTTGAACTGGGGCCTGAAGACTGTACCTTGGCCAACCAGATTCGTTGTCTTTTTTTTTTAAATAATAGTCATTCAGCTTTTAGGGGAATTTCTATGTTTCAGTTCAGTCAAGACATCAAAACCTTGAGTAGATCAAGGAGAACCGAAAGCAGATAGTACTTTTTCTTCTGGCATCTTTCATTTAGAAGCTATTTGTAGTAGGTTAAGCATTAAGGATTCAAGGAGAGCAAATGAAACAATGAGATGGTCTTCTAGGACACTTCCCTCTTCTTGAAATTATCGGGTCAAATATTGAACAACAAAATCTTACCCAGGCAAAACAACACAAGGAAGGAAATTACTGATGTATAAGATAAGGAAAAAACCTGGACCACTACGAATGGACTTTACTTCATGGTTGCTGACAGTGTCTGGCAATTTTATACTACATGCTACTCCTGTTCTCCCCATATGCAATTACATAGGCATATCAGAACAATGCATGGTCATTACAAAATAACCACAACATGCTGCGAAGAACATTTTATGCTTCTTAGTTGGATAAGGCTATCTGGCCTTAATCTGATTTTTTTTTTTCCTTCTTAAGGAACATCTTCTATTTTAAGATTTTCCCCATTTAGCTAATGGAATCTATGTTAATTCGACCTCTGTTAAATAATTTTTTTCCCATTATTCTCTATGCTGATCAAAGGGCTCTGGGGCAGTTTCCCGAGAGGCCAGCATACCTTGCCGTCGGAGCAGGGAGCCAGAGCAGCGGCGTGTGCGTGCTCCTCCATCTCCCTCCTCTTGGGAAAACGGCTTCCATCCCGGCCACCTCTGAGGCCGGCTGCTCGCCCTCAGCCTGAGACCCACACGCTTCCCTCGCCCAAACCCGTCCCTCCCGGGCACACTCGCTGCCCTGGAGGTCCCACTGGGCATCGTCCATTTTCCCACTGGGTCTGGGCTGAGGGAGGGCCCGGGGAGCTGGGTCTGTGCCCCCTCCATGCTGCTCAATGACAGGGTGGCAGCGCCAGCTTCTTCCCCTCTTTGTTTCTGACAAGACCAGCAGAAAGTGCTGCCTTCCGTGGGGCTCGTTCCCGCAGGCCAGCGGGAAATGGGTGCTGAGCACACCTGGCATCAGCCGGGGCCTTGGGATGGCAGTGCCAGCCAAGGAGCAGCCCGGCTGCGGTGCCAGCTGAGGTGGGGGATGCCGGCATGGCCGACAGTGGGCTGGCGGGCCCCGGGGGAAACTCTGCCTGTTCCCACCCAGCAGCAAGAGACTTACAGCCTTAGGGAATCACCTAAAGGACTGAAATCTCGCACCTGGTGACTCAGGGCATGGCTATGCCACATCATGGAGCGGGATGAAGAGCCCCAAGCCTATGGGGGAAGAACCCCGGCCTTCGGCCTCACGCCACTCCCCAGCAGGTCCGTCCTGCCATGGGCAGCCTCCACACCACCCTTCCCGGCACGTCCGCTCCCCGGCAAAGCGGGCAGGATGTGGCAGGAGAGACCCAGGCCGAGGAGGGAGCCATCTCCCCACTTCACGCCGAGACTGGGCATGGCTCCCCTGTGCCCCTGCAAGGGTGGGAGCAGCGGGGCTGGCTGCAGCCCCCTGCCACGGGGCGGCCACGCCGGCCTGGACCAGTCCTATCCCTGCTTTCTGCCTCAGTCCCTTGTTTGTAAAACGGACACAAATACTTCACAAGGGTGTTGTGAAACCTAATTAATTAATACCTGTAATGCACTTTGATGTCCTCGCATGAAAAGTCCTATATAACTACAAAGCATTTTTAATGTTATAAAGCAAGAACTTCTTGCCGTCTTGCCTTGGCAAAGAGGCTGATTAGATGTTATCAGTTTGGCTGTTTACACGTAGAGAAACTGCTGCAGTAGGGTTTGGATCCTGTTTTGTTTTTTAGGAGTAACAGTAAAAGGATGGAAGAGTTAATTTGGGGGTCTGTTCCCTGTAACTTCAGGTAGCAGCCAGAAGTGACTTTATATTTCCTGTCAATGAAATTAGCTAAATAGTCTTTCAAGAAAAAAAATAAACCTAAACCCCCAAACCAAAACAGTTAAGTTGACATCTCTGTGCATACCGGTGTGTCTTGATCACACCTGCAGTAACTGCACTGAAAGGCTTTCTAGCCTGAGCTTGAGGAAAAAGCTGTACAACAGGAACAGTTAATCCTGCTTTTAAATGATTGCGTATGGCTCGCGTTTCATAGAAATCAACTGGCTCCTAAATAAGAGCCTGTTTGGACCAAATCTCGTTGACAATTTTTGTCTAATCTGCTGTTAGGACTGTCCTCTTTGCAGTTTTACTGCTTAAGTGAGGCTGGACCGAGGAGCCCTGGCTCTCCTTCATCCCTTCCTCATGAAACGCATGGTGCTGTCACAACAGACATGACTGCAGAGCCTGTGGTTTAACTTCCACTCACTTGATAACTAATGTTAAAACACAGGGGAAGCCGTGCTGTATGTACTGAGTGTTTCCTAAGAGGGACTCAACAATGTACGTGCACAGTGAAGAGATGAAAGTGCAGCTTTAAATGTTAAAATTCCCAACAGGCCTGTCCAGTGCTTCATCTAAAGATGCACTAATAAGTTAATGACAAAATACAAATGCGTTGAGTCCTGTAATTTAGAAAACTGGAGCCAAAGGAGTCTTAATAATCCTGCTTTTCTTTCCCAATTAACACTGTTTACTTACTGCATTTCCTTGACCTTGAGAAGTGATCCTGCATGATCTTGTACTTGCTTCCACCTTTAGCCCTTACAGCACGAACGCAGCACCCAGACTGTGCATGGCTCAAGTGGCGTCACACTTGATTTAAATTGGACTATAAAACTAGAATAAAATTCCATATAAACATTTACTCCACATTTACAAGGCATACTTTGCAGTCAGTCTGACCAGGACAGGATAATTTCACTGTACTGAGCAGTGCTGTTCAGGACCGACAGCAGCACAGCCGCGATGAGCCTCTGCTCCTTCCCTCTCTGGCTGCCAGCACCCACTTTCTCTCCCTTCCTTGAAATCTAAAACTGCCTGTAAACTTGGACATTATCATTTTGCTAACACAAACAGGTAAACACACACATGGAATACATTGCAAAGGGCTTGGGCTTTTTGTATGCTGTCATTCCAGCTGCTGCCGCAAAGCTTGGGGGTCCCCAGAGTTGCCTGCAAGCAATAAGCAATTGCTCACAAGCACCTTTTTGGTGTTTTGTTTTTAATGATAACTTCTCCCTATGCTCATCTGGACAGGGTTTGGAAGACAGCGGGATCCCGTGCATGGCAGCGTGGCTGAAGTGGGCACTCTTGGCCCATCCTGAGCAGTGGAGCGAGAGGGGAAGGAGCCGAAGTCCAGCTCAGGTGCGAGCAGCTGGAAGCAGGAATACACACAATGAGAGGAAACTGGGTACATCGCCTTTGCAAAACCAAATAAACAACACATTTGGAAAAAAAAAAAAAAGAAGGAAAAAAAGGCCCCCAAAACCCAGCTTGGACAAAATCCTTTCCTTCCCCCAGCCCCCAGCAACAGTGGGTTGCAGAGGCTGAAGTGTTTTCACACTGAAAGCATGGCAGCCTTTGGGAGCTTTCTCTACAGTCTACAAATAAACAAAACCCGGGGAGTGTTTTGCATTCAATAGTTAATCACAGTTGGCTGAGTGTTTATATTTTTCTTCACTGTAAAGGCATTCTTGGTCCGCCTCCCAAACAGCTTGTTTTGTCTGCGAGATTTAATCTTGAGTGGCAGGACTAGGCGTAAAGACAAGCCTCAAAACAATTCTTATTTTTCTATAGCAAGATGTTAGGCTGTAAAAGCTAACTTCCCTGCAAACAGGCCCCTTGGGTTGGTGTGCATGGGGCTTCTTGCTACAATTTCCAGTCTGCAGTGATATGGTGGCCCATAAAGCAGCTCATTTCACTCAGTTTTAACACTTTCCTGTTTGTGAACCGCTCTTTAAATAGTCTAAACAACTCCAAACAACTAGAATTCAATGCATGTTGGACCAGTTTCCAGCCCTAGCTCCTCCCTGAAGAAGCATCTTGTTTGTATACAGGGAGCATTGGCTCCAGATGCCCAGCCTACTTTCAAATCCAAACATGGTTTTTCTTCAAGGCAACACCAAGGTACCTTTCATAAAAATGAGGAGATGATGCAATATGTCTATAGTGCTTCAAGTACTTGAGCTACTCTGCTCAGAATTAGCTTAGGCAGTTACTTAAGTGCACTGTGTTGTTTAGACATCAGCCACATTTTTGGAGTCGTCCCTACTAACACAAGTGACCAAAAAAGTACTGAATTTTTGTCTCCACTTCTAAGATCTGAAAATGGTTAGAAACCATTAGAAAAGTGGTGAAATCTCACCACTTTTGCTCTTCATTTTGTTCCCATGTGCTATTGCCTCTGAACAATCATTAAAGGTAGATAATATCAGGTTGTGCTTGGCTGTGCTTAGATCTATATCACGGGTTTTCAAAAAGTTAATAAAACCACGTCAAAGTTGCCTGAGAGGTATGTCTGCAGGTCATTTGGTCCAACCTTTTGCTTTAAGCAGGACTATCACCAACACTAGATCAAGACCACCAGAGCTTTGCCTACTCATGTCTCAAAAATCTCCAGGGAGATGCCCAAACCTCTGGGGGCACCTCTTCCACACCTGGACTGCGCCCTCTTGGTGGAAATGCTCTCTGCCTTGGGCTCAGTGTCCTGGAGATTTGTGCCTGTGATAGCATCACTTTGCGAGGAAGAATTTTTGATAGAAGTCTTCCCTGTAAACATAATCCCACAGAGCCTGAAGGAAGGAGTTATGAAACTCCCTGCAAATTCATTTCAGCAGCTTCTGTGGCTCCCCTAATCCTGTGTATGTAATGCTAGACATAGTATATACTTCTTTCCCATATGCTCTAAAATCAGTAGAAGCTGTTCTTAGCAAAGTCAGGGTCTGTACCAATCACGTTATGTGATGCTGGTAACCTTCCAACAACTTCTCAGAACTTTCTCTGAGCTGCCTTCAAGCACAGGACCTGCTTCTTGAGTCCCCGTGACACATCTGGGGCAGAAAAGAGAAGTAATGCTTCACACAGTAGGGCTAACGTGGGGATATCTCTTCTGCCAAAGATATCACAGTGACGGATACATGGCTGAATTTTAAAAAGGGCCAAAGAATCATAAGATCCATTTTTAGAGCACCATAACAAAAATAACACTAAATTCAACAAAATGGTGATTACAAACACAGAAGAAATACTCCTGTCATCCATAAACAAGCACGAGAAGCCAGGTGATTAGATTATTTTGGAATCTTACTTTTTTATAAAGGTCCCCAGCACCAGCTAGTGCCAGAGACAGGGAATCAGACTTGACCGAGCAATGTCCTGACGGACACCACCTCCCCTTCGAAAACCAGGCACCTCCGAGTGTTGTTCGCAGCCTTGCTTTGAAATGCCTTTTCCTGATGAGCAGGCATTTACCCAGCTTTGCATGAGCAATCCCTGCCGGTGCTGAACACCCATCCTCTGGAAGAGAAGAAGGCAGGATGAAGTCGCAGGGGTTTTTCATGCAACCTGCCCATAATCCGCCTCGAGCAGCGGCTGAGTCACCCACAAGAGTCCCGGGTGCTATTAGGACTAGACACGCTACGGCCCAGCGTATAATTATACCAGCCACCACCGTGCGGAAACAGCTCCATTTAGCCATCTGACCCCATTAGACACACGGTGATATTTCTTCTTGGCTACAAGTGCTGTGGGTGCTCTCAAAAAGATGAGCCCGATTCTCACAGCACAAACTCATTCACCCAAACTCACCTCTTTCTTGCTGAAACCAGAAGACGCCGTCCTGTGCCCTGCTTCACCCGCGGGCTGCCGAGAGCCCCCACCCCCAATCTGGAGGCAAACAGAGATGCCGAGACACAGCACCTACTGGATATGAGGGACAGGGTGAAGAAGTCTAGGAAAAGCATACGGTATCTTTTTCATCAGAAAGCGATGATAACACAACCACTGAAACACGTCAGGGGCTTACGAAACGTAAGAAACAAGCTGTTTCTATAACACAGATTTTTATATAGACATTTTGCTTCCCCGTCTCATAATGAGGATAGAAAAGTTCAGATGGGAAGCTGGTTGCTGATCGTCCCTGAACTTCTTAAGTGCCTTTAGGGCTGGCCATGCAAAGTGAAAGTTTTCTGCCGTGTCCGCTTTCTGGTAGAAGGGAGGCAGCTGAACAGAGAGGTGGCTCAGTTGGCCAAAACACACGAGAAATCACCCTTAGCTGGCAGGGCTGTGCTGGAATTGCAGCTGGATTTTGCAGCTGCCTTTTCCTATCAAGGCGTTAAGAGGAAATGCCCAGCTTCAGCAGCAGCGGAGTGGCATTCCCCTCTGGCACTGCTCCTCTGGTTGGGGACAAAAATGAACCTTGCCTCAGCTGATGTGCAAGCAAAGCCCGGCTGGATCCTGCAGCCGGGCTCTCAGGGAGAGGGAGCGAGGGGGACTCAGGTAGCGGAGGCGGCTGCAGACGGTGACTGAGCCAGCGGAGGCTGTTTTGCTAGGAAAAGGGTCAGAGATTTTGTGACTCCTGGTTGTCATCCTGTCAGACCGAGTTCAGGCGAGGTTTGCTGGGAGGTGTTGCTGGGAGGGGTGGGCCACGCACGGGCTGCTGCTGACTGTGCAGTTCAGAGAAGAAACGCACGGCTTCCAACCTGGTGCTGCTGCTCTCACACCAGGGCTACGTCCCCGTCGAAAGGCACAAACAACCTCAACGCCTCTGATTTTTAAACCCATACTAAAGACCTTTCGCTGAAAGGGACAGCAGAATAAGGGAAACGAGATGTCAAATTATAATCAGCTTGAACCATTTCAAATAAACACCGAGGAAATAAAACATACCCTGTTTGCTGGCAGGCTTGGTTTGCCCGCTCGCCCCACCAAATCAAGGGCTTGAGATGGAGCAGCAGTGGAACAGAAACCCCTGACAGCATCAGATTTTCTTTTCCCTGGTACTGGCGCTGCCATCCTCAGGGACAGAAAAAGCATCATTAGGGTTTAAATAGAGTTTGATGAAAACATGGAGCACCCCAAGGATCAATTTTCACCACGGGCAGCTGCAGCACTAGGCATTAATTCTTCACCCTCTCTGGTGACAGGAGAAATGCGGGGAGCTGTAGGCATAAATAACATTAGTGTGTATTTTGCTTTTCATGCCTGCAATTAAATGCTTGCTTTACTTCCTGTTGTTTAAAAGTGTATTTATTCTTTAGCACTGCAAGAAAAACCTCCTGTATTTTTTTTAATTTGCACTGGGGACACGTTTGAAGGCCCATATTGTAGACTCAGCAAGTGGCAGGGCAGCCGCCAAACCTTGCTTCCTTTGTTGATTTCTTGATGATTTAAGACCTATTTTCAGCAGCTGATCCCGGTTTCCCCCCTGCCTTTTTGCTTGGTAACTACCATGTTAACAAAATCGTGTTTGTGCAGTGCCTTGGAACCAAGAATTGAGCTTTTAAATATAAGACAGAGAACGGAATAGGAAAAGAAGCACTAAAACCTCCACTCTCTCCTCGATATGGAAGGTAACATAGTGACAAAGGATGAGGAGAAGGCTGAGGTACTGAATGCCTT
>JAOTQQ010000023.1:29811835-29875287 GCA_026546715.1 Gallinago undulata
TTTTGTGGTTGGACTTGATGATCTCTGAGGTCCCTTCCAACCACCGTGATTCTGTGATTCTGTGATTCTGTGAAAATCACTGTCACACCATGGCTTTTCAAGCCTCGTGCTTAGGAATCCATGGCAGAACCCTTCAGTTCTTGTAGAACACCATTAAGACTGCTAGTCTTTTATTTGATATGTAGCTAAAATTACTTGCATGTTTCTGATATCTGTGTTGCTTACCTTCCCCCAGCACAAAGTTTGAAATTATTCTCTGAATCTACAAAAGTCAGTAAAAAAAATAAATAAATTACCAAAACCCTTTACTGTTGATGTACATTGTTCAGACCTGTACTGGTTTTGCCCATAGGGACAAACCCTATTGTTTCAGAGCACGAACAGGAAAAGATACAGCCTGATCAATGGTTTCTTTAGGTGCAGGCTTCCTTCAGAAAAGGAGAATACACTTTCCCGCTGTTGATGCTCCGATGCAAACTAAACTAAGAAGTGGGGCAAAATATGTATCCAGTGCCATCAGCGTCATCATCCTCTCTGTTCCGGGTAACAACAGTCTGTCCTCAGAACTACTCTGTTGTAGAAAATGCAATACTTAGCTTAATAGATAAAAACCAGTTTCTACTGATTATTTTTACAGCAAATAATTCCATATTTAACATAGGCCCATAAGACACCAGCGCACACCTTGTTGAAACATAAACCTCAAACTTGCTAAAAATAGCAGTAAGTAGTCAGGATGAAACAAAATTTTCCCAGAACATTACAGACAACCTGAAAATAAAAACTGAAAAGATGATTTAAAGGATTTTCAGTAACATTTAAGAAGCAAGAAACAGCGTAACCTTTAGGTTTAATGAGCGTTACAATACATCAATTACAGAGACACAAGTAATTTAAGGGAAGAGCGTTCACTGGCAGTCACTTTGGTCACAGGCTTCATTTGCTTCCCAGGGCAGGGACAGCACCCTGTAATTAAGGGTCATGGTCAGAAGCCGTGTCCAAAGCTTGTTCCCTCCTCGCAGCACGTCTTTCCCACAGAGCTGGGAGGGTGAGAAACTCCCCTTCTCTGCTGACAGAGGACACTAACTCTTCATCTCCACACATCACTGCTGTGCAGACGTGGTACTAGAACTGTACTTCTGACCTGACCCTCACCCTGTGCTACTACAGGTTTCTACTCCTGCTGCTTCTTTGGTTATTAGGGGGACTGACACAGGAGGAGACATGCAAGTAGCAGTCTCCTACTCACCAGTTTAGGTTTTGACCTTTGCTAAAACCCCCAGCCTTGTAGTAGGAGGCACAGATCAATGCAGCCTGGTCAGACCTATTCTCCTCTTCCCTAGGTCTCTGTCCAAAACCATCTCAAGTAAGACTTGGAGTACTGCACTTTGCTGCTAGATCTTGTCTCGTGACTTGATTAAAGTCAGGAGATGCTGATTGCTGCAAGCACCAGACAGGGTGAGAGGAAGGAAACATACAGATAAACATGCCTAATGAGGGTCTAAAAACGCGTAGGAGATTCATGCTAATTCTAGTAATGATTTCTTCTCAAAAACTGACTCAAGTCTGCTCCACATATGAATGGGGAGGATGTTTAAGGACACTCATGATACTGAAAGAGTTGCTGATTCAGCAAATGAAACGTGCTGATCAACAAAGCAATGACCAGCGCAACACAAACAAAATCAATGAAAGCCAAACTATGTACAACATCGTTAACTTTTATTTCTTCTTCCAGCTGTTTGTCCAGTCTTTCCAACAAGTTCACAAAGAGTCTAACTTTGAATTTGAAAGATTTGGTATTACTTCTAGCACAGAGGATTTACGTATGCAGATAAAGGCTTGACTGTAAGCTTGCACTTTAATGACAATTGGAAAATCATGCATTAATGGGGCTTAGTAACTACAGACCTACTGCATTTTTTCAATCAAAATTATGAGAGAGTAGAATTTAGGCTTTTCAATGTGTTCATAACATTGCTATTTTTCTCCTATATTTTGTGGTTCTCATAAACCTAGCTTAGGTCTGACTGCTCATTTTAATTGCATATATTACATAATAGGAAAGAAATCGCTGAAAGTCTCATTGCCAGTAAATTGGCAACAATGGATAGTACCATAAAACAGGAGATAACAGAAATAACTCCAACTTATTAGATTACAACTTTTGTGGCTAACTTAACTGCCTTCAACACATAGATGATTTGATATAAAATTATTCAAAATAACTATTTTTTTCTGATGTAGTATTTATATGGTAATCCTTCTTCTGAAGGGTTCACTCATTTCTGTGTTTTTCCTTCCAATACATGGCTTTGACTTTCACCTGAAGAAATGCAGGTGTGAGATCATCCCAGTACACCGAACAGTGCCTGCTTTCAGTCATTTAAGGTTGTCCAGTTATGGTTTTGCTATCCATGTAAGACCACTACCCTCCACATCTGCTGTAGGTCTCGTTTTCCATCCAAGAGCCAAATGCAAAGGCTCCACCAAGGTGAGTGGGGGGCGCAGACCTTTGGAGCCATTTGCAGCCCTCAGGTAATGCAGGAAGGGTCACAAGGAGGTGGGTCACAGGACACAATATGCCCCCTCCTCCATTCATTTGCAATAAGGCTCCTGATTTTGTTTGCAGCCTTATTTCCAGCCAAGGATTTCAGTATTAAACATAAACTAAAAATTTCCCTATAAAGTAGCTAAAAATACCTGTAGTTTCTAGAGGCAAATTATTTGCATAATTCTTAATTATTAAGCTTCACTGCTCAAAACCCATCTACACTTCTTAGGTGAACATTCCCCTGGCAATCACTATTTTTAATGTAAAATAACAAGTTTTGGAAAGGGTAGGAGAAGTGATTTGATGAGACTTTATGGCATAAGCAGACAGTAGTTCTATAGTGAATAATTTCAAATTAAATATTTTCCAGTGCCACTGTATCATCTGCATGCCATTCATTTAGTTCCTTATATTTAGCAGAAGTAGGGCACATTTTCCATATGCCATTTCTAAGCAACATACACTGTTGATTTTATTCCTTACTGGAAAGTACCCTGGTCTATTTACAAATTAACTTGGGAAGTGACATCGTGACAGTTAGCCTCAACTGGTGCGCCTGACAGAAGCGTGAAAGAAAGGATGAATAGGTAGGATTTTGCATTTGGCATTTCAGAATTAGGGGAGGTAATGTTTCCAGTTATATACACTTGAAATTATTTCTGAGAAGACATGTTTAACTTTAAGCAGTAAGTTAAACACCTATAGCCCTACATTATTTCATCGGTTATTTTCCAAGACATTATTCACTCCTTTGTTGAAAGTTTGCTTCTTCGTCTTTGCAATATTTATCTTACTTGGAAAAATTACAGGTCTATGAAAGAGCTTTATTTTGTTATACTGATTTATATAACTAGTTCCTTGTGCATTGGTACTAAATAGAACTTTTTCATAATGGCAAGGGGAGTTCATTAGAAAAACAAATTGTACAATTGGAAATAAAAACAAAGCATAAAAGCCTAGCATTTCATATAAGATGAGCTTTTAACTGAAATATTAAAAGAAACCCATACCTCCAACACCCTGCCTTATAAATATCAGCCCAACTTGAAAGGCACTGAGAATTGAACTGTGGAACTCATATCCATACCTGTGAGAATAGCAACCACAGTGAGACACAAACCTCCAAGGCAGAATATGGCACTGTACAGTCCGTTAGGCATTCCTGGTACATACGGTGGTTTCATATTTTCTTAGGATAAGCTGGAAATGTTAACTAAATATACACATTACATCATATTTCCATGGAAAAAGCAAATCCAATTTACACCATCTGAAGACAAGGAAACAAGGCATAACATACTGGACATTGTTGGCACAAGAAAATGTTATCGCATCAAAGCACACCCTTTAAATTTTATCCAGTAGATATATAAAGGAACGGTAGTGGCAGAGGCAAAGGGAGAGGATGAATATCAAATATTCAGTTTTAAGCATGCTAGTGAGGTCTTTGTTTCAGAAATCTGGCAAAACCTGAAGCTACCAAGCCATTTCAGAGGCAAGAAAGCACCTATAAAGACAGTCCAACCCATTTCCAGGCATTCTTCCTGAGGGCTGTCCTGCTTGGACTTGAAGGATGTATCCAGGATCATCTCCATGCCTGAGGTTGCCTAAAGCTTCCCATTAGCAAATGCTGCCTCCTGGAACTGAGGGACAAATGTCTTGAAATATGCCCTAGTGAAAAAGAGAAAATGCACGGTTAGGAAAGAGTAAACTTGGAACATGGTGTGTGCATGTATGGAGCCAAGCTTTTAACAGAGGAGCATAATGTTACCATGCTCAGTCTGCTAATAGATCTCATAAACGGGTAGTGTTTTCCCTCGAAGTTTTTAGTACACAGCAGATCCATACAATTCAGCTTTCCAGACCCAGCAGTACTTCTTTCTTCAGTGCCCTCACCACTAACCTCTCAACACGGTCAACTTGACACTGTAAGAAGAGCTTGATGGACGTTTCATATTTTATTCAATGCAAAGCTCCAGATATAAACTGTATTATGCACTGGAAAATAAACCTTTGAATGGCTGTAAAAGTAAGAAACACTTGGATGAGCCAACAAGTGCGGCTACGTGACTGCCTGCAGCATTTATAGCTGGGACTTTTTGATAGAGCTGATGTTCACCATGTTTCACAGATAAAAAGGTTTTTTTCCCCTATGTTGAAGAAAGCATCACATATGGTACCAAAGTCAGACAAATCAATAGAGCAGGAAAATCGTGAAGAGAAGTCAGCATACGTGCAGGAGATACGTGCAGCTCTTTATCTGTCTCCTTACAGAAACAACGCAATACAGAGCCACTGTTGATGGCAGTAGTTTACATAAGATGTAGTGAATAAATACTGACACTTTGGAGGAACCATAATTCCTTTTCTTAGGCTCTGCAAAGTCAGAACGTTATTTCATAAATTAAGATGTGCTTTGTATATTCTGGATCTTAGTCGATCTTCTTTACAAAGAATTGAGTGACTCATATATCCGTAAAATGAGCTGAACCTAAGTATCCAAAATTGAGTTTGAACTTTACCTTTGAGTTTATTGCACTGAAATACTCATCCATGTACTAAACTTATTTTATGTGTCCCTATGATACCCTTCATTTGCAAGTTGTATTAGAAGCTGCTTCATCACTTCCTATATTAAACTTTCACTTTCTCTACTTTATTTTTTTTAAATTTTGTTTTCTGTTCATATCACTGGTCTTCATAAATTTGTATGCAAGGAGAATCTTCTCCTTTTCTCCTCACCAAGAAAAAACAATAAAAAAATCCAAAATGAGAACAGTTACAATCATGTTCAAACGCTCATTATGTTACTGAACTCTCTGCTGGTCTACCTCCTGAAGTAAACATACGCTGATCATCTTCACAACCATGATATGCATTTCATAATTTGGGCAGGAGCTTTAGCAATTACTGAACAGCAATCATAGCCCCGCACATCCAAAAACGTTGCTAGATCACAAAAGAGAATGCTCTCCTCTCTTTGTGAAGTTGTGCCTGGCAAATTAATTAACAGAAAGCTGCAGTCAGCTTTTGTAGAAAAGCTGTAAACACACATGAGATGCCGTCCAAAGGTTAACAGAGCAATAGAAAGTAAAAGCATTTCTGGACTGAGGAGCTAAGCCCAGAATTGGAAAAGAAAAGCAGAAAAACCAGCACACGCATTTTATAGCATTCACAGATTGTGCTGTGTATTTATAGAATGCACTGTGATTTATTGAATCAAAGTTCAGAAAGCAGCCCTCACAATGGAACAGGTTGCCCAGGGAGGTGGTTGAGGCCCCTTCCCTGGAGACATTCAAGGTGAGGCTCAACGAGGCCCTGGGCAACCTGGTCTAGTTGGAGGTGTCCCTGTGACTGCGGGGGGGTCAGACTAGATGACCTTTGAAGGTCCCTTCCGGCCCAGATGATTCTATGATACTATGAATTATGCCCACGAAAGTGATTGTTCATCCAGGCACGCACACACACATAAATCACCTGAGCAGGTAGGCCTGCCATCTCATCCTAACAGCTGAATGCCACTTCTGTATTTGTGTGTTTAGAGCATACATTTGAAATTGTAGCCTATGTATGTCCCTATCAGCTCTACATCATTTTGCTAGCTCAGGGAATATCACTTGCACGTTGTCAATGCCAGGATCTATCATCCTTTTATTTCGCCTTGCATGATCTGCCCTACCATTTAACTACATTTCCTCTCCTTGCTTATTTTAAGTAGCTTCTTCCTTCCCCTTTGGTAGCTTCTCTGCAGACTCTTCTTCCATGCACATGCTCTTCTTACTGACTTAATAAATGTTACTTAAAACTTCCCTCTTCCTAAACTGTTAAAGTTCTTAATCATTATGTGGGATATACGCAGAAGTATTTTTCTACATTTTATTTCTTTTCTGAAACCCCCTCCTTATAGCATTTCTGTGCTTTATATTAAAACCACATTTACTGCATTGTATTTCAATGACTTTTCTGTTAGGTAAATTCCAGAACAAATGCTTCTGATACCACATACTCCCTCCCACACCATCTTTATCTACACCAGCATCCTTTCTTTTCACTGATTTCTGCAGCAGAGCTTGTATCCTTTGCTGCAAAACGCAATCCAACACCTCCCTACGTTCTGATCAGATGTACTGTTTCAAGGAGGTGGTAGTTCATATGAACCTTTTGGAGATGTTTCACACACTACAAAAATTCCATTAGTACTTCATAATTTGTAAATGCGCACTTTCTTCTTTCCGTACTTTAAAGTACATGCTTAAGTTTGCCCTTTATCGTTTGTGGTCTTGTCCAGACTGAAGCAAATGTAGTACCACATGCTTATCCAGGATACGTTCCTCCATTTCTGCCCCTCTCCCACACACCCAAAGTATCTGAGATTAAAGACATTTTGAAAAACAGCATTTGGATAATTATGGTACATCACATACAAAAATAAATTATCCCTCCCCTCCCCATCCCAAACCAAACCAAACAAGACCCTGCAAAGAGATCCAAAAGCACAATATACTGGATCGAACTGTATCGGCTACAGCACATTGAACAGACTGGAAAGGAAAGATGGGGAAGTAGAAGAAGGAAGGTTAAACTGCTTCCAACCCTGCTTATATGGAGGGAATGGCAAGTGTTACTGTATAAAAGTAACAAGACTTACTTTGAGTATATTTGAAGGAGTAGCAGAGGCAGCAAAGACATTACTCATTATTAGAGCTTTAGAGCTTGCTAGAATTGTTTTGTTTTGTTTTAAATCACAATGGAAAATTACATTTTTACCCAGTTATGTGCATTTCTGTGAAAATCCTACTGAGTTTTCATCAGGAAAAGAATGAGGTACTTCAGTTTGGCTTGACCCAGGAAGAGACTTTCTGGTTTGGAGGACTGAGCCTAAACTACTTTGATATTAACCTCCCTATCTGTGATCAAACATCTGAGAGATGATGTATCTAGTCACGCAGACAAGGCCCTGGTGCATCACAGGAGCTGTAAGTATAAACATAACAGCAGAAGTAGTCTCTTCAAAGGACCCAGTCCAGGCAGAATTATGGGATAAATCATTAACATTTCTGCTTCCAGGAGACATTGTGCTACTGCTAGCAGATGCATTATAGTATCACATTAACTGCCTTTTTTACACATGTTCCAAGCAAAATTTTTTAAATAACTTTTTCTTTTCATCTGACACGGGAGAAAACTGTATGTTAAAGTATTTGAATTTCCTCTGAAATGGAAATTCTGACTTTTTTCTCCCCTGCAGAGATTACCAGTAAGGAGGAACAGAACAAGCACCAACTGCTGGCTTGTTTCCTTTTATCAACCAACTGGCATTGAGGTCAAAGTGTACATGCTACTACACAAACAGAACCATGACATGGGAAATATTATTTCATAACTGATTACATTAAATAACTTCAAAAGAAATGTAAAATTTTTGGAAGGACAAGACTGCTACAGACTGGATGGCAAGGGCCTCTTTCACATGGAATACTATCACTTTTGGAAAGATTTTAAAGTGGCAGTAACACACTGCAGCATCCTGCACATACAGGCAGAGAGAAACCGTGAATGTAAAAACTGAATCTTTGGAAAAAAGATTCAGTTATCATCCCCTCATCCTCATTCACAAAAATTTACACCCTCGGTAACTTTGATCTGCGCTAGACCACAGGAATTCACATAAAAATGTCATTTTTTTTGTTTCAGACACTTTGCCACATGATACTTTCGAGTACCTCAGATGTGTTTTGAAATTATTATTTTTACATCCACTAGATACACTTTTCAGCTCTAGAGAACTGTTATTAAAAAAAATAAATCAGTAATTTGTGTACCTGTTCAATTACACTGGACATGCAGAAAACTAACTTGATCTATGGTTTCTCTAGGCTGTGTCATGTGGCAGAAATCAGGTTTTGATCAATGCTTTTTCTCCTTTCTGGGAAACACGCAGTTCCTTCTTTATTCTGCTTTACTCTACCATGTTCCCAGCAGGTCTCTGTTACACAGATCTTACACCAAGCTCAGAAGAACTGCCTAAAATGCTCCTTCAAGCACAGAGAAACTAGTTTGTACAAAATCCACAGATATTCTTTATGTGAGTATTGAGTACAATGGCTCTGCATCCCTCTTGTAATGCTTTAGATCTTAGCTTAAACAGTGTGTAAAGAGCTGCTTTCTTTTCAGTTTAGAGTGGGTGCCAATCTTCAATCGCATGCAGGCTCATGTCTAACTCTTTGTTGAGTGTCTTACTGTAAGAATCTATTGTTTTTTATCTATTTGTTTTTGTTCCCTCAAATGGTCATTTTCCAAGTTCAAGGTAGCAAGTTACGAGGTTTCTATGGAAATTTTTCTTCAGCACTCCAGAAAACAACACATTTAGCTGTAGTTAACCACTATATACATTTGATACGGTACATTGAATTTCAGGTGCTACACTCAAGGACATCTGCTGAGAGTAAAGCACTTATCTTTCCTTCACCTTATTATCCAGTGGAAAGAAAGTCTGGCTATTACAAATGGTAAGTATCTAAAAGAAGGTAGGATTGGATCACTCATTGTTTACATGTTTTCTAGTGATATAAAAACCCCTGATTGTGGTACAAGGTCTCCAGAAGCCCATACGTGTCTAAATCCTAGGGCGTGGGTCTGCAGTGTTTGGCAGCTGTCTAGGTGTTTCTATTTCTTTTAAGATCTTCATGTGGGAAATTCAGAGCAGAACACAGAAATTCAAACTTTGCAAGGAAAAAAAAATATACAAAATGCTGTACCAATGAGATTTCTGCCTTTTGTGTCTGGGACAAGGACATTCATCATGGGGTGATGAATCATCTTCCTAAGTCATTCACAAAATAGATTCCCCTTAAACTCCTTGGTTCAAGAGTGCCAAGTTTTTCAGCATGCTGATCTCAAATTCATCCCTATTTGCACTCATACGTTTTATGTGTTTCAGTTCAAGATGTGGGGGTTTCAAGTGCCTTTTCCATCAAGAGATGATTTGAAGAAGAAAAAGGGGATGAAACAATCTTGATGGTCCACATCAAGTACAGACAACAAGTATAGCAACACGTTTACTATCAGCACAGTGTTTCTGTTCTTGCACACTCTTTACTGGCTAATGAAATCCCTCAATCTTCCACAAAGACATATGGGCTCTCATTTCTTTTTCTCACCGTATCAGGCCCATCTATTATATTTCTTCTCATCAGAAGACAGACTGAGGTTATTGTACCTGGATTTTTCCTACTACTGGCTTTGAGAGCAAACTGTATTTTTAAATACTAACTGTTATTTCAATATTTGAAGTAATTCTTGCAAAATGCTTTAGTATCTTCTGTGACTGTGGTTTCCACTGCAACCTAAACCATTCTATGATTTTATGTTTAATTCTGAAAATATTAGGCTCTAATTATAGAACAACCATACTGTATTCAAAATCATAGCTAGTTTATTTGATAAATACATCCCTTTTCTCGAAGTCTAGAATGGCCTAGAAAGACCCAGGCAAGGCACACAGGAAAATATGGGGTTCTTTTCCATAACGTTTCCAAGCTAGAATATCTGAGTTGGGCAGGCACCCTTGTAGTCATGGGGATCTCTGAAGAGAGATCTTAACCCTTAACCCCCATAACCCTTCAAAGCCTTCTGGAGTACAGTCTATGTCTAAGGACATCCTTCTCCTCAGCAGTCCTCTGTTGTCTAAATTGTCCAGTAGGTGAACACTGAGTTTGTTTGAATGCTCTGCAAATGCTATGATTTACCCTAGGACCGAGGTGAAGACTGATTTGTACACCTTTCAGCTGTATGAGATACAGCTGAGTATCCCAAGCATTTGCCCCAGCTGCTGTCCATTTCTTTTAGAGGAGCTGCAACTCTAGGATTTGCATCATTTCGCATCCCATATTTCTTTCCTTCTGCACCCTAAAGGAACTGTGTGAGACATCTGCAAGTTTATTCAAATCCTCAGAATCCTGACCAAATAAATCTAGTCCAGAGATGACTGATCTTCATAAATTAGCTAGAATAGCAATGTTCTCCCCTCTTCCAATTAAATTAGGTGAAAACAGGAACTAAGAGGGGCATAGGTCAGAGTAAAGGACAGCCTGAGGCTTCTTGAGGTCTTTGACCTATTCCTCCCAGACTAGTATTATTATGCTGACACTTTGAAATAAAATCTTGTTATATAAATTATTTCAACAGCAGAGCCCTATTAGAATTATAAAAATGGTTCTCCAGGCTTTATCAATGTCACTTGATTATTCATTTTTTGAAGTAGAAAGGAATTTCGTACAGAGCACACATACATATATAGCATGCCTTTGTATTAGTTTGTTCCTGTTGCAACTTGTTTTGACACAATGAAAACTTGTTTTGAAAATACTGAACACCTACAACAACCTCTTTTGGGTGCCAGACAAGAGGATTTGTCCTCCCATGACTACAAAGGAACAGCCAGCTCATTCGCTTCATGGAACCCCTAAAATAATTCATCTACTGTGTAGAAGATATTTACCATAACTTTCCAAACTCTCTGGGATTTGCTGTTTGTTTATAACAGAACAAAATTGAAGATGCCAACCTTTCTTTTTTCTTAGATATAATTGCTTTCTTTTTAAATTCCATTTGTCAGGAGCTAGCTAATTCAACGTGATTAGTGCTAATTAACAAAAGGAATGTATATTAATAAATTGTTGTATTAATTCCACTAGTAGGTTTGTATTTAGGTCATATTCCATATGAGTGCTCATTAGGTGCTTAACAGGTGCTTATACCCTCCCCCTGCATCTCTACGCCTTGCATTTAACAAGGGCTGAACACAAAAGTGAGGAAACCTCCTGAAAGCCCATTCTCTTAACAGGCCTCATGCCAACGTTCGAGGCATAGCTTTTTCCTTGTAAACTCAGACGTGAGACATTTAAACCTCTTTGCTATTTTTACTATATATGATGCATTAAAAACATATTTCCATTGGGCGAACCATGTTGCCTATTTATTCATGGGCACTTCCACAGCATTCCTCACCAGGCTAAAGATACACGAGCGCTCACGGCAGAGCAGAAAAACTCAAGTCTCCTGCTTTGGGATATCTATGGAGTAAAGAGGAGATTAATTCTACGCCAGACATTTTACGACACCTCTGTTAGGAGAAAATGGTTGTTGAAACATTATCTTCCTTTGCAGATCTAAGATATTAAGACAACTGAAGTGACAAATAGTTCTCAGCACTCTGCCTTTTTGGTTGCACAGCTGGAATCGGGCTGCAGCAGGCAGGCCCTCGACATGGCCAGGCGCCAAGTGGCAAAGTCTCAGGAGCTAATGAAAATCAGGACTATTATGGCATGTGCTAGGCTTTTGGGAGGCAGCAACATTTCTAAACCACTGTTTGAATCTGAACATCACTAAAACTTACCCAAGCATGGTGGCAGAAAGATAAAAGTACCTTCCAGGATTTCTTTATCACTTCAAATATACATAATGATACTTGGCACATGTTCATGTTTCTAAACTAAGCTTCTTGATGGTATGCTCTTTGGGATGTGGTTTATAATTTCCTTACTAGGCAGCTTTATCTATAGCAAATATTTTGCTTTCATGCGAAACACAATGTCTACACAGTTCTCCATTTTATACATCTCCAAAACTGGCAATGCCAAGCAAACATCTTAAGTGTTTATACAACAGCAAGACAATAGTTCTTAAATTACTGCTACTGTAACTGGCTAAACACACCGATGTAAAAAGGAGTCAGTGCACAAAGCCATTATGCTGCTAGCAATTTTTTTTTTCTGTGTGCCAGTGTTTTTTTCTGTTTTTTTCCTATGTCCACTTCCACCTGCCAGCCTGACTGTGCAGCCAGACTGATGGACAGGACAGTAATCAAGCATCAACTGAGCTGGAGGTCTGCAAGTGGACAGCCATTGAAATGCAGATTCTTAAGAAATACTGTGCCTTCTAATCAGTTCACAATGTTACATGACAGAAAACAGTTTCCAAAATTACAAACAAAACAAAACATGTGCTACCACAACCATAACAGGAAATAGAAGTCGTAGAACTGGTGAAACTAAGTACACAGCTGACGTTTAAACAATAAAATTCCCTGATGTCCAAAAGCTGTTTTCTGTATTTTACTATCCATGTCTTTTTACTCCAGAAATTCTTGTTGGAGTTTTTACCATTTCTGATTCAAGTCATGCAGAAAGGTACAAGAAATGGTTATATCTAGACATGTTTTTCAATGGTTTGCTGACTGCAGAAATGACAGGTGGCTTTACTCCCCACGAAGGAAACAGAAAAAAAAAATTAAATTTGGTTATAGACTCATGTCTCTGTTCCAAAAATCTATGATATCAATTGATTTTATAAATGAAGTCAATAATTCAACACAGCTCTGTTGCAAAAAATTAGATGACTTTGCTGCCTTGCTTACCATAAAGCAAAATGAATCTTGACAATCTGTTCAAATCACGAAACAACCATAAATATAACAACCTGACTAAAGGCAAAATAGAAAGGGAGGGAGTTCTAGGGAACTGCTCTAGTGCCAGGACTGTAGATCATTAAGTAGGCTGGCAATTAATGTTTATTTTAAAGCAGCAGCATAAGTAGGGTCATCACTTTCCAAGAGATGATAACTTTGGTTCCAAGAATATACGTGCTCCCAAATGCATGGAGCTTTACTGACAATTACAGATAAAATTTACAGCTACTGGACATAACCAGCACATATAGACCAAGGCCAGGCTGAATTCAGTAACTACACAAGCAACGTATTTGAATCACATGGAAATAAAGATTCTGGGATTTATTCTCTCACAGATTTTTGATATAGATTTTTTGGAATTTACAAAGGTGTACTGCACAGACACAGTGGCTCGTAAGTGTCCCAAAGCACACATAGCAAAAGGAACCTCTCATTTTGAAACGGTTTTATCAGTGCCTCCTGTTTGCCAGTTCAAGAGATAAACACTTCACTTCCTTCACCTTCTCCATGATGTACAGAAATAGACATGCTTCAGTCAGATGAAGGCTTGTGGTCTTAGATCACAGCAAATTTTGCTTCTGCTTTCTTAACTTCTATTTTCCCATCAGGGATTACTCAGTGCTGGGGTAGCGGGTGTCTGTGAAGGGGCACTGGAATATCTCTGTCACAGCACGGTCACTCCACTTCCTTACCAGTGGATCATGAGAATGATATTCCAAGGCTATCATGGAAAAATTCAATCTTCATACAGTCTTTTTAAATACAGTGCTAGCTTGCAGGAATTTCCAGTCCTATGAGCTACAGTGTGACAAGCCTGCTCTATTTTTCCTATTTGCTGAAGTGCTGTAGCCATATTTTTCCACTCCAGGTAAAGGTTAACTTATTAAAGAGACACTGTTTATTCAAGGCACTTATTATTTCCTCCTATCTATGCTACATAAGTGCATGCTGAACTTTATTGTTGGAGAGCAATTATGTAGCAAATTATTTAGCGGATTTGAAGGAGAGAGTCAATGCCAGGTAACACACAACAAGGAACCTCTTCTAAGTATAAAAGGCAGGGTGAAAAATGAGATGAAATAAAGAAGGGGGAAAGTAGGGACAATACAAGAAGTAGGAGAAAGCAGAAAACACTGGGCAAAAACACATTCAGGAGTGAGCCTTGTAAGGAAAGCCAAGTGTAGGGATTCAAGAAGCGAGGAGATCACAGAAGTAATGACAGAATTGGAATCATCTTTAAGAGATTATTGAATCCCTTAATTGTATTTCAGAGGCAGAAATGAAGGGTTTCACCACAGATGCATCCATAATGAGCCTGACAACCAGGATCCCTGGAAACAAAGTTTGCTTGCAGGTTAAAGTACTGATTTCATCATGCCATCTGCTTTGCTTTGCCAGATTGCTTATCAACCGGGGCCGAAGGCAACATACCAAAACATAAAAGAAACCTCCTTGGATATTCATTAGGACAAACCAGTCAGAAGGAAAGGGATGAGATGCCATACATCTGTGATTATATAAAACACATTAAAGAAGTTATTTCTGTTTGCTATTTAAAAGATACGTGTTTGCTATTAGAAGTAAGAGGAAATTCTTAAAAGGTCAGAGACCTCTACAAAAGGGGAAAACAGACAGGCACACACTCTTAACTCTTGTATGTAAAAGCAGAATAATGCAGATCAAAAATGAATTTGAGGAACTGCGGACGGGCTTAATGAGGCTGCCATGCCAGAGCCCTGCTTTACAAGGGATGTACCAGAAGATCTGACTTGCACAGAAATGTCAGCCAAAAAGGTAATGAACAAATCAACAAAACACACACAAGAAAATCAGCAGGCCTAGATGATATTCACATCCCAGAGTTCCAGAGAAACTCTAGTGTGAGAAAGTTAAACTCTTAAATAGCTTATAACCTCCTGCTTAAAACAGCTTGGTACCAGAGAAGCGTGATGTCAATTACAGAAAAGGTCTGGGAGGGTAGAGGGAACCACGGACCAGTAAATCTCCTGTCTGTACATTAAGAATTGTAGTAACTATTACATGAAAACATAAATTTATAAAAAGCTCCAAATTAGTGGACCTGAAAAAATATGATCTATTGGTTAGGAGTCAAACTTAGGCTTCATAAGTCTCTTATTAAGGTACCAAAACCATGTGGACAAGAAAAATTTCAAGTGACGCACAATGCTTGGGTTTCCTACGGGCATTTGGGAAGGTTTTTCAAAGGCCTTTAAAAAATGAATTACTGCAGCAGGAGAAAAGAGCCATGAGTGGATAAACAACAGGTCAAGATAAGGAAAAAAAAGATAGGAATGAATAATGACTGCTATTAGGGTGAAGTCACCTGAGAACTGCACAGAAATGGGTGTTTTGATCTGTGTTGTTCAACATATTACCACATGATCTGTGAAAGTGAGCAAAAGAAGATGGTGAAGTTTGCTAATGCTAACAATTTAGTCAGGGAAGAAAAGATAAGGCCCAACTCGGAAGAACTGCAGATGGTTCTTACAGCACTGGGAGACTGGGAGGGAACACACCAGGTGAAAAGTCCATACTGACAAACACAAAAGGGAGATAGGTGAGGAAAAAGACTTAATGTTACATACACAAAACTCACAGGCTCTGAAAAACAGATAGTGAGGAGATCTTGGTGCTAAAATGTCAGTGTAACCTTCAGTTGTAAGCAGAAAACCAAATCAGACATTAGAACAAGAAAAAAGAGTAAACCAGATAAGATCACTATGTCACCATATAAATGCATAGTGAATGAATCACGAGTAACATGCAGTCCTCTATTTCAGGAAGAATACGATAGAAATAGTAAAGGGATGAAGAAGTGGGACAAGGACGATCAGAAACATGGAAAGCTTCTGTAGAAGGAAGGAGTGAGCAGAGCAGAAGAGGTGACAGAAGAGACACGCAGAGGTTCATAAAATCATGAAGATTATAGAGGGGATCAGAGGATTAATTATTTGCTGCCTCTTTCCATACGAAAGCCAGGGTGTAGCAACTGGAGGTAGCAGGAGGTAGGAACGTAAAAAGCTGACAAAGCTCCTTCTTCACACCACACGTTATCTGAGCAATCCCTTGCCACAGAATTTTGTGATGTTATGATGTTGCTTCAAAAAGCAATCAAACGGAAGTAAAGCACGGTAAGGCTATTAGACAGAGGTGTACCAATTCTGGATATAGAAATCCTTGATGACAGATGACAGAACATCCCAGGAAAACATGACCATGTTCTTCCACAGGCGTCGGCTACTGCCTATTGATTGAGACATGATAGTGAGCTAAACGAGCTCGACCTAGTATGGCTATTCCTTGTGTTTAATAGACCAATTACAAATTTTACCCAAAAGACAAGACCATGGAGCTTACCTACTACTTTTATTTAGCTGCTTACTTCGTAATTGACCAAGTAACAATATTTATCTGGGCTATTAAACCTCAGCTCCTTCCAAACTTACGTTTTTCTCTCTACTCTTTTCTCTCAAGCAAGAGAGGACATTTTTTTGCATCAGTTCCTAACTATAATTCCTAGCTCTAATACAGACCTAGCAGCTTTCATAAACGTATAATGGAGTTCTCTAATGAAGCCAAATCAGACAGTTCATCACACTATTTCTAGAACACCACCTAACCCTAGTTATCTAGGAACCACCTACGTTCTAGCCTTTAATTCCTACAAAGAAGTTGTCTTCCAGAAAAGTCCTGTTATATTCTATTTGTACCAAGCCAACTCCTCCAAACTACTCTGTGCATTTCTGTCAATATAGGAGAGAATTCTTTTTTGCAGAAAGAATATTTACTATATATTGAAATGCACATATGTACAGTTCACACGTATACATAAAGTCTATATAAAACCACAGAAAAACTAGTCGTCTAACAGATTTTATTTCCACGCACTTCTCATAGCACCTATACTCCTCATCTTTAAATAGTTGTTTTTCTTTTCCCACAGTCAGAGCTTTAATGAGAAGTGACCAGAAACAAATACCCAGGCCCTTCTGTCTTGGCTGAAATCCACATAATGCATGACAGCACAGAAGATCCCTGGCAGGCACCTGTCAGAAACTAACGTACCATAACTTAAGAGTCAGACTTAATTATCCAAGGAGACATTTAAAGAAAAGTACATGAAAAACGTGACTCAAGAAGTGCGACCATCATGTACATGCACTTTACTCTGTCATGTATGCAGAGGAACAATGTAAAAAAACCCCATCAATATCCTGGGAAAATTCTAATTAAAAACTGTATCTATTCTGTGTATCATATCTTACAATCAAAATAATTCTATTATTAAGGTTTGCTAGTAAATCAACTGTAGAATGTTAGAGGTACAAATACAATCGTTAAGTATTTTAATAAAGCATAATTTTTTCTATTTGCCTTTCTACTTTTCATGTGTAATTCTGATCAGCTGACACTCGCACAGAAAATCATAGTTTTGATTTAATGGTCTATAAAATCAAATTAACTTCTTTGTAAACTTCACACGGCTGGGTCGCCACATCTCTTCTCGCTATGGCTGTCCTAGCATATTGGCCCTTTTGTGTTCTGAAAAAGAGCCCACCAGCAGCAACAAAATGTCAGCCATACTTGATTTTGGGCAAAGAAATCACGTCTGTTCAGCTCACCACCTCACTCTGAGTTTGTACCTACCCTACTGCTCTTCTCTGAAAAGAATCCTTTGAGCCTTGCAAAGGGGCTCAGAGACAAACACAGAAACACACAGGGAAGGACGACGTCCTTATGCTTTGTGCTTCTGATCCCTACTCTCTTTAGACATTTCTAAATTTCCTGTTAAGTTTAAGGTAACGTGCAACAGAGCCAAAGGCTCTCATGCTAAAAGCTTTGTGAGTAGAGTGTATGTAAATGCAAACAAGGTAGTTTTTGGAAATCTACTCTGTAAAGGTGCCTAGTGTGCATGAAAATCATATAATACATGAAAATATAATTTTCTGCTTTTACAAATAAGCAGGAAAAGCACTGAAATACAAACCAAAGAATAACGAATGATTTATTACCTTAATTACACCTATCCAGGAGGGAAGATTATAAAAAAAGGTGCAATGTTTACATGTAAACTGTATAGTGAGATTCAGTTTAGCATAGATGGAAAACAAAAGTTTCAAGGAAAGAGAGAAACCTGTTACTTTAAAAGAATCAAAAATGTAGTAATAGATGTTCTGCCTACAATGTGAAAGACTTAACAAGAAAATGAATGAGTTGAAAAACTGCTTGATGTCAAACTAGTAAAAAAATAATCACTAGGGCACTAAAAATTTACTGAATACAACAGCAAGTCTCTGACACATTACAACTGAGTTTGTCTCAACAGCATCAGAAAAATTGTTCCCTTTTTTTTTTTCCCTTTTATTAGACCAAAAGATGCATTTCCCCTCCTTACCAGGCAACATTAGAGCTTAGAGCAACCATTTCAGCCAAACAGCAGCTAGCATCTTCACATGATACACAGCTTCTAATTTGATGGTATTCGAGCAAAAGGTGTCGATGAGGCTGAAAACGCCACGGCGCAGTGCTCCAGCCTCACACTTTCTAATCACAGCATGCCTGCACCCAGCACCAACCGTAGCCGCAGCTGCGCTGGTCATACATATGTAGCTCACACAAGATGTCTCTGCATGTAATCTTAAGCTGCACTTGACCTTACGGCAGAGCAACAGCCAATATACAGCTAGAGAGCACTTGAGCCCTTTTAAGCTTTTGCCCTTGCAGAGCCCTGAGGGATATGTAAAATTACCATCACATTCAACAAGCCCCGGTGAATGGTCTGGGACAACAATGTTATTCAGAAAATAGTTTTATCAGCCACCTGGAAAAAAGAATATGAAGCCTCGGAAAAACTTTTTATTGTGATACCAGTTTTCCATCCTCCTGCTATTTTTAATGATGACTAGGTGGATTTATGTAGGATAAAAGAGTAAACTGAGTCCTGACTTACTCTCCCTGAAGTATAACCTAAGTCTACAGAGCAGCGCTGGGTCGGACAGAAATTGGGCCAGAGTGCATCTAAGAACTGAACTCAATTTGTATAAACAAGCAAGCTTTATTTACAGTATTCCTTCATAAAATCCCAGGCTTAGAGTCTGCATGTTCTTTAAAGACTCCATTTATGTACACTTGAATGCCTATTTAAGCAAAAAAAAAAAAGAGAGCTTTCCCATGGAAACCGCACAGAGATGTTTTACTTCACACGTACACCACAAACAAGGCTGCTAACTTTCCATAATTTACTGTATTTTCTTAGGCTTGCTATTGTATTTTAGGATCAAATCTTTTGGAGAAGCTGCTTACGCAGGAGGCCACACACACATAAATAAATGACCTAAGAGAGGCAAAGACCGAGATGTGAACTGAGAGGAAACGGTATCTCTGCAGCCTGTAAGAAAATGTTAGTATTTCTGTTTTCCCTGTTTCTAGCTGGAGGAACAGGTTAAATTTTACGTTTAACTGAGAAACAAGCAATCTGGAGGCATTTGGAATCACATTATTTAATCAGGACTTTATTTGTCCATTAGAATTAAATCAAGCCGGAGGGAAATCCCTGGGCTAAGACAATAGCAAGCTTCAGTTATCAGACACTATCTCTCAGGGCGAATCTAAGGCAGTGGGGCTCACAGGAGCCAGGTGATTTTAAAAGCTGCTTAAGACGGCATAGAGGAAGATTCCATGGACTTCATCAGATAGACATAAATTGGTTCAATTACTTCAGCAAGAACACGAGCAGTTTTTCTCAGTGAATGAAAAAGATCCTGCTAAACTGATACTCTGATTTGAGAATTTGCCTTTTAGATTTAGGTGATATGCGTTTAAGTATGAATGCATACAATCTACCTCTATACGTGTGTATTTTAGGGGAGTAATTTTGCTCCTACTTATAATTACTACTGATTGTCTCAAGGCTACAACAAAGTAGTCCTCACTTCAAAAGAGATGCCTTATTCTGCTTGGGGGCTACAAAGATAAGCAAGGGTACCAAGACTTTCAAGTTGGAAGGAACTTTCCTGAAATGAAGGAATCGGATGGGCTTACCTGTATGAAAAACAAAACAAAACACCACAAAAAAAACAGCCCTGGGAGAAGGCTGGGCACAGAATCAAAGTCCCTTTGGCATGAAATTATGACAGCTCTGCCCATGAGTAAGCAGGCTGTGTTGAGTGGCTGAAAACAGAGGCGGGGCTTGCCAAAGTTGAGGATGAGGAAATCTCTGAGTGATGGTATTTCAGACTTGGTGGTGGTTCTACGAAGCATGAAGCAAGACAGTGTACATGCTTCAGTATGTGACTGGACAGCTAATGAACCCAGTTGGTGCAAAAGCTGTTCTTGCTGGTGTCTTAAGCTACAGTGAGGAAGATGATGTAAACTGATCCCTCAGAGATCCCTGAGAATGAGGGTGGAGAATTTGGTCTGGTACCAGAACATCAAGCGGAAGATCCTGTGACCCTAGAACAGTAGGGCCAGAAAGATAAACAGAACTCAAAGGATGCCAAGCACTGGGGAGACCATTTGGCTAAGAGGAAAAAAGACTACCTGTAAGCAAAACCTAATAGACAGTATTTAGAAACACAAACAAGTTGTCTCCGATTTATCCAGGCTAAATTTACTTCACCTGAGCAGAATTACATTGTTTCTAGATGCTAAATCATGTATCCTTCTTCTCTGCTTTTATTTGGGATGTTTTGATGTGGTGCTTGAGCTAATATATTTAATTATAATCCTTTCCTATATATCTACATATATTCCCATATAGTTAGTGCATAACATGGCTACAGTAAAAATAAAGTAGAATGAAAAATTATTTGGTTATGTTGAAACATGCTAACCTATTGTAAGAAGCCCTAGCAAGTATTTTAAACACTCTTCACATAAGGTGCTCAATTGTGTTAAAAATCTTTCTTAAAATATGCTAACACGTATCATAGCATCACACTTACTTTTCTTGATGCAGATTTATTTATGGTACATACTCAGGAATCACTAGTTGTTCCTGCAAGCAAAGTGCTTTTAACTAGAGCAGATTCTCTGTGACTCTGCAGCTCAATGGTAGTTATTTCAGACATCGCAGCACAGTTTCTTACCCCACTTCTCATCATCTTTCTCATATTATATACCCAGTGTAAAACTTCAATGCAAAGGCTCACATGTAAGAATGAATAACCTCACAGAACATACATGTGATAGTAAGTGTGCACACAGTGCTTTTAAAGGAACTGTTATAAATTTCAAGTGCAGGGCAGAGAATTCCGTTTGTATATACCCACTCATAAATGAAAGCACTTAGCAGACAGCACACAGGTACTTGTAAGCTTTCAGCTGCAAAAGAAATGCATTTTGTAATATGGTCATAAAAAACACCACAGTAATGCTTCCAGTTCTTGTTTCTTTTTCTTTTCTTTCTTTTTTTTTTTTTAAGAAAGTACTCATAATATTCTGCTAGAGAAAAAAGTAAAAAAAATAAAATCATATTTGATCAAGAAATGGCTCTCCTAACAGTACAGTAATAAAACCAAATACTAGCAAAAAAATTTCTATTGCAATGCATCAAAATCAAATGCTACTTGATGTTGTCCGTAAGATTTAAATTATTATGAAATCTGCAAATGCTTCAGTCAATTGTTGTTTGCTTTCATCATTTCCAAATTACAATCAGTCTCTGACCATGCCACTCATTTAATTTACACAGCTTGAACTACTTTCATTTGACTCTTATTTACGCATCTTTGTTAAATTAATTTAATCTTCTGATTGTCATTCAAATTATTCATTCCAATATGCCTTATTATTTATGCAGCTTGATGCCGTTACGTGCTGAGCAACTGATAATCAGCCTGCTTAAATCTGTTGCTGTTCTAACATTTTTACACTTTCCAAAAATCAAAGTACTGCAGCAAGGCCATTGCCCGTATCACTCCATTCACATAAAATCTGTTTTACTTCATTAGAAGACAAGGACTATGTATCTAGTATACAAAAGGGGCACAGCTGCCCACAGCAGCTTGCCCTCGCAACAGAACCACTCTGGGAAGGCTGTCCTGTCATCCCTAACTAAAGGGGATTCTCAGCCTGAAGTGGTGTCTCCCCAGACTGAAATAAGGGCTTGCAGAAAAACTGCAGAGGAAACAGCCAGAGATTTTCTATTTCTAGACAACAGAAAAAGCAGATTAAAAAAGTTAAATAAATAAATAATTATACATATATATTCAGACTTTCAGATAATTTTCTCAAATTCTGATAGGATTGCCTCCTATGCCAGATTGGCGGATTGCTCTATCTCTTCCTGTTCTTCCGTGTCTCTTTATTACAGCCTTACTCCTTATCTTTCAGGTTTTTCTCCCTTGCTCTCTTCAACTCACAGGCTTCTCTTCAGGGTACCCCTGACGCCAACACAAAACCATGGAGTTACCTGGACTGACTATTACCATGCAGATTACTCCTGCTGGGGGCTACCTTGTCTACTGAGATTGGAAGCTCTCCGGAGCAAAGATTGTCACTGCTCTGTGCCTGTACAATGCCTAGCGGAAAGAGTCTGCTTTTGATCAGTCCTCTGCACTTATGTAATAAGCATAATTAATAAAGTATCTGTCTACGCTCATATACATGAACGCTAGGACTATATTAGAACAAAAACAGGTTCAGCTTTTATAATGCTGGAAAAGGTACAGTTGACTCCATGAAATTTCTACTGACTGATGACCACGTAACAAATGGAATATTTAGGAGAAAACAGTAATCCCACTTACTTTGCTCTCTTGGCCATTTCATTGCCATCCCAGCGGGGGCTGTAAGGGTAATTCTTCTGGGCCTGGGAATACAGCTGGCCACTGTTAGTGAAGTGGTAGACAGATTGAAACGTTAGGGTTGGTTGGTCTCGAGGAAAGTAGAGGGGCAGGTCAACTGAAATGAAAAAAAGAAAAATTAAAAAAGTAAAAAATATATCATTGTATTTTTTCCTTTTTTTACTGGATATAAATTTCTGAATATATAATTTCTTTCTATTGATTTAAATGTGACAGAAAAGGAGAAATTGATGATTACTTCAAAATATATTTCTATATTTCTTACAGATAATGATTCCAACATACTGTTGCAAGAGACAGTTTGCTTTATTGAAGCATTTTTGTAATGTACATAATTAAAAAATTGTTTAGCTAGTGTATTTCTCTGTTAATCATAAATTTTACATGTAGTTTATTAAATTTAAATGTATTTTTATAGGAAAAATAATGCAATATTTTTCTTTTGAGTGAAAATTTCCCTTTCAAAAATTCACAAAATACATTCCGATTATGCTTTCCATCCAAGAAACAAACTTCTCTTTATCTGCTTTAGCCAATTCATTTTAGTGCCCCATGGACATAAGAACCATTATAATTTAATTTTACAACTGAGACTTGAAGTGGTTAAATGATTTGATAAAGCATGTAGACAGATTCAGTCACATGAGCTGGAAAAGATCTCAACTTGCTGTCATCTGTTAGACCAAAAACCGAAAAATCCCCACAAAACCAAAAACACACTGCAAAGTCATTAATATCCACAATATCTCACTAAAAATAAAAATCAGAACCTCTTAGTTCCCTTTACTTATCCCTGTCTCATGATCAGCTGACCTAGCTGGCAAAACAAGAAAATAGTCTACAACAGTTAATAACATCATCAGAAACTGGTTTTTAATTTAACTTTTTCATTGCTAAATTTATAGTTTATATTTCCTTGGTCTACTTTTAATTTCAGGAAGCTTCAGAAATCTGTACTTAAATTGAGTTATGACAACAGGCTTGAATTATTTACTCGAATTATTAACGAATAATTAAAAGAAATTCCTATTGGTGTAGCAATGAGTAAAATAAATTGATAAGATTATAATTCATTCATACAAGTCTGGGTTCTCAGTATTCTCTATTTGTCACTTCACAATCCTTTTCAAGGGGAAGGAAAGACTCCTAAATTAATAAACAGTTTGTAAGAGCTGGAGTAGGAACCAAAGCAGGTGGCAAAATCGCTACTGACAGAATTTGAAGAGAGGGAAAGGAACAATACAGGACTGAACCCATCCTCAGGCAGAATAGGATTTCCCCTCCAGTACACTTGGTAATGAACAATTTCCAATTTTTAAAACTTCATGGAGCAGAGATTCCAGCACTTTCTTTGAAATCTCTGCTCAAACACTGAGATATTACTGTAAGAGAGGTTTTATTATTCTAAATCCCATGCTATCATCCTGCTAGTTCCTTCATTTTTCAGTTTTTCTAATCATGTTTGAACACTTGGATGTGCATCAGCCAAACCACAGCTCCCTTTTCCTTAAATTACCCTTCAAGCTCGAAGAGTAAAACTGTTTGTAGCCAGGAAGTACACACCACTGAATGTGATATTCCAGCTGTAGTCTCAAAATACAACTAATCACTGTGGACGACAGCGTTTGCTCAGTTCATGACCCGTCTGAGCTACACGTGATAACTCCCAGAGTCCCGGTGACTCAGCTCACACAGCAGCTTCCAGCAGATATTTAAGTGGTAATAACATGGGCAGAGTTCTGCTAATTTGAGGGCCGATCACTGCTGTAACGAAGGTTAGACTCAAAGATTGCTCCGTCAAATTCCTCTTTATGAAATGATTATCAAATAATAACCCTGAAAAACCTTGGCGCATTTATCAGCAAGCAAGTTGTCTCCTCCCCTCGCAAATGGTCTGTGTGTGCCGCAGCCTCTGGAGGACTTCACCGTGGAAAGCAAGGAGCAAGGTCCTCCGTTTTAACGTTATTAATATACTTCTTCAGCTCTGAGTGCTTAAACTCTGTTCCTCTAGTGCATCTTTCTCCTTCTTAAGTACCAGCTCCTTAAAGGAAAATTACTTTGTATACTTGTGTATTTTATGACTGTGTGAAAGGAATAACAAACTTTAGCAAAACACTTGAGTAACAGTTCAGTCCTCCTATTTAGCTTTGTACTTGAGAATTTCTCTTTCATTAACTTTCCTTTGAATACCTCTGTCTACATAATGGGGGCAAGCAGCAAGAGTTTTCTTCCTGCTACCTAAAACAGAAAGTTTGCACTTGAGAGAAAGTATCTAGCACTACAAAAACTGTTTAAATGGATAATCAAGACATTGTTATCACTACAGAGATGCCTCCATTTGGTATGAGAAGCCTTTCCTTTTTAAAAATATTTTCCTTGAAAGGTACCACCAAAATACAACAGAGAACGTTTTCTTCTTTTATTAACCAAAACCTATATAGGAATTTTCAGGAATTACTTACATTATAAACTGTTAAATCAAATAATAAAATTAGATTTAAAATTGTGCATCCCACATCTGGCCAACGGCTGTATCATCCTGCGCTGCAAGCAGAGTTTTGAAAAATTTTACCTGCCTTTGATTTCTAACACTACTCTTTGCCTAAAATCACCAAACTCCCATTTTTCTTACCCTAGCATTTCCTTAATACAAGGTGCGAGAGGAGCCCAGACCAAGTAAAAAAACCTGTCCCTAATTCTGGAACACAACCACACCTACAAGACCAGTAAACAGGAAACAGCCTTGAGTTGTAAAGTGTTATACATATCTCAAGGTAGCCAGCTATTATTTCAGCAGTAGGAAGGGAAGGCAAGAACTCACTTCCGTTGTGGTGGATGCCCATCCATTGACACTGTGAGTGCAGAGAACACTCGGATTTGGGGTGAAACATTTTATCACGCATGAAAAATAAGCAAGTACCATTGGTAATCAATGCTAGCAAGGTGCTTTGAAGATAAAAGGTCAAATTCTGCTCATAGTCACACCGGCCGATAAGGAAATTTTTCTTTTTACCTGGTTGTATAGGCAATCTGACTCTCAATCTGTGCATTAATACAAAATCAGATCTGCCTTTATGCGACACATAAGGTGGCAAAGGTAAGCGTTATCATAATTACACCCCAGATGACATTTACACTTTGTCATGAAAAATGCATCACAGTTAAAAACAACGCACTGCTTTTGTAAATCAACACCTGAAACAAGCAAACTATAAAAGCACACTTTGGTTTGGCATGCTAGTTACCTAAGAACTACAAAACATATTCCTGCTGAATACAAGTACTATTTCCAAATAACAGCTGACTCACAAAGTACCCTGGTGATATGTCTGCAAAAAATAAGCAGATGACTCATGTCTGTGAATTCCTGAAAGTACCAATAGACCCCTTGCTTAGTCATCTTTTGCTTGGATGCTGGGTTCACGAGCTCTGTAAACTATAATGAGGGATCTAGCTCTTAGTAGGACTCTCTCTCCTTTTTTCCCTCTCTTCTAAGCAGCGCAAATTATCTCCCTAAAAATAACTTCATCTACGTAAGTGAGTCACTTCAACTAGCAAGCTTATACAAGTCATGCAGTTAAACAGTAATATTTGGTTATGAAGGTAGAAATCTTGCTGTCAAACTCAGATTTAAAATGAAAATTATGTCAGAGGAAGTCCCATTTACCACTTCTCTCACAGAAATAGAAACATTTCCTTTGGAAAATTTAAACAATTAGCTCATTCAGGAAAGTAAAGCTTTCTAATTCAGTTCCATGCTCAAAGTAATTTAATCCTGATGATTTCTTACTTTGGCTTTCCAAAGCATCACACTATTAACATAAGAGGAGCTTGAAGACACAGACTGGAGAAAGAAGCCAATACTATAGTAAAACACTGCTTTCTCCTGTTACAATTTACAGATCATTTTTTAAAAGTCAAGCTTTAGAAAGCCATAGCGCAGGGAAAATCACGTCTTTATGAAAGCTCTACATGAGCAGAACCTTGGAAGGCTGTTTTGGGTAATTAAGCATTGAGTAAATTCTTCAGTGATTGAACCCTAATTTTCCCACACAGTTCATAAGAAAGCAAAAGAAAATGGATTTGCTTGTTGAGAATGAGTCATGCTGTAAAGAAACTTAATTACAGTTTATAAATAGTTGAAGTTGCTCTCTTTTTGAAACGTAAGAAACTATCGAGAAGTAACACACAAATTTGCTTCTCTTGACTAAGTTAGCATTTAATGCCTACATATATTCAAAACATAGTTATGTTAAAGCCAATATCCTGATTCTTTAATAACTAAAAAACGGCAATGAATCAGCAAGGTTGAATTGTTCATTTTCTCAAAGAATGACCACTTGAGATGTGCAACACATTACCTAGTTTATTAAGCTTATGTCAACAACTATGGAGTTGATTTCAATAGCTCTATTAATTTTAATATATTTAGCATCTAATTTTATAGCTTTTTAAACAGAGTATCAAATGTGGAAGGGATGTCTCGGCAAAAGCATACACCGGTGCTGCTGTAGGGTTTCTGATAGAGAAATGCTCAGAAGAAAAAGGCAGGTTTACCACAGTCCTCTGCCTTTAATCACTGGAGAGAAGAGAAGGGAAAACAAAACCCTGCTCGAAATGCGTGCTGACCATACAAATATTTCTAAGTACTTAGATGGTAGTATTTTGAAAATTTTCCATATACTGTTTCCCTGTTCTAGAGAAAAGTTTTTTTCACCCTTTGTACAACACTGGATAAATGTAGATATTTGTTTTCACAGAAGTCAACACTTACTCATTGAATGCTATGCACTGTTTTAATGCTTGGATGCTACTATACTGGTTATCTTACTAACCTTCAGCATGCTTGATTTTGCTGCAGTTTATTGCACCTGTAATCTGTTTTGCACTCGTAAACACTGGCTGATCAGGATATTTTACTGCTAAGATTTCTACTTCTGCAAGATTTTATGGCCTGCACAACCTTAATTCAATCTCTGCTTGCTTTATGGAGCAGCCCTTCAAACACAAGATTACACCGTATTATTTCCAGTTCAGTTTCCAGGCTGGACAGAGCTGACCAAAGGAGACACTGTTCCAGTTTGCCCCATCTGACAGACTCTAGTGCTTTCCATTTATTTACTGCAGAATACTGAAGCCTTGCTCTGATTAAATATTTATTCATTTCTGTATGAGCTTTTCAATGTGATGATTCTAATTATCAAAAGAGATGATGATAGCTATATAAAATATTTCAAAAACTGTTTCACAGCACCTTCATGAGTTGAGAGGCTATTTATGGAATCCAGACTGGGAATGAAGGAATAAGGAAAGGACAGTCAACCTGTCTACTTATGCTGAGTGCCAACCTGTGGGACCCAATTCTTCTAAGTATTAATAGTAGATAATACTTTATATAGCCAAACTCAACACTTTCCAATGTTGACTGCCATAGTAGGAACTTCAGAATCATGATTACCGGACATGTGAAAGGTTTTGTTTAAATTATTTCACCAGAAAAAACAAGAAGGCTACAGGAAACATGTGCCAAACCCTAATCTCCAGAGAACACTGAAAAATCCTAGCCTGATACTATCCGTTCTCTTCCCGAAATCCCCTGACTCACTGCTTACTTATCATCCAACTTTGGCTAGAGACTGCCTCTGCATTCAAGTACTTCTGATGAAGTAAGTAATGGAAACAGGAAATACAAATTCCAGGCTCCAGAACTGTCTCTTGTTAGTATATACTCATCATCTTTTTGCTAGTTCTTTTTTTGGTTCACTAAATTTCACATTTTCTCTGCCTTTATTTGCAACTGAGCTTGCACTGCTGGGAAAAACAACTTGTGGATTTGAATGTGCTGCCTCAAACTGAAAAGTTCCTTGAACTCAGAGCTCTCCAGTTTTTATGATGAGTTAATATGGAGGAGACCCATGTGGGTCCCAAAGCAACTTGGTGGTAATGTATTATATAATGCTTCTTACACAGCTATCAAGCTCTATTTTAAAAAGAAAAAATCTAGTGGATTTTCTGACATGACTTTTCCTATGGGAAAGCTGTTCCAGACAGCCTGTACAATGGGTGAAAAATTTTCACTTAACTTCAAGGGGAAACAGCTATCTTTGGTTTTTACACAGAAATTCTGGTACAGAAGGCCTTTCAGGAATCACATTGGTCACTGTCCCTACTGAGAAACCTGAACAGAGTCATCCACAAGCATTTTGGGGACTGTACTGGCTAGCACAAATCTCTGCAGGGCAGGATTTAAGGCTATTTTGCCTACTGAATCTTTCCTCGACTCTTGTGTCCTGAAGGCCTTTAGCCTACGTTGTGTTGGCAAAAAATGAAAGGGCAAATTTGGCTCAAAACACACAGAATTACAAAATGCTCAAACTATCCTGCATTTGTGCGGGATGATGTAGTCTTGCAAGAATGAGAGAGCAAGGATGACAAATAACATATCAATGGGGTTAGTGTGGGATTTTAGGTTAACAGAGCACAGTCACAGGAATCTGAGGTTGTTAAATATTATTAGGGCTAACATCCCTTCTGAAGAAAAACAGGTTCTTTGCAGGAAGATGCTATTTTGAAATCAACATTTCAAAATTTCAAATGTGAAATCAAAAGCTGTTTATGGAATTTTAGCTGAGACACTTATGGCATTTTGGGTGTGTTGGCAATCACAACTGGTTTTGAAATAATTAAGTCTGCCCTTGCTATAGGAAATACCTACCCCATCAGCAAAGTCAACACTTAACATGGTGAGTAAGGTGACTTATATACAAAATAAATAAACGTTATGAAAATACAAGTAAGTACTATGAAAAAAGCCAACGATGTTTTTCCTTAGCTGCATCAGTTATATATCAACTAAATGTACAATATTAATCAATGGAAGATTAGTTAGTTTTATTTGTTTTGGTTTGTTGTTTTTTCTTTAAATATAAAGTATTTGAAGAGAATGGCATGACACTGTGCATCTATCTTGTGGTTGTCCTTCCACTGATAATGGGAACTACAATACAGTCCAGGCACCCGTGGGAACCAGATTTATGATTACTATTATTTTGATTTTTCTTTCAACATTACCAGTTGATACAGTTGTAAAAACATCCCATCTCTTTATCATAGCCTGCATCTTTAATTTTAAGCACCCTCTCCTTCATGCAAAACCAGCATTTTAAAAAAATGTGACAAAAATAGTTTAAATACCTTAGGTTACAGATGTGTGATGCAGAGTATCCGTAATTCTTTGTTTAGTCTTATAGAGGAACTAAGCAACAGATCAAATCTTCAATCAGTTTCCAGCTATGTGGTCAAAGACCATAAAAAAGTGATGTAACTTAACCCCAAAACTGCTTTATAATGCCTTCTTGCTTTGGAGTACCATCACCTGCCTCAACTAACTCATAGTCTTTTGAACCTTTACAGCAAGACTGGACTACCTCCTAAAAATATCCCATAGAATATCTCATAATCCTACATTGAGCCCAAAGAAATGACGTAATGGCCTCCCAGGTCTTTTCTTTCTCTAATGACTGTAACTGTGATTATTTTAATTAAGAGAAAGGCTTTTCATTTTTACCTCACTAGCTTCAGCTAGTGACATCTATTTAGCTTTATTTTTACTTCAAATTCTCAAAGATCTTCATTCCCTCCCCCTTCCGTTTTTATTTCCTTTTATTGTTTCTGCTGTAACAGTTTCTATAGTAACTTCTCTAAGTGCTGATGAGATTGATGCTACTAAAAGCTTCTTCTCCATCTGAATTGCTTGAAGCTTATACTTTAAATACAGTTGCAGTTTTTATGGGCGTAAAAAGCAAACTGTGCCCTTCTTGGCACAAGCTGGTGACCATTGCATGTTACTGATAGAGAAAAGGTGAAAACTTTTCCTCTGCTTTCCAAATACAGAAACACACTGCAAAATGCTGAGAAGTTCTAAGTTACTTTCCAGCAGGACAGGAAGACTTTTAAAGCATGTTTTTACCTGAAAAGCAGCTGTGCAAAACCATTGGCTTCTCTCATTGATACTTTATTAAGCTTATGAGGCCTGCAAATAAATTATTTTTCCTGTTATAAATGCTGCCTGGGATTTGAAAGGAAACTGATTTATTTCATTGTCATCTGTGATCAGCGTGACATTATCCTGCAGGTCAAGAGGACCCTTTGCTGACACACATAGTACCCTGTTCTTTCAAGCTCCGCTCCATGCAGACTTACAGCTTTCAAATAAGAGCCCAGTGCAATCCTGCTCAACCCAACCAGCCAAGTAAACCTCACCACAAATTTCTGAAGCTAAACTGAAATTTACTGCAGTATAGGCCCACTGCTTCTTCCCAGTCCTGAATATTACAATTAATCACTTTTGCCCTTGAAACCACCTTTCACATTTCTAAAGGCTTACCTCTCCGGTGCTCTTTCAAGACCTAAAGAACCAGTTTGTTGAACATACCCTTTTAAGCCATGTTTTCTAGACTTTAAGTTGTTTTTGGTGCTCTGTTGTGAATACTCCATTTGAGGATGAAGACAAATAGCAGGATCAGAACTCTAAACTTCAGGGAGCAGACTTTGGGCCATTCAGGGATCTTGCTCGTCCCATGGAAGAATCCTATGGAATAATGATCCTGGAGAGAAGAGAGGTCATTATGACCTCCTCCAAGGTCAAGAATGTTCCATCCTAACAAGGAGAAAGTCAACCAATAGTAGCAGGAGGCCTACGTTGATGAACAAGGAGTGCCTGACAGAACTCAAACATGAAAAGGAAGCACATTTGATGTGGATACTCTCTGAGCATGCAGAGACCGGGTTAGGAATATCAAAGCTCACCTGGAGTTGAATCTGGCAAAAGGAGTTAAGAACAACGGGATGGGTTGTTACAGGAACAGCAACAGCAAAAGGAAGGGTAGGGAAAATGTAGGACTACTGCTGAATGGGGCAGGGGAACTGGTGACAAAGGAGACAGAAAAGCAGTTTAAGCACTCCCTCCTTCCCCCATTTAAATATTTAAGTATCTCTATCACCAGTTCTATCTCTAAACCAAGGAGTACTTCTTAATATTCAAAAGTAAATAAAATATATCGATTTCATAAAAGGCATGCAGCAATTGTCTTTGTGTGCCATTGCTGTGTCACATATGGATTCTTAGAAAAAGTTTACTTTGGCGACAAACTAATTGTCATTGGGTAGAAGGAGAAAGGAGATACGGAAGGAGGATTCAGAAAATCTTTCTTTTCATGATGCAGCTCTTATAGAAATTTCATATCTCTAATAACCCTCTGATGTTCTGTATCACCCTGTTTTTATCTGAACGCATTGCCTGGTATCAAACCCAGGACTGATCCATGCTCATCATCTCCTTTCCAGACTGAAAACAAAGTATTTGCTTTCTACTTGCTACTATGAGCAATTTTCAACTTACTGTATTTCACGCCTCTAACGTAGTTCTCATCTTAAAGAAAACCAATCTGTGAATGCCATGTGAGACAACATCAGAATGTGTAGACACAAGACATACACACAGAGTAAGAAGAAAAAGTATCACGATCACTACACAAGCCTCAACTCTGTCAATGACTTTTTGTGACCTAGTTACTTTTTTCAAGACCTGATTGGATAAAATAATAGGATCATATCACTTCTCTATCTCAGGCATCTTTTCTGAGAATTTATTAGTTATCTGTCATATACTTGGGCACACAGTAGTTGTACTCTATTAGATAAGAAAAAGCAACAGTTCACTTTTCTGAAAAGTGCGATTTTATAAGAAGTTATTAGAGACCATTTCAGACTATTTGTTAAAGCACTCTTAGTTCCCGGAAGAACATAAATTAATGTCTACAGCAATAAACTACAGTTTTAAATGTATAGCAAATATATGCTTTTCTCAGAAATTACGAAGATAACTCACATCTACAGCAAAGTGACACTTAAAAATACTTTGCCAGTCCACCCTTGTCAGGCGATCATAAAATATTCATAAAACCTAATTCTTATCACAATAGTTGTTTCCAGTTTGTTGCTGTTCACATCAAGTTTTATGAATTGCCTTGTGTCCATTCTCCATTTTTAAGCAGAATTATAAATATGAATCTAAAACTAGTTTATAGTGAGTGACATGATTACAAAATGAACACAGAGAAACAGAAAAAAAGGAAAAGAAAACCTCTGTTTTCAGGTTCACTTGCATCTGTTATGAATATCTAGACATGGAAAATCTTATTCCATTCATGTACAAGTAAATACCCAGGATGGAATCAAAGGAACACAATGCTTAACATGCTCTTAATGACGAAAATTAAATTATCAGCTTTTAATACAAATTTCAAACTAAATCTAGTTGGCAGCATCCCTTAGAAAAAAGAGAAAATATACAAGGAAGAAAAATGATCAGCAAAAGGCTAATTAACTTTTCAAATGCTGCAGTTTGGTCCTGGGATTAGCCCCTGCCTATGCCAAGTTAAGTGCAGAACTGTGTCCCCGTGACTCAGGCTACTTCTCCATCACACTGCCTGATCCACAGCTGCCTTCTCTGCAGCTTCCATTGAATCCAGTTAAGTGATATGCACCTCACTACACAGGAAATGCCACATAATACTTTGTTTTGTGGTGATTAAAACAATGTACAGAGTTTTGAACTGCTCAGGGTATATTTTGCTATAGGTAGAACCACACGTGCTTAGGAACTTTCAAGACCAGGCTCAAAGAAATATAAGGAACTGACTAAAAGCACTGAGAGTCAGAGGAAAAGACTGCCTCATTAGAGACACTTATCTGCTTACTGAACAGTCAAAAAATTACTCCCCAGCGTAAGATCCAAGTGGCTTCTGACTTCTGCCAGCCAGTTTTACATGACTGGGCTTTGTTAATTTCCGGTTTCTCATTTAAGAAAGAAATGACATCCCTGTACAACCTTTGCAGACTCTTTTGATCAGCATTGAACTTCTCATACTTGACTCCTAAAATATTTATTTTATTATGCTTGACATTTCTGCTGAACTATCTTACTTTCCTGACACTATCAGTCATCACTTCATTCTCCTATACCTTGTTATTCACACTGTCATGTTCTCTTTTACCTCCTCCCTTAGTTTTCACAGGCACAAGTTCCCATTTTCATTAAAAGAACAATGAGAAGAGTAAAATAAAAGCACTATGTAAGGAAGCCAAAACACCTCATTAGATAAAAGCTCACAGAAGCAATTTAATGTAAAAATTTCACTCAATGCTTAGTCTTTTTTTAGGAAGCATCTTGGGCAGACAATGGTTTGTTTTTCCATTTTTCCATATTTTTTTTGAAGAGACTTCTCTTTCATAATCAGGGTAACTTCCCTGAAGAAATAGAGCCAATGCAATCTTAATTTCCTCCTAAGATGTTTGTCCTGGAATTTTAAGTGCTAATTGTGATGACTGCAAGACTCTGATACTGATAAAGAAGAACAGCTCTCAAAGTCTATCCTCTTTTAAGCTTCCAAAAAGTACACAAGCAAGTCGTCCATGACAGAAAATAGAAAAAAATATCTCTAAAACTACCAACCCACTCAACTGGTTATTCATACTCCAGTAGCACACAGGAGTCATTGAGCATATTCCAACCGCATTAAATGCTGTATCAAAACAACAAACACTAGCTACTTCTCATGTTTACATTTAACAAGATCTATAGGTCCTATATAACAGAGGGCTCTATGGCCAAAACTAGAGGCAGATAAAGGTTTATGGAAATATTTACAGGAATGTTTACACAAAACAGTCTCATGTTCTGGGTTCCAAATTGCTCAGATAAAACAAATATTTCTTACACATTTTTTATTACCTCAGTGACTGTGGAGTTATTGTGGTATGCATGTGATTTTTCAAATAAGAATCTGCAGAAACAATTTCAAAAAGAACAATAACTACAATCTTAGATGAAAGAAAATACTTTTGCCTTCTCACAGAAGCTCTCCTAAACCCAAACATTAAACACTAAGTGATCAGACACATGTTCATCCAGGAAAAAATCTTACATTTAAGCCTTTACCAAACCTCCTTGCTAGCCATTTACTACCACAAAGTCTAACTTGTTTATTTAAACAGCTGCAGGAGGAGTAGATGAAGAGGCTGACGAATGCTCTGTTGACTTTCCAGAGGTGGGGCAATCTCCTTTAAAGGGCAGGTAACATCTTAAACTACACCAGATGCCTGAAAAATTAACATTTACCTGAACTCCACAGATTATTGTTGCTCTACTGAGTGATCAAAACAGTGTCTGAAGCCTAATGAGTTACTTCTGCTTGGAAAGGTGGCTGATAGAACAAATTACTTCTTCAAAGACATTTTCTTTATTTACAGTGAGTGGGCACAAAGTCCTTTTTCTCTGAAACCTACTGGAATAAACTGCACATTCTTTGCACAGAAGTGTAAACTTGTCTTCCCAGCTTCTAATGCACTTTCCCCAAATGTCCTATTTTTTTCCCCTCCTCCCAAGTCTCATCTGACAAACATGGCTACTAAAAATTCTTTCTTTGTGTCTTTATTTTCCAAGCTGCTTTCTGAGGCCATGGACAGATGTGCTAATCCAGATCCAAAACAGGTTTATGTGAGTGAACCCCAGTTGTTTAGCTCAGGCCATCAATTCAACCCACGTAAGCTGACTGCATTGGCACACATCGCTCTGCTGACAAATGGCTGCAGATAACAATATCCAAACAGGAAAGCATCAGAAACTGGCATTGATGACTTCCAGCAAAAAACCCTGAATCCAGAAGCAGGTATCTGCCCAAAGCCTGATACTCATCGATACAACCTTCTATGACCCAATTAATTTTCTAGGACCCTTGCTTGCTTCTCTCTCTTGTGTAAAAACCTCCTTCTTGCTGAGATGCTGCCTATTTCTGATCTATTCTCTGACAGGGGTAACTGCATAACTGACCAGATAGGTAAGAGGGTGGACCACAAGCTACTTCAGGTGGGACCCCCATAGCAAGCAAGCTTGTTAATGAAACTTTAGCCTTTACATGACCAGCATTTTGGACCTCCTGGATCACTGGTATTACCCAACACAGAAGCTGAAATCCCTTACAGTTAGCCAAGATCAGTGGTAGCAACTAAGTCTAAGGTCCCATAGAAACTTAAGATACAAATTTTGGCAGCTTCCAACATTCTCCATCCCCTGAAATATTGTTCAATGAAACAAAACCTTTTTAGTTAAATATCTGTCCTTTTCAAGTGGTCTTAAACAAGTAACCACTTGCACAAGCAGTGTTTCATTTGCTGTTGCAACCAGTCCAACTTCTGTCAATCTCCTTTATGCTAATGACCTAAAAATCTCGTAAGATACAGACTAATATTGAAAAGCCTATATAGAGGTTGCTTTGGAGTCCTATTCTTGTGTCCATACCAATATGGCTACTTAATTCTTAAGTGTGCACAGATAATATAGCTAGTGTTTGTATTTATATAAGGTATAAATACATAGAATGTACGCAGGAACAAATCCATGAGAAAATATGTCTCCAAAAACTAATTCTATCTGATTTATAAATAAGAAGAGCAAGAAATCAGGAGTATATTGAAGTTTACTTACAAAGCGTCATACTGAGACTCACTCATAAACAGTATCAATATCAAAAGCACTAAGCCTGATTAACAATTTCCTCTTCCGTGCGGATACATTAACTTCTCTGAATGTTTATTTCTTCTGTCATATATTTGAAAGCACCTGATAAATTTTTAGAACTAAACCACTAAAGCAATAGTTCCTTTGACTGCTCTTTGATCTAATATAATAACTTCAGCAGCTACACTAATCTAATGATTAAGTTTGCAATTAGGTAGCTCTTCTGTGTTTTAAGGGAGAGTGGGTAGACTTTGCTCTTCATTCTGTAACTACTGCACAAATAATTTTTTTTTTAGCAATTGAAATTTTTCTCAGGTTATTGGGATTTGGCAATCCAGGATTACTTTGCCATTTCTCTCCTCTTATCTTTAATTCAGTTTATTCAAGAAAACTATTCTGAGTAATTTCACTTCTAATGTGTTTTGCTTCATAGTTCCCAAACAAGTTTGTAACTTTGAATGCAAATAGTTGCAAAAAGACCCTAAAGTTCTTTTTGAAATCTCTGATGCATCTTTGAAAGGAAATTCAACTCATGTTAGAGTTTATATATCTTGCAATCTCAATTAAACCTAAAATTTTGACCAAAGTTAAGATGCCAGTAAGATTTACTATGGTTCCTTTCATTTGATTTGCCATGGTGCTTGCCGTATACTGACCTATTTATTCTTCTCTGAATGCTTTCTCTGCATACTGTAGTAAATATATGAAGTAGAACAGTTTTGAACTTATGGCTATTTGTCCCAGACATTTTATTAGATGATTGCTAAATATTCAACCATAATATACATAGTTATGTCAGTGGTTAAGAGATGAAAGTCTACATTACTTCACTCAGGAAATGAAGTGCAGGTTTCGGTCCTTTCATTGCAATATCCTTCAGTGCATGGAACATAAATGTTTTTGCAGTGGATTGTTCAACAAGCCGGTGATGCAATGGCTTATACAGTTAAGCCACTGTATGATTTCTAAGGCCACAGGGTTAATACATAGTGATAAACTATTCAGTTATAATTGTAGCTTTCATGCCAGTTAAATTGAGTGCTGTGAATATTACACAGTTAAAACCTACTCTGTTATTTAACAGAAATTTGAATTTTGATTCCTCTGAAATCTAACTGCTTCAACATCTATTACATGATATTATCCCAAGGCAAAAATAAAATCCATAGGAATTTTAACACCGACAAAATTAAGCCAAACATATTGGAGAGTAAGAAAGGAAGGAAATCTTCAAGAAGGTTGTACATAAAGAAGCAACATCTCATAGAAGACAATCCCCCAGTGACCAATTCTCAGTTGTAGTTGAAGAGCAAGGAAAGATGTAACAAGGACAATTTTTCAAATAAGATCCGTTTTCTTTCTTCTTTCCACAACATAAATGATATTAATCTGATGGAGGTTTTCTAATTTCAAGTTTTCTAGAGCTCTTACGGTCATTATTGTCTGGAAATCTTTAGCAATAAAGGGATCAGTGAGACCATTTTTTATGATCTCCAATATAAGACAGGTGAAGGACTTCTCTGAACAATGGCAATCCCCACTTCTTGCTTCAAAAACTCTGGGACAAATTTCTATGATGTAATTTTGACACCATTAGCTTTCCACACAAAAAGCTAGCCCACAACCAAAAATGAGGTAATCTGAAATATTCCAATGCTACAGTGCTAGCAGACACCAACTTTGCAGCTGCCCAGATTGGATTACAATTATTTTAAAGACTAGAAGCGTAGCAATCAAAATAAAGGGCAATATAATTGAATTTTCTCAGACAAAAATATCTTTGATACCTGTGAAATTCCTCTAACCATATGGAAAAAAAATAATGCTACTGAAGTTAACAAGTGTAAGGTAGTAACAAAGCCACGCTTACTCATTTCTAAATGCAGTAATTCCTGTATATTTAAGAATGTCTTTTTGAAAGTAATACAGTCTTGACTTAAATATTTCAAATGACAGCAAATCTAGCCACATGTTGTAGCAAACTCCTAGTTGTGCTTATGCAGTTTCAGTCTAGGAATAACTTTTGGCTCCTAATGACAGTACAGTATTATTTCTCATTCAACATATTTTCCCTACACTAAAGTGTCTTCACTATCATTATCAATGCATTAATTCCTGACAATTACATAAGATTCTAGCTATTCTCAGGTTATATACAGCATTGGTCCTTGTTATCGACACTTTTGAAAGGATGAATTACAACTGTGTTATTACCAGAAAAATTTCCCAGGACGCTTTTGGTGTTCTGTGGCAGGCAGTACACTATCCATGTGGATCTCTCTCCTTCTCCAACTACAAACAGGATTTTGTGTTTTCAAAGTGTCATGGCCACATCAAAAATACATTAAGCACTGGATAAAAATAGCTAAAACATTTAAATTGTTTCCTGTAATTGTATTTTTTCCCTTTTGAACTGGTATCTTCAAGAGGATAGACATTTATGCCTGAGGCAGAGTTACTCACTGTGAACAAGGAAGCAAAAATCTTTCCACATCAGCAAGAGAGTAAGCTTTGTGAAGCCTTCTGCATCATATTCCACCACACCACTATCAACAAAAAATAAAAAAAAAATAATACAATTTTTACCTACCATTCATTCTAATACTGTACAATATATATGTAAATTCTGTATTACAGGGATTGGTGGGTTTTTTTGTTAAATTGTTCAGAAACTTCCAGTATTTGCTTTATTTATTAACCTTTACAATTTCTTAGTTAAATAAAAATTAGATTAAACTTCTACTCTTAATAATCTTCTTATTTATGCTGTGGCATTCGAGTTTCTTACTTGAAGAAAGGCCATATTCAGTTTATATAAATACACTTGAAAATGAAAGGAAACCTGCTAATGCATCTGCAGTACTGAATTGATAAAAACTGTACACACACAAATTCCCTGTACATTATTCAATCTTAAGATAGTTCATTAGCACTGCAGTGACAGAGTAAAATTGAAAATGTGCAGACTGAAAAGAGTTTAAATTTGAAAATTCAAAAGAGTATATATACAAAAAAAGCAAAGCATGAGAGCATATAAAAAATTAAATATAGAAGACTCATTCAGTATTTGGAGTGTTTCATCCAACAGAAGTCGGCATTCTCTAAAATTTAGTCTTAAGCAGTATCAGGACTCCTGAGCCACTTCACAAGTGAAATAAAATCATAGGCACACCTGGGCCGTTTCTATATTGTAGTTTTCTCAAAAGAAAAAGAAATATCTTGTTTTCATAAGGATTGCGCTTGCATCAGCTCTATCCACTCCTCTGAACAATACAAGTCATGGTTATCTATCTAGAGTTGTATAAAATCTGCATGCTAGAAGCCAATCCTTCTTACCCTCAACTTGGGAGACTTGAGAGTCGAAGGGCTCTGGAAAATCCATACCATTTGGCATCACCACTCGGAAGCAGAAATCCCCTCCTCACACTGAGGAAAAGCACTGCTGGCCAGGCAATTGCTATTGCATCAGCTCCTGGACTCTTGCTCAAACCAGGATTTGGGTAGGAACCCTAAGTGCCCACCCTTCACAGTGCCAGGGTACCCCTGATTAGCTGATTCGTGAAGCTAACGTGTCATCATGCCAGGCCACGGACCATAGAACTGCAGGAATTCAACACGACCCGACAGCCCTTTCTCTCTCAAGACAAGATACTGCTCGGTGGTGGGAACAGCTGGTCTCCCAGTCCTGCCTTCATGCCGAGCAGTGGTTTCTGGCTCCTGCAAGGCTTGGAACTGTACCCACTTCCCCATCCTCACACCTCGGTCACTGCCTATTACTGTAAGACCCCTCCAGTCATTTATTCAGAAATGAGCACATTTCTCTTGCACGGAGAAAATCCCTGCTGTCCTTTCCCCATCATCTGCTACATTCTAGTAAAATCAGATTGGCAACTGGCAGAAAAATAAAGTAACACTGAACTTCATTCTAGTACTGCTACGAGAGACAATCTATACACATCATTCTGCGTGCAAAATGACCAAATTTCATCTTATCCAGTGGATAGCAGTCACATAGCCAAAGGCCATGTGCAGAAAACAACACCTTCCCCCCTGCTAGAGAAAATAATGCATCAAAAGAAAACTTACGTTCCAAAGTGACTCAGGAAAGCTGCAATATACTCTCTTCTCTTATGGTATCCCTGAATAACATATTGTACCTTAAAAAAGAAAGAAAGAAACAAATCCAGAGCTATAAAAAGAGAAAAAAACCAAAGGCAATGCTCCCAATTTGTCATATATTTCTCGTTAAAGAAGATTTATGTTCAACATGGTAGTAGTTCTGAATCCTACATTTACTTTGCGTGATTTCCCAAAGAATCCTAAACTGCCTTTAAAACAAACAGCAAACCTTGCACATAAAAAAATCTTCTAAAGAAATCCCTTCCCTCAGAAGTGAGTGAAACTTAAGTCTTTCACAATATATTGAAGCACTGCTTAACTGCAGAAGATAGAGAGAAGAAAAGAAATGCGAGACTTTGTGTCACTGAAGTTTGACCAGGAAGCTGTGATAGGCAAATCATAATTACCTGAACTTACAATTGGTTAAGTGTCAAAATAACATTCTGGTTATAAAAGAAAAGAAAAAAAAAATAGTTCACAACTGATCTTGGGTGCTTTCTGAAGACTGCACCTCCAACAAAATCGTCTTAACACTAAGCTCTCTCAGTGGTTTTGTGCTGACTCAGGGAGCCACCTACTCAACTGTGAGCATCAATTTCTGAAGCATTCTGGGTTTTGAAAGACTTCCACCCTGGCACAGACAAAATCCAACACTGTTAAACTTGGAAGACTTAAGGCAAAATTCTTTCACACCATGTATGTTTTCTTATTGATTTGAATGGGATTACTTAGTGGAACAGTGTGAACAGGGTTCGACCCATAACAGAAACAACGCACATGCTGTCAGGCTGGAAGAGCATCTGGTTTACAACTGGTTCCTTCAAGTACTTACAGTATGGTTCCATATATGATTCCCTGTGTAAAGCCCCTTGCCTTCCTGTATGAAAACTAGCATTTTAAAAGCCTTTTTCCCCCACGGAACATGAAAAGGGCAGGAAGAATATTTTTCTTGGCTATAGTAATACTAGAGTTCCTTGGCTGCAAACACTTTCATAAATTTTTTTAAAAAGCCTTCATACGATTACTGCTGAGAGCTATCTTGTACCTCTTAAATTCTATTTATAAATTGGGACTTATTTCATTTTATAAAAAAGAGCTATGATTATTTTGAAGGCTTTGTGTGGGATCTGAAATGTTATTTTGGGAAAAGGAAAACATATGATAAGTTTGCTTAAGGAACTTTGTTCAAGAAAGGATAAAAACAGTCCTGTATATTTGCAGATTTTAAAAACAGAAAGTAATTTAAACAGAAAACCACAACAAAAACAACTCTAAAGATAGATTCCAATATAATTATGGAAACACATTCTGAAGAACTTTTTCTAAAAGATAAAATTATTTTCCTTGTTTGGACAAATGAAGGTAAAAATAATATATAAATACAAATAGGAGGTCTGTAATAGACAGATTGCTAGATGTTGGCTCGTAAGCTTTCTTTTGAAAATTACACTTAAATAAAGAAGCAGCTTTCAAAATAATATACTCACTCTTTTTTATTTAAACAGTAAGCTAACTAGAACACAACCTTTTCTGCAACCTTAAGTAGCTATTACTGTATAAACACTCACATAGACTGCTGATTCTGTTCATTTGGATGAAACAACTGAGAAGAAAATCACTGAAAGCACTCGAAACCTACAGTGATTACTATGGTATGAGAACTTTGATATCTTCCAACTGGAAAAATAATACGCAAACTACACATTTGTATTGACTTGCAAAATAATAAGCTACAAACCAGTGTTGTACCATACAATAACATTTTATCCCAAATCATAACATGTCACAATAAGAAAAATCCACTCCAAGATCTGATCCCAAACACGCTTGTTTTATCTAAAAGACTCATTACATTCAATGTTCAGCTCTTATCAAGAAGGTAATTCCTTATACAGTTCCCCTTAAGTATGCCCTGTTTGGACTACCTGGGAGAAGAAAAACTATGTCTGTGGAAATGCTACAACGTGTTACTGCAATACGGTAAAGTACATCAGGGAAGGGAAAATTGAGTTCTCTTTACTAACTTACCTTGTTCGTTAGCAGCTGGCATACTTGGGGTACATAGTCGATAAGACAACCTCCACCAGGAAAGGCTGGGATGTGAAGGGCAGATGATCCTCCAAGCGCACTAGAAATAGAAGTTAATTTAACAGTACATTACACGGACAGTCCCTGGGACTTGAAAGTGATTTCTACTGCATCCTCTTTCCTTATGCTTTTCCAGAGGGCCATGATCAAGGAATTTTATTTTATGCTGTGGCAATATAAAAAGTATTGACTGATACAGTCTATAAAACCAAGTCATAACATGATCCACTGCAATGCAACAACTTTAATCAAGAGTAACACTAATGCAAAGCATCCTCTCAGGAAAGAGCTTTTTTGTTGTAAACAGTTGTATTTCTTAGCCAACATCAATAAGATGCAGAGCACTGTAGATAAGGTAATTTGTTATAGTTAGAAGAGTTTGAGTCTTAATTATTCAAATTGCCACATTCAGTCAAACCAACTAAGAATAATCAAAATTATTTGGACTGAGGAGTAATAGATGACCAGATGCATGTCAGCCATGCTATTTACTGCAGTTTTGGGCCCCCCCAAAACATACAAGATGTTAACCTACTAGATCAAGGGGCTAGTGGGCCAGAAAGATTGTTAGGTACACAGTGTAACAGGGGATGCTAAAAGAAATTCAGTTTTAAGAGAAGGTTGGAGAGGTGAGAATATTGAAGAATTAAGTTGAAGGCACATTGTTACTGAAGGCATATTGATGCCTTCAATTATCTAATCAATTATCTAATATCTAATTATCTAAAAAATATAGAGAGGATGGAGCCAGAATCTTCTCGGAAGTGCACAGTGACAGGATGAAAGGCAACGCAGACGTGCTGCAACAAAGGAAGTTCTGCTTAGCTATTCGGAAAAACGTTTTCACAATGAGAGTAATCAAATACTGGAAGACAGGCCCAGAGGGACTGGGGAATCTCCGTCCTCAGAGGTGCTTAAAGCTCAGCTGAACAACTGCCATGAGCAACCTGATCTAAGATGGCCCTGCTCTGAGGAGGGACTTGGCCAGATAACCTTCAGAGGTTCCCTCCAGTTTACACTGTTTTATGATGATATTCCCTGATTCTATGGTTTTGTTCAACCCCAAAGGAAATAATACAAACAAAGATATTAAGTCTGCCCACGCACAGACTGGAAATCTGAACGGTAGAAATGCACAGAAATAAGGTAACTTCAGAGATGCATTTCATCATAAAATAACAGGTTGGAAGGGTCTCGAGGATCACTTGTTCCAACCTTTCCTGGAAAAAGCACAGTCTACACAACATGGCCCAACACCCTGAACCAGTGTTTAGGCACCTTAATCAATTGCCTTTATCACAGGAAGGAAGACTGAAGCATGACTGTTATTACTGAGGGTAATAGCTTCTTCAGTGTGGAAGTATCTAGTATTTTTATTTAAATCGGGTTGTATAAGGCAAGAACCAACTAAAGCCCATGCTACTTTCTTTTAGCAGTACTGACATAAAACTTTTGCATAGTCTTTTACCAATCAAAAGGGATATGAATTTGCATTACACACTGTGGCTTACATGATTCACTAAACATCTAGAACCTTGTTGGGTACAATTAAAAAGCTTCAAAAGCTAAATTACTTTGTGGCCTCCTGTTTACATGCTGTTTCCATGAAAGATTAAACTGGCTGGAAAGAAGTTTCTTCTCTGCAAAATAAGGCTCTTATTCTTCAACAGGGCCTGCCCTTATATTTTCCTCAATACTTGATAAGCTATCACTTTGGTAGGTACAAAGGTCTACAGTCGTACATCCCTTTGAAGGAACAGAGACTACATAAATCAAAAAAATGAAATTCATAATGAGGTATATGGAAATCTGCTACTCAGGCAAAACAGTCTGGGTTCAGCAGACTGTTCACCACATGGAACAGTTCTGCAGGTCTGGATTTTGCATATGCAGTGATGAAAGAAAAAAGCCTTGAGTACACCACAGCTACATAAGGAAAAAAAAAACAAACAAACTTCCAGCAGAATTAATAGTTGAACAGGATGGGGTTTGGGTTTTTTTTTTTTTTGTGTTTGTTTTTTAAACAGAATTCATATTCTGCGCTGCTACCCTCTTACTAAAATTACTCACAAGGGAATATAATTTTGCTACTTGTGGATGTTAAAAACAGTGAAGCGTGACTATTAGATTATTACTAAGTTGGAACATTTTTGAAATGGTAGTTTGCTCTCAGGAAACTCAAAGTGTACTGGTCCCATCAGTCTTTAATGTTGGAGAATGAGAGACTTGTCCCTCCTGGTATGTTACAAGTGGGTTGTGAGCCTTATTGTAATCCCTGGCTTTCAGTTTATTAAACTCTTTAAATACTTATGTAAATATAGCCATAAAAGCCTCCAATCTCATACACAGAGCAAATGGTACTGTCCGTTTTGCATCCTGCCTTGCCTCATTTGCAACCAAGTCTAAATTCCCCCCCAGCATGGAGATACCACTGGAGACACTCAGATGACTAAAACAGGAATCACAGGCTCCTCTCTCAGTTACAATAACAGGCATAAAATTAGGAGCAATCTCTAACATATTTCACATGCAAAAAAGCTCCCATGCCTATATCATCAGCTTCCAATACATCTTCCAGACTGAATTATTATGGTTTGTGAATAAGGATTTCCCATTTTACCTGTATCCATCTTTTGAACATGGTCAGTCTATAAAAACTTGTTGACATAAATGGGAATTCAACCCTTCTCAAATGAAAACCAGACTACTACAAGGTGTGGTTTCTGAAAAATAGGTCCCTCCACGGAAAGAAGGCTGGAATTTCTAGTATAATTATCCTCTGAAAACAGAATAAAGATGTAACAATATGTAATTTATGTTCTGTAGAAATTATTACGGGTAGGGAAAATTAAGAGTGGACAGGCATCTTTGTTCCCTTTATTGGGCCAGAGAATCTGCTTATTAAATATTTTAATACAATACTGCATTTTTACTGACCATCTCAGAGCTTTCCATAAGCATTCAGCAATTAAGGTTCATCTTCCTCATGAAACCGATATTTATCTTTTATTTTTATACATGTAAGGAAGCTATTGCGGAGAGTTTGATTTGACTATGCAGTACTATGTCTCTACTGTGCCAAAGGAACATACAGAACCTCACAATCATGAGACAGGCAAGGGACTATAATAATTCCTTTGACCCTATAATAAACCTGCAGTTGAAGAGAGAAGTGACTAACTCAACGTCAAATAAGAACCTGTAAAAGGTGGAGGGAAATATGTGTAAAACTGAGAAAATTAGGCCAGGGAATTTCAGCATGCAGCTCAGTATCTAATGATTCTTTATGAGGTCACTCAAAGCCCAATCAAAAGAAAGGTGTACAAAAAGAAAAATGCCATAAGAAGCCTTTTATAAGTCAAGGAAATTCCATTTGCCAAGAGATTCCACTAGTGCAAGCTAAAGACTCCTGCATGTCAAACCTGCTTTCCAGATAGCTGGGCCTCTTGGGAGATAGATCTTACATACCTCTGTTTGTGATTAAGCTTTCCTTCTTGTTATCCCTGTTATAGACTCCTCATAAATAAAAAACAGTTTTATACAAAGGAATAAAACCAACTATAACAACACACTATCAGGTTTGGTGATTTCATTGTATCAAGATGACAAAAAAATAACCAAAACCCCAACAAGAGATATGATGAGAAAGTTATTCTGTTTTTAGACACAGACAAATTAATTAATATTGCTACCGTACACCTGCCAAAGTCTAGCTTCAGCACAACCAACCCAATTGTGTTTGATTTTTATATAATTTTTTCCAGTAACCTGCTACTCTTTAAAGGCTAAAATTCTAACAGATTCTGATAGCGGCTTTCTATAATTTATCATAATTCACGAAGCAACAGTCTTAGTGGATGCTATTTCATTAGGACCGATACCGGATGAAGATAAATAGATGGTAGATCTACTTATCTGTGAGAGAAGTTTGCACAAACACCATGGAACATAGAGACTAAGATCTGTTGGGCTCAGCATTTTATACACTTGCTGTTACTCTAAACCTACTCAGCTTTGCAAGCCACCTTCTTACACCTCATTTTAAGACAGATCAGAGACTCCCTTGCAACACGTTCGTGCCCTCCTGGGCTTCCAGAGTGCCAGACACAATGTGGTTCTGATCCACGATCTGTGAATTAAATTGGAATTTGTGAGGAACTCACTAGTAAATTCAACAAGAGCAGCAGTCAGCCTCCATTAATAGCAGTTTTGTTCTATGACATGCTGAAATACAAGTGCAGATTGCGTAGCTGGAGTACGTTTACATTTTTGCTGTTGACTGGTGCATTCCGAGTGACTTGCTCTGTCTTTCTCTCAATAGATCTATTTATTCAGGCCCTCATACAAAATGCAAAATTCTTTCCCATTTCTCGATAGCTTATAATTACAATAAAATATCTTTCTCAAGAATTGATCCTTTTTTAAAAAAAAAAAGTTTCACAGTTTACAAGTTTACAGAAGTGACTGTTGTTGTTCCTGAATAACTATGTGTAAAGAACCAATTATTTCCCCTTCCTTAAAAACATCACTTCACTTGAGAAGAAGAGTACTTCCAAGTCCCAAGTCAGAAGACTGGGTGGTTTGGCAAGGCAGACTTATAGGAATGAAGGATGATACTCCGACTCCCATCCCTAACTCACCTCCTTCTCTGCAACTCTCCCCATGCTCTCTTGGGCCTGTCTTGTTCCCCTAAACTCCTTACATTCACACCATGTCATCCCTGAAATCCATTTAGCTTCCCCCTTTCTCAGAGCAGAAAAATCCAGGTTTCTCTACATTGCTGGGAAACTTCTGGGCTGACTCTGAACAATGAGAACTATTTAAAACTATCCCCTACAACCTGTAAGGTCCCACAAGAACAAAAATATCACAGTTTATGTGCTAACACAGGTTACAATACTACAGTTAAACACCCATACATACCAAATATTGTCTATATATTTTGCCCTCTCTCTCTCCCTCTGTATATATGTTTTGCCTTTACCTGTTACTATGCTCCATCTCCCAGAATTGCATAAGCTTATCTTTGAAAAAAGTATCACAAAGAAAAGAACATCACAATGGAAAAGTTTCATGCTATTAAAAGGATGTACCTTGCAAAATGGCAGTTATTTTTGCTTCATGGTAGGAAAAAGTAAAAAACATGTATTTGGAAAGGAGGCCCAGCACTGTAAAAAGAATCATACTTATCCCTGAATACAGTGTGAACATAGCATTAAAGAGCTTTGTATCAAAAGAAAGTGGTACATAATACTGACTGCACTCAACAATGTTCCTAATCCCATGTATTCTTTCTACAAAACCCATATAAAATAGGGAAATGACAATTCCAATGACTGTGAATGATACAGGTGAAGATTTGTCTAGCTTTGAAATTGTAAATAAACAAAAAACTTGCCTCTGCATGGAAAGCCTTTTAACTAAGAGCTTTTCTTTCAGCGTGGTCAATGTTAAAACATGTTCAAATCTATGTACTAGCCATGTAAAGTAGATTTTAGACTTTAGAGACCATAGTCCTTGCTTTTACTAGGATACACCCTTCTAAACTCTCCGTAAGTTTTCACCTGCCTCATTTTGAAACAGAAGCAAGTCACAGACCTACAAAAGCATTTAAAGGGTTCGTTACTCATGAAGGCTATAAGCAAGAGTAGCCTGAAGCACGAGGAAAGAAATTCCCTTCTTTTTGCTCTTTTTTCCTTGTTTGAGAGTCATGTTATGGGCTTTGATCTCCTTCCCCGTTCTCCTTCTCCTTTGTTGCTGAAGTAAATAGTTGACTTTTTTTTTTCTTTTGCAGTTTCGTCACTTTAGTACATTACACCATTTGGCACAGGAGACATGAGGAACCACATCAAATAAAAGCACGTGACCAGAAAAGCTGCCTGACCAACCACGATCCCAGATTTGCTGTCAGTTTACCATTTTTCAGACTTATTTGACCGTAACCAAATCCCCCCTATCACACAAACAACGTGCTGCTTGGCAATCGCCTTGGGATACAGCTTTAATCAGCAATACAGAGCTTAACAGTAAAATAACATAACATTACTCTTGTTACTGAAAAATTGGAGAGTCTAGGTTTGTGACAGAGTTTTCTGCCTTTTCTAGCAATACTGCATTTAAAGCAAACATAATTAACATATTGCTTGTCCACTGTTGAGTGTAGAAAAAAAATATAACCACAGATAAACCTAGAAGGAAAACTATGCCAAATATACTTACTTGGAAAAAGAATCCCAGTCAAACTCAGACTAAAAATCTGGCCATTGGAGCTGAAAGGATAATACCATCTTTTTTTCCCTTGACCTACTAGAGGTTCAGGGCAAATACCTCTGAGATCCTTCTGACTACTGACTAGAAAGAAAAGGCAAAATAATCACTGTAGAAAGGAAGTACTAAAACCAAAATGTACTTCAGTTTCACAGACTTTGCAGAAAACTGCAAGTCAGACTTGCTGAGGCTTATTTGCAGCTCTTCTGCTGACTTCATATGTTCTAGCAAGTTATTACAACCAGTCTGGTTCTCTGCTTGCCCACCTGAAATGTTCAGATGCTGTACTGAAGTACACTGAAGTTTATGCTATTCTATGAATGTTATTAAAAGCTGTGGGATGAAGTCATCTGTAAGTGCTAATGAATACTGCTTTGTTTGGGTTATTCCAACTTCAGTATTCTGCTGCAGGTGAAGATGAAAAAAAAAAAAAAAGCAGTTTTCTATGATGTATTTCCCACTTTAGACGAAGTGGCTAGATCAAGGAAAGATTTACATTAACCGTACAGACTTTAACCTAACAGACTTTAACTTAACAGACTTATAGACAAACCATAGATTGGGTGATCCAATATTGAAAGATTTATGAAGATAGGAGCTCTGTCCCCAGGATTCTACACCTCTTTGAGGAGAAAAAAAAAACAACCAAGCATGAAATTAATAGATCGGTAACCCTATAATTAAATTAGAATACGTTTTTTTACTTCCCTTCCCTGGCTAGACTCAGAACTGGAAGGACAAAGAACAGATACTCATGCAGTATAAAGCTTTTTTTACTGATACAGTATAGTAGAAAAGTCTGAAAATGCTAGTATTTCCTCTATACTGGAAAAATCGTGACTAAAGGGATTTTTCTTTTGCTTAGTGGGCTTTTATATATGCAGAAAGGTCCTGCATTCAGGGGACTGAGAGGTTCCCACTGACATGCTGAACGAGTGAAAACCTGGGCTGCCAGCGATGGAAAAGGGAGCTCTACAATGTCCTCTGACATGGCATTCTCTAAAGAAACAAAACTACACAAGGATAACATTTATTACCCAGCTGATCGGACACTCCATGTTACACAGCAGTAGCACTCTGTATACAAGCACTCTGCCTACAGCAGTCATCACTTTTGCTTTCTTCTCCAGGTAAGGAGACCCACTTTCATAAGTTGATCCACAGCTTACAACAGGCAGTCTGGGTGGGCAGGCAGCCCAGCAGAATCTATTGTCCTTTGGGACCTCCATCATACCTCAAGGTACAAACTTCTGGAAAAGTCCAAACAAGTGTAACAGAAATTATCAGCAAGGGTTCGATGTGTGCAGTGGTTTAAAATACAGATTAACTTACCCATTGTCAACAATATCACTCTATGAACACTGCACAGGTAGAAATTTTGGTTACTTATTCATTCTGACAATATAAAACCAAAGTGAAAAGTATAAAAGCAATATATTTCAAACTGATTTAAAAAAAAAAACAACAACCCTTGTGCTTAAAATATAGAATTATTTTACATAATTCAATATGAACAGGTTAAAAAAAGAGAACATGAAAGTTATGCAGGCTGTAAAAAGATTCTCTTTTATAAGGCTCAAAAATTCTGACAAATGTTGCTTTTGTGTGGCAACTTACCACATTTGTGCCCCTCTCAGGTTTTCTGCCAAAAAAACCAACAGCAAGGTGTATTGCGAATGTAATATTCTCAGTCATTTGGGGCAAATAATGAGAATCCATAACAAATGACATAAGAACTAAATTTAAAGATGCTTTTTATGATCTCAGAAAAGTAGTTTTGGTGTTCCCCTACTCCTAAATTCTCCATCAGCACAGTATTATTTAAGGAAAACAGTTATAAGAAGACCTTCTTATAACAAGTTGCTAGATACCTCACAGTTTAAACAGAAGGGCCCAGTTCCTGTCCCAAATAACTTTCACAGTCCAGTACTTCATGCTACACAGCACAGTGAGGAACTGAAAAGCAGGGATTGAACTACAGGGGAGGAAGAGCACAGGTTGCAACAAGGAAACTTAAGATTGAAATGCTTACAATAGAGAAATAGATATTTTCAAAGCATTTCACTTATTTCTTAAAGGAATCTTGGCAGCAAATTAAGAGAAACCTGAGTGAGAAACGAAGAAAAGTCAAAGAAGAATTTAACAAAGAATTAAATGCAGTAAGGAAATAACAACCAAAAAAAAACCCCCAAATGACCAGAAAAAGTTGTAGGAAAGAAACCCAGACAAATGGAGCAGCAGCAAACATCACTGAACAAAAAAGGTACAGATAAGATAAGCAACACGGGCAGATAAGAAAAGAAGGAGAACACTATGCAGTCCTTATTTTTATTTCCAAAGAAGTTAGAAAAGCAGTAAGTGAAGATTAAAGAAATTATTTAAAATGCCAGAAAAAAGACTATGTAGCCTAACCTACTTTGATTGTCTTCTGTATGGATCTCAGGAAGAAAAGCAAGTATGAAAGAGGCTGGAGACGCATTGCAACTAAGGCAGAACAAGATTTTGGCTGAAGAAAGAGTGAACTGTAACCTAATTGCTACACTTTTTCATCCTGCACTGATTTGAGGTGCCAATACAAAAACTGGAACTTGATTAAAATTATGTTCTATCCTCATTTCTCCTTCACGTGGACTGCGTAGGAGGAAAAGTTGATCCTGTAATCTGAAAATTTACTTTACAACTTCCTGTTCTTAAGAAACATACTTTTAATGGCAATACCAGTTTTGCAGATACATTTGCAACCACCTTAACTGTGAATGTATTGAGGGCCTTCTGAGTAACAAGTAAAATAATACTGGGTATTGGCTCTTTTGCTTCAAGGGAAAAATGTATTGACTTGAAGTCTCAAAGAACTAAAAATGGCTTACACATAGAACAAAGAAGCTGGGAATTATAAACTTTTGTATAAATAAGACAAAGAGATCAGAGTGATGGTATGCTGTGACCACTATTATCCTCTGAAGGATAATAGTAGGACTCAATAAATTAATGAAAAAATCAAGGATTTATTTACTGTGAAGATCACTGGAAATAACTCTGCACTGAAACCTGGGTGCTATCCTACACAGTGCTTGTCATCATTTAAGATACTCATCTGCTCTTTTACAATCCACTCTGCTGTACTGACGGAGAGCTCCCAAACAATCTCATTGAACAAAATATTTATCACAAATCCATGTGATTATTCTCTTGTTATCCATCCATAAAGTGGATAACATAAATGAGTAACTGTTCTAAGATGGTATCAGTTATATTTACTAACATATGCCCTATATGCTATAATTTCCTATCAATCTTCTGGCATGCATTCAATAACATCCAGCTTACTATAATATAACTGTTCACATGGCAGGTAATTTTCTAGTACTTGTAACTAAGTCCAGCTAAGCAGCAGTGTCTTTATCATGAAGCAGAAAAACAAGTCTCAAAAAACTGTACAACTCCATTGCCTTCCTTGTCTACTGTTCTCACTTTTTTCTGAAGATTTCCTATAACTTGCAGCCTTTTATGTCTTATGATTGCACTTGCTTACATTGTTCTTTATTTTATTTATGTTCCTATATCTACTACTAAAATTACAGTAATTATCTCTTATTGTTAATCTTTTCCTGATACTGCTTAACGCCTAACACTTCCAGTGACAGTCATTTTGTAAGCATGCTATTTTTTGCCTCTGTGCTAAAATAGTGCTGTGTTATAGACTTCTCCCACATAATCAATTTTTTTCCATTCTCCTTAGGCCAGACAGTAATCCTTATTTGTGGATCTCTTCTATCTGGAGACACATTTCCTGTAAGAAACATCTTGTCCCCTGCATCATGAGCATCACATTTCATTAGCTTACATGAAGAAAGAGAAATGCTAAGTACTGAAAGGATAAGAAATCTTGCAGAAAAATTTCAAAAATTAAATGAGAGCAACATGCTGGAAAACTTCTGGATATGAAGTTGAGCATTTGGGTCATCGATAAGAATGCCCGAGGGAGGCAGAAAGTTAGAGGAGAAAAATATCTTTCTTTCATACATCTGGCTTCTGACACTGATTTCCATGTGTACACAGCATGATTAAGGGGCATTCTTGCTCAGATCTTGAAATTGGCTTTATCTTATGTTCACAAACGATGTGGAATGCTACAAGTCTGGTCTGGTCCTCCCGCTAAATGCTCCAAGAGGCCTAGTGAGCTCAGGTTTTATGCAAGCCAAATACATTCACATGTGGACGCAAGGCAAGAGAACATAAGTTTTTCATGTAAACACAGCCACTGTGGTTTGACAAGCTAATAAGAACCATGTTAAACCCTTACTCGTTTAACAAGATGATATGAATCTGTTGGGATGGTTTTTACAGCCCCTTTCAGAATCTCTACTGCAGGCATTTGGGTAAGTGTGTTTTGTTTTTGTTCCTATGAACGTAAATAATTCAATATTCATCCTAATATATTATCTTCAAACCAGAGGGAAGCGGGGCTATAAATCACATCGCACAAAGGCAGCTGTTGGTAGGTGGGAAGACTGGAAATAATTCTCAAAAGAAAACACTGATGCTTTGAAACCCTGGTTTACAATGCAGGTAATAAAGGTTTCTTCTGTAACAGGTAGACGTGAGTCTACTCTTAAAACAAAAAGGAAAGGCAGAAAATAAACCCACAGATCTCCATTGCGTTAAGGTGAAAGCAGGGACCCCATATGTGAGCAAGAAACTGGGAATTTCATAATTTGCTACTTAGAGCAGTGGTCAGTTGTTCAAAAGGTGAATACAGGCATTCCCACGATTTCATTTTTACTGATGCATGGATTTTGTTCATGGAACAGTTTCATTTTGGCACATGCTGCAAGAGAAAGATTAGAGCGAAAATCCTTTCCACAGACTCCCCTTTTCCCAGAAGAGGTGATGAATGCATAGAGTGCACATACAGACATCAGTCAGGCCTCCGTCAAATGCAGACATTTACATCCCGCAAACTTCCTTTAATGCAAGCCCCCTTTCCCTTAGAAACTGCAAATACTTCCATGGTCACTAAAAGACAAAAATTCCAACTTTCCATTAATATACTTTATCACCTTTTAAGGAGTTGATTAATATTACTTAATGTTTAAGGGCTTCAGTACATTTGCAAGTTGAGTGCTTACATAATGGAGCAGATGTATAGACAAATAAATATCGTATACTTTGATAAACTAGCCTTTTTAGTTGAAGAGTGACATTTTCAGAAAGCTTGTCAGCTCTTAAACCATTTACATTTGTCTTTTAAAAAGACTGAAGACATTAGGATTCTATATCTAGAAAGCTTTCTAAAACAAGTCTTTTCTTTTTGGAAATTATATTAAGGCTCTTGAGTCTATATGTAAAAAAAACCAAAACACAAAAAAAAGCCAACCAAAATATGACCCTGCCTCAAGCACTAATCAGAGACATTTTCAATAAGAATAACAAAGGAATGGATTCAAATACAAAATAGCAAGAACCCTGGTTTCCTGTTCTCCCACTCTTAAAATATTAAAAAGCAATTTTCCTCTTTTTTTTTTTTTTTTCTTTCCCAACTAGTTCTTCCTTCTATCCCTTCAAGAATCAAAAGCACCAACTAATCTTTGTATCTGGTACTAAATGCATCAGCCAGTGTAAACCCAATACTGCTATGAATACACTCTAAAAGGACAACTGAAAGAGGTAAAGTAAGTAACTGAGTGAGGCACATTCTATAAACCAAAATTAAAATTCACAAGAGATGAGAATCACTTCAAAGAAATCTTTCTGTCAATGGTGGCTTATTTCCAAGTCAAAGACGCACCACTGGTCAATAAAGATTTATTTACCAAGATAAATTATGTAACAAATCCCATTATATTCATGCTTTATTTGTTCCAACTTTCTGAACACCTAATTGTTAATATTATTTTTAGTTACACTGAGACTTCTAGATTGTAGGCTCATAATCTCTCAATCTGATGAAGACTACGATGTCTTGCCAGCATTTGTATGTGTTCTTTTATAAAGTGCTTCCATAAAAGAATAGGGTTTTCTCTTTTTTTTTCCCATGAAAACCCGCCACTTTCGTATTGTATGCAACGGTCTCCTAAAAATATCATTTTTTAATTGACTTGACATTTAAAAGAACTCTAACAGAACTCTTCATTTATTCAAATAACTTCTAAGATTTAGCAACTTTTCACCCATTATACAATATATGGGACAATGTTTTTAATTTATTAAATCATAAGTGGAGTGGCTGCTAACACTGTCCTATATGTGCCCATGATTAGGAAGCTATTATAATTATCTTGTATGACTAAATAACAGAACATGGTTTTAACACTTAAGCTAACTTAACCCAACAATGTCATGCAGAAAAAAAATGTATGCCTAAGGTGAAAATATTCTAATTTTTGGAAGAGAATGTTTATATTGCATTTGGCTGTTTCTACCAGCAATAGATATTATCATAGTGTTGGAATCTTTTGTGTTATCCATGCATATGTTTGGATATCCTGTACTTTTTTTTCTTTGAAGTTCTTTAAAGTTTGATTTCTTTAAAGTCTTTAAGAAAGAGGCTCTGCTACCAGATTGATTTTCCTCACCAGCTCCATCCTTGTCACTGAATGACACGACTGGCAACCTCCAGCTTGTGTGATGAACTTTTTCAAAGTTACCTTAATGCCATTTGATAAATGACCAGAACTACCAAGTAAACTACAGCATTATATTTAAAATCATACCAGCTAAAACTGATTCTTTCCTCTTCTAGATCTCTTCTTCACATGCACATGGCTAAAGTTTACGATCTTCCACTTTAACGTCAAGTCACTACCACTGGACTAGAAGCCACAAATGCTGTGTTTTAACTGAATTCTGTCAATAGTTTTTGGGATAAACTAAGAGCAAACAGTCATAGCTATTTTTTTCCCAGTCTTTGCAGACTAGAGAAATTATACATAGAGGACTTATAAATTACAGAGGTCCCACTAGAAAAAACACCAAAACATCTGCAAAGCACTGGCAAAATGAAAAATGCCTTACAAATGGTAGCACCCCATACTTTCAGTTTACCTCAGAAGTCCACACCTCTTCATGATATAACTCATAATGTTTGCTATTTCCTTGGGATAATCCAGTGCAAATCTGACATTCTTCTTTAAACCATAAAAGAGACATAGCTAAGAGTGACAGAAAAAGCATGGAGCATCAGAAGATTATTTAAAAATGAAAGCTTTGATGTAGAACTACATGTCTTGTTAAAATACCTTTCATCCTAAAGAGGTAAAGTGTTTTAATAACACATAATAGAATTTGTGTATAGTGTAGAGACTGTTTCTAATCCATTCATATACAATCTGTGATACAACTTGTCAGGGAATGAATACTATTATATGTTAATAAAAGTAAAGTTGAACTCACAACTACTTCAGAAGCTGAGTACGACCAGTATTTCTCAAGGAGGTCCTCAACATCTTTCAAGGTGAAGTTTACTATTGAGTCATTTCAGTTTATCCAAATTTCTTCCTTCCATCAGCTAATACCATCCCAGCATCAACAAAATACCTTGGATATTAGCTGCAAAGGCAGGTTACCCACTTTTTCACTTTAAAAAATTTAAAGATGACACCGAATACTGTGTGGTCTCTCTATCTGTTATTGCAGAAGTGCATGACTTCAGACCTACACAACTTTGCAAGTTTTTATTTTCTTTTATTGTGAAGATTTGTCACTCACAAAAGTTATTTTTGAATTGACTGAAGAACGTTAAAAACAAAACCTTCAGTATTATTTAAATCTCTAAATAGTATTTTAGAATTCTAGTTCACCTGCTATCCCTGGGGCAGGAATACCTGATTTGGAGCTTCTACATGCTTAGGTTATTATTTTGTTGTGAAGACTGAAGTTCTCAGAAATCATATGCTCTTTCCTTTTGCTTCTGTTTCCTGTCTTCAACATACAGGCCATCATTGGATGTTTTTAAGTGAATTATAATGAATGTGTTAGCTTATGAAGATTTTAGGTCTGCTGCAAACTTGAAATAAAGAAGAAAATAACAAACTGACGCTACATGAACAAAAAAAAAAAATCCAGTTCTGAATTTAAAACTAAGCTTTCCTGTAAATAGCCTCTGCTCATTTGGCTTCTTTTTTCCAAATGCCTGGAGGCCTTGCTTTTAATAACTACAACTAAGGTCAGTGTTTCTTTGGCTACTGGTCTATCTTAATTTTCCTTAAAAATGGCAGGACTTACACTGAAACCAGAGAAATCTTACTCATCTCCCTCTTTCAGATTTTCCATCTTTCACTAAGAGCTCAGGGTGACGATGCAGTTCCAGGATACTACATATGTCCAATTTAACTTCAGACTAGGAATCAGCCATAGGTTTAAAAAAAGCAGCTGTTTGGTAATGAAAATGAGGGAATAATAATTTGATCCTCTTTAACATAGGTAAATTCTTATCCACCTTGATTTAAAATAAAAATACACTTAGAACCATAGGATTTGGATCTATTGTACCCAATATATTGTTTTCATGCTGAAAAAGAAAATTACTGCGAGATGCTGTCCTTTGAAAAAAATAATAATTCTGACTTCAGGGAAAACAGCGAATCCAAGAATTGTTCTTATTTTGTACTTTTTCTTTAAATATATTGGTTCAAACCTAGCATTTGTATACACTGGATACAATGCACTATATACAGATTTCAGTTATTACAACCTTGAACACGTAAATCCTTATCTAAGTGTCTATTTGAATTTGGTGATAAAATGACATATTGCCTTTACCCATATAACTACCTGTATCTGTATGAACTTATGCACATTTGTCTACAAAATGCGTAAGTCAAATAACACTCTTTTTTTTTCTTTTTTCCCCCAACCCCCAAAAGAATTGCAATTTCAAAGTTTTGTTTTTCACATCAACAAATGTGGTCCTCTTCTGCATGTGCTGTAACAACACAATGTTACCAATGTTAATGTCACACCAATACACAGATATGACCTACTAAAGGTTGATGAACTATTTCTTCATATTACATGAGTTTTATGTGTGTAAACATCGGCTATAACATTCCAAGGGTGTAATATCTGTATCTCATTTATTCCTGAATACCTGCCAGTCAGTGTTTATCTATTTGCTTTTATTGGGAGCATTCACAGCATAAATAAGAAGGAAGTTCATGGGCGGTACAGTTTGGTTTCCAATGGACTTCTACACTGCATAAGATGGACTTTTAAACTGAGTTGTGTTAAAGCCACAGCACAGCATGAGTTCACTCCTTATTAAACATCAGAGTAACCACACAGGAAAGATATTCTAAATGCCTCTGCCAAAGGAAAAGCTTCAAACGGTGTTCATGCCTTGTAACACATCAGAGAATACATTCAGGATACAAATCTTGACTGAAGAGAGGTGGGTTTTTTTTCTGATGTTTAATAAGGTGTGAATTCTGACTGAAGCACTTCCTAGGATTAGAATATTCATGATTTATTTCTCCTGTATTGACTCCCTGTTCACAGAATACAGTTACGGAGGGGTTTCAGCCTTTCCTTCAGGTGGCAGTAACAGAATCCTCTTCGAAGTGGTTACATTCATGAAACTATACAAACTTCGTATTTGCAAGACTTCTACCCTCCTGCCAGCTTTTTTAGAAATTAGCCAGCAGGCTCAAAAGAAGTTTGTAGGGCAGAAATGACAGATACCTGTATACACAGACAACACAATCATCCTAATTTTATAGGAAAGAAAATTAATTTTCTTAGGAAGCCACACTAAAAAATAACCACGGTTTCCCAATACACAAAGTATCTAAGGAGGAACTACAATTCCACTGAAGTCCTTGGCAGAGTTTACCAGCAGGAACAGAGCCAAGGCCTCACCCTCAGCCTATGCAGAAAACTACAGCAATTCCAAAAAAAACCCAAAACCACCCCCCAAGACCACTGCCATCAATCAACCTGAAAGCTTAAATAAAAATGAAAAAGAACCGATTAAATTCACATTGCACATGCAATTCAGAGAGACGAACGTTTTTCTTCAGATGCTTTCTGAATAAGAAAAAGGATAGGAAACTTCGTCCGGTTAGGTAAATCATTTGTCAAAACCGCTGTTGCGAGAGCTTCTACAAATGCCTTTTTAACCACAACCCCAGGACTGCTAATATACTACCAGTAATCTACTTTCTTTACCATTAGGGCAGGCAGGTGCATATTCAAAATAGTAAGTTCATCTAAAGTTCTGTAAACCTGAGGTGCCGGAGGAGGGTATAAGTAGACACTGTCACTGTGAAAAATACTGATGCCTCTGAGGGAGATATATCTGAATTCGTAACACAAGTATGCTAGTCCTAAGGAAACTTCAAAACAGGACTCATTTGAAGCAGTTAACAAATATGGAAAACCTCAGTCAGCAACTGAAAAATTTCTAAATAGAAGAAACAAAAGAAAAATATTTATAATGGAAAACATGAGCCAATTTCCAACTGCAGCAGATTTCAAAGGTTCTTAGCTCTCCCGGCTTCCAGCTTTACTGGAAAGCAGGAGTTGCTTAATACCACTGAAAATATCTGACAAAATCCTTTTAGTCTGTTTAGAGATATGACCTTTTTTTTTTTTTTTTTCTTTCCCAAAAAGCTCCAGAGCAGGGATCTACTAGTCTTTACAGTTCAGTTTTGGAGATGTTATGTATTTATGAATCTCTTCTTGGGCAGTACCCACACTGTATGTTTGGTTGGGTTTTTTTGTTTTTTTTTTTTTTTTTTTTTGTTTGTTTTTTTTTTTTTTTGGTTTTTTTTTTTTTGAGATGGGAGCTTGTATTAGACAAAAAGCTCTGGGGATTTATAGGAGTTTCACAGCAAGTTTACTAATCTTGGGTGGGAAAAGAAGGTGAATGAGCCAACACAGGGAAAAGAATCGTCATAATATCAGAAGGTGATGAAAAATTGCCTGTTCTCTAGGTAAAATATGGATGTTTTCCCACTGCTTCATAAGTTAGAAAATGTTTTTGTACTCTGCTCATCTCTAGTTTGAATTAAAAAAAATAATAAAAAATGCATGCATTGGGAAGGTCCTGTTTTTCCAGAAACCAGTTCTCCTCATGTACTATTCAACCCCAGTGCTATCTAAAAACATTGTAAAAACAAAGAGCTACTGGTACTGGTCTTTGCTGTTCTTGTTTCTTCCACTACTTGACTTTTCTGAAAACTCTGGGCAGATTTTTCTGTTGTTACATACTAAAGAGAAAAGGGAAAAAAAAAAAACAAAAACAAAACAGGAACCTGCTCTCACTGAGTTCTGTCTAGCAAGATTTTCTAGTAAAAGTTACTCACCATTTTATTTGCTACTGATTTACCGTAACACAACTGCCTGTTATGAAAGGATAGTTAGCTCTTGCGGGACAAAACCCCTCCAGCACAAAGCAGAAATGCTGCTGTTCACACGTATTTGAACTGTTACAACAACTCCTTGGACTTTAAACTGTTTCCATTTCGGTGACTGCCTGGATACTACCAAAGGTAGTCCTACCTCGTACTTTTTCTTTTTTTTAAAACTTTCCTTTAGTTTCTTATAAGGATGCTCAAAGACTGGTTATCCCTTGTTGGAATTAGTGCAGGTCATCTCAAGCACTGATAACAGGCGCCACGAGAAAAAAACTCACTGGAAATTTAACATTAACAAACAGTATCCTAAAAGCCACCTGTATCCGGAGAATCGACACCAATTTTTTTAAGCACAGCAAAGATATGGTTTTCCACCCAGAGAAGATCAAGTTAAAGGAGGTGGCCATGGAAATGACAAACACACCAGGAGAGCTGAGTTTTGCTCCTGTGAGGGCTTCCCTAAGTTTTAGGCAAATGGGTAATGTCCTCATTTCAGTACATATGTGTGTACTCTGCGTAAAAGCTATACTGATTCCCTCCCAGTTAGGGGTAGTCCTGTCTCACACAGCACTCCTGCAGCTCTTTCAAAGAGTCACTAAGAAGCATGAGCAAATAATTAACTCTAACAGTGAAGCTTGGTCAGCAGGAGGGTTCAGCAGCAACTTGCGTTGTTAAAAATATTCATAAATGATCTGCCAAAACAGGTGAGCTGCCAGGTGACTCCAGTTATTGAGGGTAGTCAAGACAAATTCCAACCATGAAGAGTAATATCATCCAGAAGAACTGGATGATAACAGGAAGTAGGAGATTTAACACAGACAAATATCAAGTGATGCATATATAAAAACCAAGTCTAATCAAAACCATAAAAAGATGGTCACCAAGTTGAACATTCGGCTGATCTCTGGGTTATGATTTGAGGTTCTGTTAAAATGTTGGCTCAGTACCAAATAAAAAGTCAAAGCAAAACCAAGTATAGGCTTATGAGGAAAGAAGTAGAAAGTCATCTGCAGGACGACTCAGTCTGGAAAACAGAAAATGAGGGCAGGAGTACTACTGAGAACTGTAACATGATGAGTGATGTGGAAAATGTGAATAAGCATTGACTAGTTGCTGTCTCTTCCAATACAAGTGCAGCGGTCAGCATTACACCAAGCTAACAGGAGCTAGGTTCAAAACCAAAAGGAGATAGATCTTCATGCAAGATGTAATGGAGCTGTGAAATTCCTTGTTGTAGTATGTTCAAAGGGTAAGCTGGACGAGCCCACGGAAGGGAAATTTGTTTGGGATTACTGAATACATGCAAATCAAAGTCCCTGAGCCACCAATGGCTTAGGGCTGGAGAGCTATTAGGACAAAATACTACATGTGCTAGCTCTTTTTCTATAAACTTCGCTATCATTTTGCACATGCACGTGATTTTCTAGTTGGGAAACATATTTAGATGCTACTGCAAGATAGTTTACAGTGATAAATTTTAATCACAAACACATATCTCTCTATTAACATAAAAAAATAAAAGGACTGTCACAGTATTATATGATTAAAATAGATACTAATCATTTAAATAATGTTTTTTGCTTAATAATGCAATGAAAGTTGTAAGTGTAACCAGACTTAACAGGGGGGAAAAAAGCCAAACTTTATATGTTTTCTTTTCCCCCAGAGCAGGTTTTAAGATAACTAATTTTGTGATCAGCAAAGTGAAAGGTGGTATACTCTCAAAGAGCTTTAGATGTGATAAAAAGAATGAAACACTGAAATAAATAAAGATCCTCCTTTGAATCCCTCAATAGCTCTGCAATAATGACCTGACTTGTCTGATGTGAACTCAGGCTGGGTGGAACATCTGGAAAAGCACCCTGTCCAAAGGTGTAGGACCCTGCCCTCTTCTACAAGTATAAATGATATGCCAGGGATCATGATGATGTTTTTAAAAATGCACAGATCTGCAAAATGTGCTGTGCTAGCTTCCCCACCCCAGCTTAAGATACAATCCCTCTGACAATATCAACAGTTGCCTAACATTACATTTCACATACCACCATGATTTGGATGGCATGTGCTCCTTTGAAAAAGAATTTGAAACACTAGCAGTTACCATGATGAGGTTTAAGAGCAGAGTGAAGGAAGTAAACTGAAAATCAAGTTTACAAAACGGCTCTATTCATTCCTTTGTGGGGTTGAAACAGTACGAACAAAACAATCAAACCCCAAACACTATTTACGTTGGGAAACAGAGGATGTCAAACTTCTCAGAGTAGGTGCAGTCAAATACGGACACAGTTGGCCTAAAGACACACCAGCAAACTCCTGAGCACAGTGAAATTGCTGTGTATAGCTACAGCTGGCTGCAACCTCCTGAGAGGGGACGGCAAGCAAATCACATGCCCCAAACCTGGCAGTGATTTAGGGATGCCCTTATGCACTAGTGAAGATTCACTTACAGGCAATCCTGGAGTTGTGATTAAAGATCTTACAGCCATCACAAACATTGCTGCTAAGGCCTCTTACATGATCAAATTTTGTAGCTAGTCAATGCTGCTGCCTGATCCTATTTGTGTGCTGTTTGTTTTCAAGACACTGCAGTATAGAGTAGAAATGTGGGTGATGAGAGACACAGGTACCTCTGTTTAAGGGGGAGGGAAGACACCTATAAACATTTCAGTTGATGCAATGTTCTTCTCCATTGTTTGCTCTTTTTTTTTTCTTCCCCAGAGTTATAATGCAAAGTTGAATTGATACTTGAAGTACTTTTATTAATGGGAACTTAAATCCACAGTCCATGAAAGAGTTTTGCACAGGGCAGCAACAACAAAAACATGTCCTTATGAGCCCTCCAAACTCAGGATAAAAGTCCACAGGAGTTCCCTCTAAGCATGGAAGGTAAACTCAGTAGCTATGGTCCATGTCAGTCCTTGGCTATTTCACTGGAAGTTCAAACAAGGTTTTTCAGAATTATAGCATGGAAGAGACTATCAGACTCAAGATATGTCTATAAAGAGGAATTAAAAGACAACCAACTCGCTTCCCAGTTCCCATTCAGTTTCTTTGCTACACTAATATCAGATTAATCATTAATAGATTTCTCAGCCTTCCTTTGCTGTCATCCCATTCAAGGGCTAATGGGTATAAACTGGAGAAGAGCAGATTCAGATTAGACATTAGGAAGAAGTTCTTTACTATGAGGGTG
>JAOTQQ010000023.1:29875387-29995145 GCA_026546715.1 Gallinago undulata
TGACTGCAGGGGGGTCGGACTAGATGGCCTTTGGAGGTCCCTTCCGGCCCAGATGATTCTATGATTCTATGATCCCTGATCACTGTAAAAGGTCAGGGAACTGATGCTATCTTGTAAAGACACAGCAAAAGCTCCAGCATAAAGTTATCAGAAATTTCTTACTGTGGAAGAATATAGGTTGTTTATTTAAGCACAAACAACTTCAGAAAAAAATAATACCAAAAGAAAAAAAAAGTACTTTAAGTTTACAATAAAGAAAACATCTGAAGGTTGATATTATTCTAGAATCATCTAAGTCAGAGGCAAAGGGGTTCACCATCTGAGACACTTCAGATTTGCACTCACCACGAAATCCCATGCTGAAAGGTTCAAGGAACAAGAACAGAAGCAGCCGAGAAGAATGGAATTCTCTCATTCTTTTATAAGAGGCAAGTTTCCTGAAAAATTGTGTTGCCTGTTTGCAGCACCTGAGCTACACAACCAAAGGCACACTTCTTAAACATAAAGGAAATATAAATGATTTGCATCTCTGTTCTGACTGACCTGACAGAGTAGCTTTTTGTAAGAAAGTAGTGATTACAGTAGTATTACTGAAGAGACTGAAGGTCATGGTTATACACATCACAAACTTTTCAAGTACTGCATACAAATACCTAGATTATTCCTCGCTGCTTCCTATTCTCCAAGTCTGCCAAACCAGTGGCATGCAACTGTTACCTACTGATTTTGCAAATCCGTAAGTTTCTAATATGACTGGTATCTTAGATATTTTCAGAGCATAAAAGAAAATTGATTAGGGAAATGTGTAATTTTCATCTTTCAACTCGACAATACATGAAAAATACACGTGAAATGATTTATTGCGTAGTTAGTGACTTCAAATTCCATGCATTAGTTGTGGGAAAAAAGATGACAACCAGGTGTCTTTACATGTCAAACCTACACGCCTATAGTTTGTGTAACACCTCCTCCAAATTCCTTTCTCTTTGCAGACCTACTTTGGAAAGCGACCTATCTAAAGCCGTGGTCAGTACTTGGAAAAGCTATCTGTCCTTCAAGGAACCATGTATTTATTCAGTGTCTAATTAGTGTCAACCTGAAGAACATTTAAGCAAATTTGGTCAGGACTAAAAATAACTAATTGTAGCTCATCTAGCCAAATGCTGGGAAAGGTTGAAATTTATGTCCAATACATGGTCTGATTTTTCTAACTTTGCAAGAAGAAATAAAAATGCAGTATGTGTAAAAGCAAGGGAGGTCTGGAGAATGGCTAACTACAAACTGTTATTTACCAAGCTGAAAATTCAGGGTAGACATTTCAAGATCCCAAAGATACAAAAATTCTTTTAATTTAAAATTTCAAAATTTGCCTAGAAAATCCAGCATCTGCCTATGAGACAATCTGCAGAATTGCTCAATTCTATTGAATAATCTTCAGGACCACGCATTTTCATCTTTCAATGTAATTCTACACTAAAGGGGAGATGAAACAGACGACTCCAAAGGAAGGAGGAGAGGGAGAATAAAAGAGCAGAAGTTCCTAGTCAGGAAAAAAAGAACTGTATTTTTAAAATATATTTCTATTAGTTAAAAGAACAAGGAAGATACACAAGAGGAGTATGCTACTTGAACAAAGTGACAGAGAAGACAGAGATCCAGGAATGTCCCCAGAGTAGCAGCTTTGAGAATTTGGAGTGTGAAAGGGTGGAAAAGGAAGGAGTGAAAGGAGAGAAGAGAAATGTTGCTAGAGACACTGGAGAAATTAGGGAAACACTTGAACATTAAAAATGCACTCATAAGATATAGATTATGGTTTGTTTTTCTTAATTTGTAAATTACAGTTTTGTGAAAAAAAAAAAATCCCAACAAAAAAAAACCCAAACAAAACCTTTGTGTTACTTCATATACTTTTTTCTCTCTTTCATATGGTACTAAGAGCTACCCAAATGAAACAGGTATTTTTCTTCCAACAGTTAATTTGAAAAAATACTACACTAACAAATCTTTTGGATACTTTCAACATAAAAGAGAGTTTAAAATAGCAACAGTTGTGACACTTGGGGGACTGGTATCCTAATCAAGGTGAACATCTCTGCAGCAGGTACCATATCAAGACTGCTCAGACACTTGAAAAATTTCAAAGGACCATATTCATTTCCAAAAGATAGAATCACAGAATGGTTTGGGTTGGAAGGGACCTTAAAGATCATCGTGTTCCAACCCCCCTGCCATGGGCAGGGACACCTCCCACTAGACCAGGTTGCTCAAAGCCTCATCCAGCCTGGCCTTGTCTTTTTCCTCCCTAAGGATTCAGGTGTCACATTGCATGTACAAAATTATAAACTGAGCTTATAAAGGCCTACTGCAGCATTTTGAAGAGAACTGAAGTCAAATTCAGTTGACTGAATAAGAAATGACAGTAAGCCAAGTCACAGAATCACAAAATGATATGGGTTGGAAGAGATCTCTGGAGACCATCCAGTCTAACACCCCTGCCAAAGCAGGTCCACCTACAGGAGGTTGCACAGGAACATGTCCAGGCAGGTTTTGAATGTCTCCAGAGAAGAGACTCCACCACCTCCCTGGGCAGCCTGTTCCAGTGCTCTGTCTCCCTCAAAGTAAAGAAGTTTCTCCTCATGTTTAGATGAAACTTCCTATGTTCAAGTTTGTGACCATTACCTCTTGTCCTGTCACTGGGCACCACTGAAAAAAGACTGGCCCCAAACAGTCATTGAATATTATCACCTTAATTTCAGAATTGCTCTTTCCCCAAAATTCCCTATGAGTTCCTGTAACCAACTTCACCTTCCCAAGTGGTAGCTATTATTGTCATTCCAATACAACTACAAAGGAATGGAAAAGTAAATTTAAGTTACAGGAAAATTTTTCCCATGTGTTCAATTTAATGGTACTTGAGCTTTTTGCAAGGTTCTGATAAAGGGACAATTTGAAATCATTCTTCCTAGCAATACACAAGAAACATGAGTTTCCCTGTACAGAACCAATTTTATGACTAAATAAATTTTTTAAAAAATATTTTATTATTATTATAATACCCTTTCTGACCCCCTTTAGCAGAATTCCTATCTGCCACACCTGAAAACAGGAAACCTTCTCTTTTTGTCCTTCAGGATTCCACAGTTATTCACCTCTTTATCTGCTGGTATAATAAAATCAAAATCTGGGTTGAGAAACTTACCACAAGACCAACTTTAAAAGATTACGATGGAGGCTAGCAACAGTTTCTATGTTATTAATCCAATCAGACAGGTTTATGCCTGTCATCTTTGCCCAGATTTGAACTCCTGTTGCCCAAGAGAATAGAAATTGGTGATGCAGGAAGAAATGCTTAACTGTACAGTATTATTTGCTTGTGGCTCAGCAAACAGTTAACAACATATGTGAAGCTCTGCCAAGTTGTCCTCCTACAACAAAGGAACTTAAAAAAAATAAAATCAAGAGAACAAAACCACAATCAGTAATTGGCAGATTTTGGATGGAACACTATTTACCTACTATTCATTCTTAAAATAGAATCCAGTATTTTTACAGGTTTTTAGGGATGAATTAAATTAAAACACCTTTTCTGTTTGCCTTAACATACAATTATAATCAGCTTGCCAATTGCAATATCTATTTATCTCTATGTTACTGAGATATTTTGGCAGTGGTCAAGGCTCAAAAATACACAGAACTATTAAAAATATCTTTTCCATGGAGGAAAGAAATGTACTTCTGCATATACTGAAGTTTTTATTTAATCTTCTTTAGAGCAGACTGCTCAACTGACAACAGTGGAGATGCTAGAGGAACCTGTAGCACGTCAGTGCACCTAAATGAGCATAGCCTCAAGACAGCCTATATAGCTAAGGCAGGGCAGTAATTAAGGAGGATCACAAAGTAGGAAGTTAATTTAGGTACAAAATTTGACTATAAAAGAGAACAAATTTCTAAGCCTACAATCTGTATCACTTATCTGGTACAGACTAAGATTACCAAAGAGAGTCTCTGTTTGGTTCTAGTTTCCTAATCATGAAATCTTTCTGACACCCATGGATACATTCACACATCCTGACAATATTTGGTACTAACTTATCCCAGAAGGGTATCAAGAAGATAAACACACTAAAGTTGGTGAAAACTCACAGATATTCTGATTAAAAGGCAGTAAAACGCTTTATCAGTGGAATAGCACAAAGAAAACTGTGAATACTGTATCCCTTGCATCATTTAGAACCAAGCCTGGACAAAACACACAAAGATTTAACAAAAACTCCATGCTGGAATGGTTGTAATTGAGACACTTGAGGAATCATAGAATCATCTGGGCCAGGTGGTCATCTAGTCCGATCCCGCAATGTCCTGTTGTCAAAAGTAAGAAAACCAAAATGTTTGTATTTTATACACAAGCCACAGTTGACCACCTCAGAAATGTGAGCTCTCCTTTAGTCCCTAAAAGAACAGTGAGAAGTTACTGCTGCAGGAGACTTTCCCACAAACCTTCTGTTTCATTCTGTTGCTTACGAAAATAACTTAATGGAACCAGGTATTAAAGGACTGTGCACATGCAGTACAAATATAACCCGTTCAGGAGAACTGAGGAAGAATGAAAGAAAACACATACATATAAAAATGAAAAAAAAAACCATCCCAAACCATCTCCTTTAATAGTCCACTTGCACAAACACACTCCTTCTACAAGGCCTCAACATGGTGTGCCTATAAATCCTGAACGCCCCTACATTCTTGACTTTAAAGGGAGTCAGCTGTAGGATCTTGTTAGATATTAATTAACAAAAAACAGGGAGTTGCCTTGGTGAAAAGTAAACAACATTCCAGTTGCACGGAGTCTGATGTAACATGGGTGGTTGCATATAGACTCTACCATTAAGCTATTAAACAAAATATGCTGAACAGATTGGTAGATGAACAAAAATAGCACACTAGACTTTCATAGCATTAGTGTAACAAAAAAACCCAGGGTAAATCTATCCCTTTTCCTAGCATTTTAAGTGTGCTCAGTTGTACATAGAAAGTACTCAGCAATGCCAGTTGCATTGCCAAGATCATTCAATGTTAGTGACTAGTGGTTCTATTTCAGGGTGGTTTGGGTTTTTTTTTAAAGTTTTGCTAGAGTATATGAAATTTAAGATAGGAAAATACAAATTACTATTTGTGAACTGAAAAGAGACTAAAAGCTCTCAGTATACAGAATTAAAAAAGATAAAGTAAAAGAGATTTCCCTGTATTATGTGCCTTAGTGTGGCAAGTGCTACCACCATCCATATTCACCCAAATTCTTTGATTTTTAGCTCCATACTGCCCTACACTGCTCTAATTTATGTAATGTACCATCTAGTCCCAAAGGACCATGCATTGGTGATATTGGTCAGAATGCAGCAACCTCATACCCTCGCTCCTCATGCCATCCCTTTACTGTGTCAGCAGAGAGACAGGAACTTAATTTAACTTTATACCAGTTCATCACAACCTCCAGCCAGAGCAAACCCTCGCTACCCATATATCCTTAAGACCTTATTCTTCTGTGTTGCTGGAGAAGCACAATGAGACTAACTAAAAAAGCCTAATTTATGGGGGAAGCAAGTGGTGTTAACACAGCTTCTGTTATTCAGACTTGAAATGGAAGAGTGAGGAGTACCTTGCTTCCATACCACCACAATAAATGGCATACCATTAATGACATTGCATAATATAGCTACACCAAATTGCACAGCTTCAATCCAGAGGGACCTTTATGATCTCAAGGACTGGGCCAACTGAGGCTTTGGCATGCTCAGACGGGACTTTTGGAGGAACTGCTCTCCTGAGGAAGGTAGCAAAGCAGCAGATGGATTCCTCGGGGAGGGTGTAAAATCTCCACTGTGGGAAGTATTCAAGATGTGGCCAAAGGCCCTGCTACACAGAACCTGAGTTAGTGCTGGTGGTAGCCCCATGCCAAGCAGGAAGCTGGGCTGGATGATTCAGAGTTCCTTTCCAACAAAGAGCTCTACGACTCTAATGTGAAATCTGCCACTCACTTGACGCAAATGAATTTTCCACAAAACCACCGCAGCTATCATAGGTTAAGGAACTTGATATATTTTATAAATTGGTGTGACCACCAAAATTTTAACATAACACTAGAAAAGCAAAATCAGTAAAGAAATTCATAGTACTGAGGAATATGATCCCTGTTACTGCTGAGATATACTCTTAACAGAATACTGTCATGGACAGGAAAAAAAGTTGCTTAATTATATGTAATCCAGGTTTTGGCAAATACAATATAATGCATTTTCTTTTACTTTCACTGTTGAAAAAAAATTCTGAAGTTTTGCTCCTTTTATAAATGGAATCAATTAATTGTAAAGAGAAATAATGTTGAAAGAAATGTAAACCAAACATTTTTAAATGCTATAAAAAAACCGCTGTTAAAAAGTTTTAAAATAAAGAGAACAAAGGCAATGATATCACAGACAACGCTAAATGGCTATTCTGGACGTCCATTGATTCTGTGTATCAAACAAATAAAAGGGCTGTTAGATTTTCATTGATCAAACACTGCCTAAACTTTCAACAGGACTTCTTTTGTTGTGATACATGTTCATCACTCAACTCACTTTGTAGTTTCTTGGTCAACTGCAGGAAAAACTGCTACCTGACATGCAAAAAAACAGAGGCTCACTTCTTGAAAATGAAACATGTTTTCAGATGTGTGCAGAGCTAAAAACAAACAGCCAAACCAGAAAATAGAGACGGAACTTAAGGAAGAGAAAAAAAAAAAAAGAAAAGGTGGCAGTAAGAGAAACTTAAGTGGTAGGTAAGTGAACAAAAACAAGAGTACCAACTGAAAACAACAGGATTTGAGGTGGTAGGAAGCAAGTTACATAGTCCTCATTACAGCTACAGATAATTTTTGAGCAATGGAACAAATTAAGAGGATCACTATGTAATTACACATACATGCCATCTAACCATCTTACCATTACAGAGTAAAACAGAACCAACCCCCCCCCCCCCCCAAATATCTGGGAAGTCAACCAAAAGCATGACCTGAAGGGATTACCTCCACAAAATGTCTCAGAAAGTCATACTTGCCCTAGAGAGGAGGGCTAGGGAAGAGCAGCAGGCAGCTGCTGCTGAGGCACATGCCCCCTCCCAAGACAGACAGAGGTTGCACAGCTGTCTGGGTTGCTATCAAAGGCAACCATGAAGAAAGAAAAAGGAAAGGCAAGGGAGTAGCAGCCCCGCTGAAAAGCAGAATTGCTTTGCACGCAGTCCTTAACATATGGAATAAACACTACTGAGGCAACACAAGGGAACAATTAGTCTAAATGGTTTTGTAAATATCTTGGACAGATACCAGAAGAGAAGAATACTGAGGAAGACACTGACTAATTCAGGGGAGGGAAGGGGCCTAGATGGCTTTTCTGGTCTCCTTCTGTCCTTATGTGCCCTGTATTTATATTTGAATGCTTGCATTACCCAGCATATAGGCTATTTAAGGTCAGGAAAGCACTGCAGTTGCACAGCTGCCGCCAGCAAGTAGTGCTTGACATCACTAAACCACACTGAAGAGCACAGCCCTTTTATTGGCTTCAACAGCAAATATCTGCAAGCAGAATTGTCTCGCTCTATTTGTACAGGTTTTTCCACTGCACTGTGGTGTCTGCAACTGTGGTACTAACAGCGTTTTGTCCACTGAAATTGTTAAATAGCTGAAGTTTCCTCTTTGTATATTTTCAGCAGCCCCTGACCAGAAACCCAACTCAAAGAATTTAGTTTTAAAATCCAATGAAAAGGAATCTATATTTTCAGTTCTTGCCAAATTTAACTTGTCTTCCTCCGGGGGATGTTTGACACATACTGCATGCACATATTAAATATCACACATGAGATCTGCGATTTAAATTCTACAATATTTTTTGTTGACACACATATATGTTTATGTTTTCCAAACTATACATTAAAAAGTCACATTTTTTTTTCCATGAACACATTGGCTACATGACTTGTAGAAATCATGAAAGGCAGGAAAGGATTATAAACCCGCTGATATGAAAGGATTTCAAAACACTGCTACCCCATGTCACATTTGACAGATGTCTTAAATAAGGATTTCCAGATTTTCGTATATATGTATAAGTGACTACACACAAAAAAAAAAATCCAAAAAACAAAACGAAAATACTGAAACAATGCACCACAGGTGTGCCTCACAGTGTACACCAGAGTTTTGGTTCTTAATGATCCAGACCAAAGCCCTTTTGGAGCACACAAGTTCCTTCCTATCCAAGCGCGCAGGGTTTCTTCCAACAAAAATCAGGGTGGGAAGTAGGATGTTGAACATCCAGATCTTCTCCTGACACCAGTTTTGAATTTAACCAGGGTGCAAACCTCAGAGGTCGGTCTCACAGTTTAGCTGTATACAGCCTGTGAGAACAGAAAGACAGTGGAAGAATTCACTGATTTTCAATGAAAGAGAACAGGGAGCAGCAATACTCATTTCTGCTATAAAAAAAGACTACAGGTACAAGAATATTTCTTCTGGGTTGAAAAAAAAAGAAAAAGTCAGTTCTTTAAACATAAAAGGAATATGCAATTCCTTGGATATAAGGTGGCCCTTAGGCCAACTTTACATCTATGTGTTTCTTCCAGGTTGCGGATTAATCAGGTCCTGCTAGTCCTTAAGAAGTGCTGGCTGTAGAGGAAGGAAAGATGCCAAATGTACAGGACTCACACGAAGCCCTACGCTGTTCAATTATGGTTTTGACTGTTTCTGCTTACTACAAAGATCAGCTTACACGTTTTTCAAAAAACAAACCTACAAAACACAGCAACTCCATTCCATTTAAAGAATGACTTTTTTAAGTTGCCTACAATCTGCATTTCATTTAAAGAAGCTGAAAGTTTAGTATAGTTATAGGATGCTAGTTTACAATTCAACAAATCCTTGTGATTTGTTAAGGGGATTCTCCAGAGGAAAGCTCATTGGAAAGAAGTTCTCAATATTTCTGAAGGGGAATCTGTTATCTAGGAAAAGATTACTCAATAAAAAGTCTCACATTTGGAAATACGTGTTTTATACATATTTTCCAGGTAGGTCCAACATGCAAGTGCTGAAAAGAAATAGGTGCTGAAAAGAATCAGCTAACATTCATGTGAGATGAGTAGCTCCTGTAGTTACGTAGCAGGACAGAGTGTAACTGCCTTTTATGCTTTAAGTGAAATCAGCAATACAATGAATCATATTCTTGACAATAATTAGGGAAAAGGAAACCCCCAGAAACCTGGTGGACATGTTGCAAAAATCAGCCACGATTTATTTTGGGGAAATGGTACCTTCCCACAACAGATAATTAAGAAGGAATTAAAACTCCTTTCAAGAAGACATTAAGTTTTAAGTGCCACTGATTGTTGGCAGGAAAGCAGAAGGCAGAAAGTGAAGAAAACTAAGAGGTGGTACCTAGTACTACTGTGGGGTCAGGAAACTTATGGGAATAAAGCAGGTTGGCAAGGCAACAAGGCCTTCTGGTAATTTTGAAGGACGCACTTCAATCCTTTCTTTTGATCACATAGACAATGGGGCCAAGATCCCTTCAATTATAGTCTCCCTCCTGCCTATCAGATTCCTTGCAGGGCTGTTTCTTTGCCATTCTCCTCAATCTACACTCCCCAAGCCACTGTGTTTCCTGCTGAAACACCAGCAACAGGAACGTGGTACCTAGAAGGTACTGCCAGCTCTCCTCAAGTGGGTGCATGGGGGCAGGACGGGAAGCAAAGATGACAGAGGCAATCAAAATGGAGGTCTTTCAAATTAATTCTGTTTCACATTTTTTTTGAGGTCTAATCTGAAAATCCTTAACTCTTCACTTCCAAGTGGTCAGATATTTGTACATATTGAACATCACCATCTGAAGCAAGCATTAAACAGTAGCTGAGTTTTAGTTAACTATTGTAAGTAATAAATAACAAAATAGGAAAAGTCTGAAGACAGAACTCTGTAATGTACAGAATGCAATTAGAATGAAGTTCTCTAAAAACAAATGACTTAGTCACCATTTTCAGAAAGCAAGCCACATATCCCAAAGACGCAAAAATCAGCTTCAGTAAAGTGTACTCTGTTAAAAAGATCATATCATGTTCTGTAGTGGTGGATTTGGATTTACATCAAGAACTGGGAAAAATACCCACGCGGCAACAAAAGTGGGTTCAAAGTGTACTCTAGGAAATTTGAGTTTTCACAACTGTTGAGTAAATGTGCCTTTCTACACTCACTGCATTTGCTGCCAAGACAAATTCTAATTAACTCATTGTAACTACTGTTTGTCCATTTTGGTAATTAACACCCAGTTAGAATGGATACAGTTGAAGAGCTAGAGCTCAACTTTGAGCTTAAATAAAAACCCTCCGTGACCTGCTCATGTGATTACATTTAAGGATAAATAGGCAGAAGTCTCAGAGTTGTCAGATAATTTTAAAATTTGATGCAGTAAGTAACCCTGAAGTACTTTTCTTCAGCAAGAGCTATTTCATTCTGAAGAGACAGTCTGTGGAATTAAACAAGCTTAACAGAGAAGCACTGCTTCAATTGTGATTTCCCAGCACCTCTGTATTTCATTGTTGTTGTTTTTTAAAATATTATTTAACAACAGCACATTATCCAGCAAACCACAACTAATTGAGCCCTAGAGATACTCCAAGTTAAGTTTCCCTATGTATAAATTTCACAATTCAGGTAGGGCCTGATTTTTCATCGCATTTTCAAGAGATACCTAGTTAGGAGTTTTTAAGGTTAACATTTAACCACAGTTACCAGACCCTCCTGCTTGCTCTATTACTGCCATATCACAAGCCATAAAATAAAAAAAAAAAAGATTACATTCATTCAAATCTCTCTGGTCAGCCTAACCAATTTAATGGATAACATTTCAAGGAGTTCAAGCTGGCCCTACACTTGGTCCGCACAGTTCTTTAGAACAAAAGGTCCTACATAAAAAAATTGCAAAGATTCCCATAAATTCTTAGGTATGAGACTGTTCAGTACTAACTTAGATTGACTTTGTTCAGCAGGCTTCCTTTCTGCTACAAAAACATTTCAGGAAAGGAATTAGAAACCTGTTGTGTGTGTTCTAATATCCTGGGGAAATATCTGAGGAAGGCACTTCAGTACAGTACCAGGGTTGTCAGAATGGCAACAAAAGTACCCTCCAACCTCCCAAAGCGTAAGGTCAAGATAGGCAATAGAAAAGCCAAAAACATTTGATGTATCAATAGAAAAGTAAGAGGTTTTTGTAAAACTAAAATGAACTTCACTAGCAAAGTAAACACAATTTAAGAAAATAATTTAAAAAAACCTCACCTGCTATTGCAAATTCTGGGGAAGATTTCAAAAACAGTCAGCACTGGCCTAACTAGTAATTGAGATGACAGTAATTTTTAATGTCATTGCCAGAATTAGTTTTGACTAATTAAAAGTGCTTCTGACAATCTCACTGTACAAAGATATATATCTAAACATATGGGCAACAGTAAAGAACCAGGAGCAACTTTGTGAATACTACTGGTTGATATCCTAAAGAAAAATTACTTTGTTCCCTTTTCCCTTCGTTATCACTCTTCGTAGGAGGGTACTCACACCTAGAAGCAGTGACACCACAGTAAAAGTGCTGAGGAGGATATTTTAGAAGAGTCCAGCTTTACAACGGTATTTAGAAATGCCCATGTTGAAACAGGGATTATTACAATGAAACATGGTATACACATAGCATATAACAACATAATGTGAATCAGAATTATATGTTTATATTAAGGTAGCTTGAAATAAACTATATGTACACAAGTGAAAAAATGCAACATCTCAATGGAAAGATTTGTATCTAAAAGAAAAACTGCTTTTAAAACTACTGGAATTTCTGTAGACCATTCCACTCTAGTCAGAAGTATGCAGGGAAAAGGAGTTGAAGAGGACTGTCTTGAATCATGTTTCCATTTTCTTTTGTAGTTTCTTATTAATTCAATTTTCTATATGCATTTTTCTACCATACAAGAAAATCCTTTAAAGGGGTAAAGTACTTGATATATGATGTAAAAAATACTCTCTCCACCACTACCACGTTACAGAACCTTATGCATATAGGATGACACTGAGAGAAACCTGACACAAACTTCTGGAGGACACAAACCCTTCCCGCTCTTCAACATTAAGTTTTGCTCTGAGACTTGAGGCAGCGCTGAGCTCTGGATTGCCACAAAGCATATGCCAGACCCAAACCTGCCCCTTGTCTCCTGTACAGAGAAACTAGTACCTCATTACCCAGCAACAAAATCAGTCCCACCAAACTGCCTCAAGTATTTCATAACCCAATGATTAGTTCTAATTGCTTAATCTCTTAACTAAAAAAACCCCATCTTAAAATACTCACTAAATGAACCATTTAAGGACAACATTAACATATCCACCATTAAAGCACCATTTAGTTGATGGACACATAATCTTAGTTTTTCTACAATTATTTTCACTAATTTTTCTGCATCAACTTCAGGGGAAAAAAGGAACAGCCAGTACAGTTGGAACACCCAGGATAAAAGTACAAGTCAATCTGTTTTGACTGTCAATCCCAGCCCACCCTGAGCCTTTCTGAAGCTGTCAACAGGCCAACAAAAAGGTGTTTGCAGCAAAACAGGTGATTTTTAGGATGCAGGAGGAGTTGCAAAGTGGAGCTAGACTGGAGAGCAGGTTATTGTACCGGCTACAGTTTCAGAAGATTTGGATGATTTGGGCCGTGGTACATACAGCAGGCAGGAGACATCACAGAGTCACTGGCCAGGCATTGCGTAGGGACATGACCAAACTAGGCTTAATAGAACAGAAAGCCCTGCAAAGCAACAGTCATTCCTGCTTCCCATGTCTGCAAGATGCACTGAGATTTGAAGAAGTCATGGGCTGTCTTGGTTGTCTACTAACAATTCTACAGAAATCATCAACTCAGACGAATAAACCAAACAGAAGACCTTCTTTCTTCTGTCTTCTACAGACATATAAAAAGGCCTAAACACGACCACTCATTTAGAGACTGTGTAGTCATAATCATTCTGAAAGAGTATGCTTCATCTGGTGAAGCTTTCAACTGGTGATGTGTACTCAGCAGCATGGCAAGTCAAATTTAAAGGTGAAGTCCTTCACAGCATCCCTGCATCACAAATGCAGCGAGAGACGGTAATAGGGCAGTAAATAGATAATATTCCATGGTTTTCCTCCTCCAACTCCCAGGTAAAAGACAGGAAACACCTTAAAGCAAATACACATTTAATTTTCTCTTCTTTTTTTTTTTTCTTCCCATCAGAGAAAAACACACAGAAAAATTAAAAGTCTAGGAGTTCAGACCAGGTTCTTGTTATTCTCCCCTGCAAAGGTTAAATGCAGTCACCGAACTCTGCATACCACCCTCAGTCACGAAGAACCCTCTGGCACAGCTCCCAGACCAGTAAAAAACGACCATTTCAGTCCCCAAAGCACAGAGCCTGATCCATTTAAGCAAAACAAGTTCTACTGACAGCTGGTTTTCTTAGCATATTCACGTCCGCGTATTTATCAGAGAAAAGCCCTCCAGGACAACAGTGTTTATTGCAGGATTATTTCTGTGAATCCAGGGAACGCAGCATTCACTGAGCAACAGTGTTTCTACCCTTAGATCTTTTTCTCTTAAAATGTGAACCAAGACCAACCCACTTTTATTTTCTTTAGCATGGACGACTCATGAAGGAAAAAAATACATATTCTGATCCACATTCATGTGTAGTACACTGACACATATTTTAAGCATTAACATAGAAATTAGGTGTTCAATCTTGCACTGACTCCTCGGATTTAGAGTCTAGTGACTTTCAATAAATGGAAAGCAAAGATAAGATGAATATTTTTATTACAAATTTCTTTTCCATACGAATAGCTAGTATAGTTTCACTAGAAATAATTCTGAGTAAGCAGGTTTAGAGACATTATGAGTAACACATGGAAATACAATAGAGACATACAGGGTAAATATCCCAGCAGTTCCTTGTTGTGCAGAAGCAGCCTCAGAATACATTTGTGCCTGGTCGGGTAGATGAGCAAGTGGGAGGCCTCAGGTGTTGACACTGCTCAGCTCTCTGACTCTCTCCCCAAAGCAGAGCAGCCGTCAGTGGGGGATGAAGACCATCCTGTGGCTGGTTCCACACCCCGGTGTGGGAGGAGGAGTGGGACGAGCTGGGGAGGCACACTCACGGATGCTGACAAGCACCATCCTCCCAAGTTTGGTGGTCAGTGTGTGCGGTTTCCCACTTCCTCCAGAAGTGTGCGGAAACTTGTTTTTATGATGCTACAGTTAAAATGGTAGCTTTTAAACAAAACACTTGTCATAAACACCCCACATTTCATTTTAACTTAATCTAATTTTTGAAATCCTTAAAAGTGAGTGTTATTGAGATTTATCTGCTGGCTGATGCAGTGCAATAAAGAATAATTCTTAAAATTACAAAATGAAAGCTTTTCTAAGTGATGGATTTCAAATTGAGGAAACTAACTAGAACTTGCTGTCAAAATATTTTGAACAATTAGTATTTAAAGGAATTTTTTTTAATTACCAAGTTTCAATGAAAGAATTAAGCTAGATATAGTTATGAATAATTATTGCTGAGATTTTTATAAATTAACACAAATGCTTCCTGTCTCTATGTGTCAAGTTGTTTTTTTACTGTAAGAACTGGACTTGCCACTCTTGCAGCCAGACACCACACAATGCAAGTCAATGGAACACCGATACTGACTTGAATGAGCCACAACACTTCTCCACTGCATTTTTACCCCCTGCTTTAATATTTGAGCTTTTCCAAGCTAACTAAAGTGTTAACATCTAGGCCCCAAACCATAAAAAGTGGACACTTCTCTCATTTTGCAAACCTCTCTTCCAGAGCCTATAACAAAGAGCAGTCAAAATCTTACTAGCATTATATTTATCATCCATCTAAAAATAGAGCAAATGTACTTTACAATAAACCTTCACAGCAAACCCCCTATATTCATATTGCTCAGGCTCAAATTCGCTGACAAGATCTGTGGGTATGTATCATTTTTAGAAAACACAATGTGGGAATGCATGTTTATATGACAGAGCACAAAAGCAACAAAACCTCTTGGGAAAGCAGGAGATAACTCACGTTACACAAACAAGCCCTTTGCTCTTATTTCTCTACAAAGCTGAAACATTTCTATCTGAAAATGTTTTTTTCATACGTCAGGAAAATGCTATTCCTGTTTGCTCGTTCTTCCTAAGGTGAACAGAGTTTAGTATTAGCAAAATAATTGTGGGAATTTGGTATTTTTCCTGTTTTGTTGAGTACTCGGGAATGTTATGTTGGGAACTGTCAACTACTACTTACTCCACCTCAAAATCTGCTGCATAAAAAAAAGTACACTGCTAATTTGCTTACATGGCTTTTGTAGATGCAATTACTGTTAGCAGCAGGAAAGAACTTTTATAAGCAGAACACAATTCAAATGTAACATGCCATGTCCTCAAGTCATTAAACTAATCCTCAGGGCTTCTTGAGGCTTTTTGTACTTTTGGCAAAAAGGATAAAGAAGTACGCATTGTTGCTTCAGTTCCCAAACACTGGAAAGTAAAATATCTAGACTGTCAGCCCTTGCTAAACAGAGCAGAGATTGGGTTTGGGAAAGAACAATAGACAAATATATCTTTGTTGTCAAAGCGCAATTGAACAAACATTGAAAACATACCCATACACTTTTACACGACACATAAAAAGTAGCCAGTAGAACAAAGGAAGCTGCAACAGCTCACAAGCAACGCTGGTATTATGGGTTACTGGTATCTAGATACTGTGATGAATACCTTACACATGCACAAGGACAGATTGAGTTATGTGAGTGAAGTATCTCAACTTTGATACACAGATAACATGACAAGGTGTGGCACAGAACTCCAGGGTTTACTGGCATGATTTTAACATGACTACCTAAGCTATAAATGACAAAGCCATAAATACATCAGACATGTTAGATATGTACTAACACCACCCAAGTATCTTTCTGCTATGTTTTTTTTACTGCTCTACAACACATATCTAAAACCAGATATTCTTTAGGGCACTGACAGAAAATGCAGTACTTTTAAGGAGACGAAGTGTTCCTTTATATTGTTATTCCGCTTGATATCAAGAGGTGAACATCTTTCTGAAGATACTATTGGAAGTGGGAAAATAAGTAATGTCCTCATTAGCACATTTAGACAAACATACCTGGGTGCTCTAAAATACACATAAGAATAAGACAATAAGAATCAATATGTGACTTCAGATGAAAATACAATGGAAACTAGTGACAGTGACAGCCCAATTGCTTTTAGCAGCAGCAGAGCAGAAGAATCCTTTGGAATAAGGAAGGATAATTACATGTTTGACTACAATTATTCCCTCAACTTATGTTGACAAAAGTAGTGAATTGATAAAAAATATGGAAATGTAAAAACTGTTAAATATATGTGTGTGTGTTTGCACGTGCATGTGTAACATACATTTGATTAAATAAAGTATTCGGGAAGTCTTATGCCTTTATCTAAATAAAATCTTGGAATTTGCTTTTTTTTTAAATTGCACCCAACAGTTTATCCAGACCAATGCCCTGTTGAGCAAAATGTCAAGATACCATATTCCTTCACTCGCACAACTGTATCACTGAGTTGTTGTAGAACTGTGGTAGCCTGTAATTCCCATCTTTTCTTTTCTACCCAGAAGTGTCATCACCAGTTCAGAGGAAACTCAATGCAGTATTAACCAGAAAAACAAAGCACCGCCAAAATAATGCTACACCAGTTTGACTGTTGCATACTTGAACAGTCTAATATAGTTACTTTTTTGAAGCAGACATTACAAGACTGAGATACTGAATGGAAGGAGAAGCATTAAGACATTCTTAATTCCATAAATGGACGAAGAGAAATTTAATTAAAGTAGACTGATTTCTAATCCTCACCCTTCCATTTTAGGAGCAGAAATTTGTTTTTTAGCAAATCTGTTTGCCAACTGGTAAACACAACAGTATGGATCAAACAGTTTTAAACTGAAATATTCTCCTGAAAAAAAGTAGCTTACTAAAGCTGCAAATTCCTAGAACACAGTTAATAAAGCCCTTTAGCTTCTACAACGATACTTTATTCAAATGTATTATGCTTATACAGAGAAATTACCTTCCCAACAGAAAAAGAAATTAAAGATTCCCCCACAAAAATGCTATCAGTATGCTGTACCATACAAGGCACTCTAAATATACTGCTCCAGGAAAACACAGCATAATTTTCATGGATTATGACGCTACAAGAATAAGCCACGTAGCCAGTGATGACTTTTATTCATCCATGTGCAATCCAGCCATAGACATAGAACTAGGTGAAAGAAGACCTGTCATTTCTCCAGCACACATAGTTGCAAGTAATTGTTATGGCTTTAAGCAATTTAAAACAATAGCGTATTATCACCTAGCCAACATATCTCACATAGGTCAGGAAAAAATGGAAATGTTCAGAGACAAAATAGAATGAACACTCCAGAAAAAAAAAACTGTCTCACTCACTGTTCAATACGCGGGGAGAGATACAGCTTAGGGAAAACCTGAGTAGCTTCTGCATCCTCAAAACTAACGGAGAGAAGTGCAACATCTTCTCCAGGATCTTCATTCACATCCTGTACATAAAAAATGAGAAATATAAAATGGCAAATAATAAGTTGAGTACTTATAAGCTTACAGATAACAACTAATAAGTCAAATAAGCATCTCCTAAATAAATTACATATGTATTCTTTCTTACTATGTTAGTATTTAAGATATTCTGCTGTGCTTAATTTCTTTGAAAGTATCAAGTTAAATTTACTGTGTTAGCAAGTGTACAGTAGGGTTTCTGTTCTTTAATTAGCTGAACTGCATATTTCAATAAAGATGCAGATTTCATTTTTTAAGAATTCTTGGTTTATCAGTAACATCAGATGCAAATGTCAGGGAATTTTTTAAAATGTCATATCACTGAGTTAACATCAGAGATTTTATATTTGTTATTTTACAAAGTAGTATACAGTCTAAAATTTCTGCTGTACTCAACCCCTACTTCTCTTGTGGATAAAAAAAGTTCATGCAATCAGAAATTTGTGTCTAGAAGTCACTGTCCCCAAGTTTCCTGCAAATTAAACCCATGCGATACTTTCAGAAAAGACTGCATACTCGATAAAAACTATGGTAAGAAAAAAAAATAATCCATGATAAATACCATGACAGTCAATCTCAATGCATTCACAGTTCAAGCTTTCTTTGTAACAGAACAATCAACTACAGAGATCAGGTAGAACAAATTGTTTCTGGTTAGGACCTGAGATTTCTCCAATTCATAAATCACACACAGTACGAACAAATGTATTTCTGCTACACACTACTTCATTTAAGCTCTTGACCTCTAGTTAGAAACCAATGAATTAGCAGTGCAGTCACCTTCATCGACAGCAAGCAACATGGTGCCCCTTGCTGCTCACAAAGAAGTCCTTTAACATGTTTGTGCACAGGTACATAGCAAGTGGCCAAGATGCATTTGTTTTTATCCGTTTTGGAAAAATATGAGAGGAAATAGATAATTCGGCAGATATGTGCTCAAAGCAGGATCGACATGGTACAGTGTGCCCTCGTATGCTCCGTCCCACAGGCAGCTGTGAGGAAGGAACATGCAAACCACTTAAACATTGCTAGGAGATCCTGCCCTATCCGTGGAAGGGAAAAATTAAAAAAAAAAAGTGATTGCTGAGTGGTTTTAGGAAGAAAATCTCTTGCCATTTGAAGCTTTGGCAGGACTGAAACTCTTAACGTCCAGAGAGACTAGCTGCATACCAGCTATTACGTGCAGAACACAACATGCCAAGAAACTTAGTGATAAGCTGGAGTGAAGAATGGGTTTTAAAAAAGCCTAATTGTCTTAGATGACAAATGAGACAGAGCTCACAGTGTTTTCTTAAATTCTGCCTTGGTGTGCAGTTCACTTCTGACAGCTGAAAGAAAACTGTACTCTTAGAAACTGTAGAAAATGTAAAATTGTCATGAGCACACTATGGCTGGAAATCAGAAGAGGTTTTTAACCTGAAGTTGCAGGACAACACTCCATAGGAGTGATAAGGACAAAAACTAGCCGCTCTCCTGTTGGGTATGATCAGTTGACAGACGGGATTATATGACATGGTTGCCTGTAACTGTAATGAACACACCTTGTGACCCACAATGTTCCCTTCAGTGTTATGTTTCCAAATGGTACTATCATCTACAGTAGAAGAACCAGCACAGATTACAAAGCCTTTTTCAACAAGACAAACAACAAAAAAAAATACCCGAGTGCAATCCCCCCCCAAACCTTTTCCCCAGTGTTTCATACATTTCCATCATTAAGGAAAAAAATTAAATAAGGAATAGCTTTCACTCCTAAAGCTTAGTGTGGCCATAAACTGGCTTTTCCCCATTGATTTGCTAATTGTCAATCAAATGAAAAGAGCTATTAAGACAGATTAAGCAGTAACGCTAATGATTAAAAATATTTTATTTTAATGGGCATTCTTTAAGAGATGACCAGTACATATAATACATTTACTCATGTACATATACAGTTTTTCCAAGACCACATTGCTTTCTTTGTAAGTCTTTTCAAATAATTTTGCAGAACAGAACCTACATGCATTTTACAAGCTACATGAACAAACCCAAACGTATTTAATCCTGCATTTAGTACTAGTGCTTAAGTTGACATGCACACACAGATTGACACCACGCACAAAACTAGTTTCTAGAATACCATCCAGGTGCTTACTAATCAAAACAAAAGGAAAATAAAAGCAAGGAAAAAAAAAAACCAAACCCCAAAACAAATCAGGTGAACACCACTACAGCAACCATTAACCCATACAGTAATATTACATTATACTTTCTACACTCAGTAGTGGCTTATTCAATATGAAGACTCATGCCAGGGGAAAAAAGCCCCAGACAACAACACAAGCCATCACAGTATCTTTGCATGTTAAATTGCAATAGGTTGGTGTGTGCAGCAAGAGCAATAAACTGAGACGTGATATCTTTCATTACAAAAATAACACACAGCAAACACTACTGCAATTACTGTTGCCAACGCAGCACATTACATTCATAGGGCTACTGTCCAATGCAAATTTGAGTACAGAAATTGGCATTCTTCTGTAACTACCACTTTTCAAATGGATGCATATTTTGGCCTGCATACCTGAGAAATGAAAATTGTAACTTAAAAAAAAAGATGCAATAAATCATCATTCCAGTAGGTTTTAAAAAGATGTAACACAGTAACAGCACGAAGTTGGTGTTACACAACCTTATTGCTCAGGTGGCCACAGATTTATGATGAAGTCCCTTTGTATCCAACACCATACTGTTTATTCCTTTCAGACTTTGTTACTTTTATTTATGCATGAATCTGCTCAGTGCAACTGCATTCAACCCGAGTATGTCTGTTACAACTGCCATTTATAAAACAAAACCACATGTCTTGTACATAAACTGTAGAAAGCTGTTCAACTAATAGACCTTTTTGATGTTCACTGTGTCAGTCACAACTTAACTCCTTCAGCGATCTCTTTCCTGGTCTTCTCTACAAACCCAATAATGACGAGGTGAGATGATGGATCCTTATTTTACCAGGCAATGAGACTTCCCCGGAACAGGGGCTGAGATCCCTCCATTACACCAACGCGGCCAAAGGCAAAGGTTGTTTAATGCTTCTTACCAAGCTCTGCCCAGACAGTATCTTCCCCTTTGCCATTTCTGCATGTGTATTTCTCTCAAAGAACAGGCCATATTTAAACAGAACAGCAAAGCAAAATCACATTTATTTACATTTTTCAATTGGCTTTAAAAGAGAGAGTGACATCCAATTGCTTTGGCAATATTATTTCCTTTTAGGAAAAAAAGAGGCTGTTGAACTGAAGTCACAACACATTTTTTAACATTTAAGTAGCCACCCTCCTTCTCATAATTTGTACTTAACTCACAATACTTAAGACTAGCAGATTTTATTTTAAAAGATATTTTTATAGTTAAGAAAAAATTATTTTCTAAAGATTAAGAATGGCAGTTTTCTATAAATGTTAGCATCCAAAGTTAGAACTGCCACATTAAAGTACCATTTTATACTCACAGAACTTTTTCCACACAAGACTCTACAGAAGGTATCATTAAAATGAACTTCCACTGAACAGAGAGCACATCCTGGGCCACAGGAATCTTGAGGTTTAAAAACTGAATGTTTGTAAAAATGTTTGAAATCATTATCTAAGCATGTGATAAAGCACACCTCTTAGTTTTTCCACAACAGTCTCATGCTTGATAGCGAAAAAAAAAACCCTCTAGCATACTGCAATGTAAAAAGATCCAACCTAGATTTTCATGGTGTCATCTTGCTATCATATATTTCTTTTTCAAAAAAATAATCTTTTCTTAATCTCAGAAAGAGCACATTCAAATCGAACAGGAAAAAAAAGGGAAAGATCATTTTACACTGAAAAGAAATACTTTTATTTCTCAAGAACTGCAAGGGGCTTCCTATGTTTAGAGTACTTTGCACAGTGTGGACTGATCTTTGAGTAGTTCTCCAAAGTGTTATGGAAATGCAAAATATACATAGTTAAGCAATGTAGTGGGAAAGGAACAAAATTAATAAAGAAAAAAAAACCTAAAGATTTTTCAATCCGTTGGCTATTTTTCTGTTGCAGAGACCTTCTAGCAACACCTTACAAGAATAAAAAAAAAATTCACAAAGAAAAGCATAAAGAGAAAGCTCGTGGTATTTTATTCTAATTTATCCTTTGTCTACTTAGCCAGTGCAGATGAAAGGTTCATTAACTATCTTTGAAACTCAAGAACAAGAGGCCATGTGAAAACACAAATGCAGCACAGATCAGATGAAAAAGGAAATTTGAAGGCATTTAGAGAATTTTTTTCCCGAAAAATTCCAGGAAAAGACTTCAGGTATGACAAGACTCTAAAGTAGAACTTAAAATCCTACTTCTAATTGTATCAGCACTGTCTAAACAATCATTTGTTAGTTTTCATTCACATCAGTCTAAATTTACATTCAAATGCATGCTCCAGTGTTTACAGCTGCTCCCTTTGCAAAATACTTAATCTTTTTACAAAGTTAGTATGGGTTGTTTATGAAAATTATCATCAAAACCACTTTAAATACACCATCCAAACGGCATTGTTTTCTCATATCCTACCTACTGTAATTGAAAACTGGGAATTTACTGGAACTGACAATTTATTATGAGTCAGATGGTTGATAGCCAGTCCAACCAAAACATCTGCGCCGCACAGTCACAACTGCTATAACCCATTTCCTCTTGTGCCTGGAGTCCAACCAAGTTGTACATTACAGTTCCTTTCCCTTAAAGATGCAGACTCTGGAAAATCAGTTATTACCTTTTCTTAGTTACCAACAAATAATCACCTTGCAACCTCTGATTTGAGTATTCCTACAAGAGGAGATATTTGGCATGCAAGTGTGATTCCCCGCACCACTCAGCAGCACATACAGTGGTAAGCGACTGCAGCCTTATCCCAAGCAGCGGCAGGACTTGCCTTTCCATGGAAGCCTGGAGAGACAGGGGGCATGAGACTTGGGAAAAGACCCCTGCAATGGGCCAATGAATTAATTAAGGATTTGGGATTAGGAATTCAGTTTAGTGACATTAACTATAAAGCAAGAATGAGAGGAAAAGAAATTTAGAATTTGATAGAAAGGATGGGAAAGGGATGTGCGGGAAGAAGACTGGCATGCTTTGGGGAGGACAAGCAGCTTCTGGCCTGAGGGACAACAAGAAATAAGATGAGGGAGCAGGGCTTCTGGTAGGGCTGTTAAGTTTATACCGTAAGTACAAAAACAAATTGCTTTGGGGATACAAGTCAGGTAAGGAAGAGTGCGCAAACTGTTTAGCCTACTGGATGTTCCTTTGGGTAATGAGATGCCATGGAGACAAGACGTTGTAGAAGCGTCCAAACTGTGTGGTCAGGCCTAATCTGCTTCAGGAGGTTCCCAGCCCCAGCTGATCATTCCTGACATCTCAGCTCTCACAACTGCTCAATAATTGTGTTTGTGGTATGACTGTAATTGAAGGGATGGAAACATCCAGCAAAAGGGGAGGAGAAGGGATTGCTTAAAATAATAAGTGAAGGATAAACTCAACTGACAACTGTGTGACGTGATGGAGGTTGGGGGGAAGGTGGAATAGAAAGGCAAAATATGGAGGACTGAGGGGGCATTGATCTTAGCATCTGTAGCGAGATTATAAGGGGAGATCTTAACAGACACTTAACTTCTGGTACCTCTCAGCCCTAACAAGTCAGTCAGCTTCACTGAAGTTGAGTGTGAAATTTATATTTCAGGATCCTCACTGAAGAAAAAAGGTCTCCAGAGGAGAAATGCATGAGAATAACACGCATTCAGAAAGGTAATTGATCTTAGGGTCAAACTTAACCCATGTAATTTTGCATGATGCATACCTGTAACGGAGCCATACTTACTAACAACTGATCAGAGAAGTAAACAACAGAAATTGTTTTTGAAGCTGAAATGTGAATTGCACCAGAGACTAATGGGCTACTTGCACCACAACAGTTAGCAAAGTTTGGCCTTTTCCCTCCAAAAGACAATGTGCAATAACGTGAAAAACAACTGTCAAATTCATACCCTTACTGCATAGCAGTTTCACAAGCCAGCTTTGATTCAAGCAGTTACATGTTCTCCCAACCTTTTTTCTATGCTTTATCTAATGTTTTTTAAAAAATAACAAAACACACGAGGGAAAAGCAGGCTAAGGAATGTGAAGTGGCAAATGAGACTGAGAAGTCTGCGTCACTCTAGGGAGAATATGTAATTATTCCAGGAAATTCTTTCTCCTGTCTTCCAGGAAACCCACCAGGTCTGATCAAGGAGTGCTGATTCTTTAAATAGGATCTTTAATGAAAACAAATGCAGTTACCTTGTGTGCACTGCTCACGGCATCGCAGCATTCCAAACACAGCCCCTCTTCCAAGGTAATGCAGCAAAACACTCGCCTCACTCAGCCTGGGCAAAGAGCACGTTTGAGCCCCCCACAATTCCTGGTTTAAAAGTTATGTGAAAATTGTAGTCTGGTAACTACTTTGCAGAATCTGAAGAGTAAGCTTCTAGGACAACATACTGAGTTTTCTTAATGAACAAAATAAATAAATAAATAAATATTTACTACATATTAAAAAGTATTAGCAAGGCTTCCAAAGTATACTATTGGTCATTGATCAATCAAATGTAGAAACAAGCAGTATTTCTTTACTTGTGAGTAACATCCCAAAGTTGTGTTTTTTTTTTTTTTCCCCTAATGTCATTGTTGGGTTTTTACTTTGTTTTGTTTCAGACTTTTGTAATTTACCACTACCTTTGCAATATGAGGACTGTCAGGGTTGGGTAAAGAATGCTGTTAGGAAAAGCATACGAAAAACTAAATGTTTAAAAAGAAAGAAAACCAGCACTCTTGTCCATGAAAATACGTGCTAGATTCACAACTTTCAAGATTGATGTCATTTAAGTGGATAAAAATTCATTTATTTTGACAGCAGAAAAAGTTGTGGTGACACTTTCACAAAAATAATACTGTTTGCTTAGGTCTGAAAAACACAATCGCAGAAAATAAGGCAGGTTTCTTCAAAGGTCGATAATATGTTTTGGTAAGTTTGGGACTGAAATTTGAAATAAATAATCTAAGTGTGGCACAGTCTAAAAGAAATATTGAATACTGTCTAAAATTAGTATTTCTGAACTGATTTGAAGTGAGCTAAAATGTTTCTATTTTATATACAAGAGATAAAAAATACATTTGCAAGCAACCATCTTTCTATCGTACTAACTGAATCCCAGTCCCCACTGAACAACTGTATTAGTTGTGTTTTAATGACAATACAATCAGAGATATTTTAAATGTTTAAAATAGACTGATATGCAAAATGCTTGTGATCCTTAATTTCAATTTGTTCAATGAAACTGAAGTGCAAGCACATTAGCTCTACCTACTCTGATATCAGGTATCACATTCAGATTAAATTAACATTAAAAAACATTTACATACTTTGGAATGTATCTACAAATGAATTAGAATAAAATTAACACAAAATTGAGAGAAATATTAGGAATCTAGATTGCCGAGAGGTAATCTCAGACCTGATTTTTCCATACATTCACAAAAAAGAGCTTTTGTTTCCTATGATGTCAATTTATCCAACACTACAGAGGAGTGCTTAGTTTTTGTTTTATTTACTTCTAACCTAATTTCTAAGGAGACCTGATAAGTTATAATAAAACACTACACTTCTACCATTAAAAAAAGTAGGTTAACCTGAAAGACATGCCCCCATTACTCTAATGGAGCTTTGTAGGCAGGAAAGTTTCCAAACCCAGTATATTTCCTACAACCTCAAGCAAAGCACCTTGAGGTTGACATAAGAAACAGCTTCTGCCCCCACCAGCTAATAATGGGTTGAACAGAGTGTTCAGAGATTCCAAAGCTTAGCTTTTAAAGAGGTCATCCTGCTCATCCTTAAACAGTGAGCAGCAGTTGCATCCACTCCGACCAAGTCAATGCTGCCATGTCTCAACAACTTTTTGTCCTTAAACCAACAGCACCAATTTCTTCTACCAACAAACACTCCACTAAGCTACTTCACTGGCATCAGTGCTGCTAACGATAAAGGTCCACTCAACCTGACCAACTGCGTAAGAATCTGACTGAAAACATAAGACTGAAAATTTAAGTGTTTTCTTATAAGCACATACCCTAGATAAATGAATGGTTAAAGCTTGGTTGCAAACAATGATCGACTTTTTTACAAGAAGGTTTTACGTATAGAAGACAAGCTCCAAGTTCCTTAAAAAGTCATCTTAAAAAGTTTTGGGTAGACAGCAAGCAAAGGACAAGTAATATTAGAATGAATACCTGGACTAATAACACCAGCATCCTAAGTGAGGAATCATCCAGGGACAGCAATGCAGAGAGTGAAGAATAAGGCAGCTTTACTTTGTTCATTTGGGCTTTGTGGATTTATAAGACATGCAGATTCTGACAAACACTACATTCAGTTTTATGCACTTACATTTGTGTATGTGTTTTCAGTGCATGGAGGGCTCCTTTTGACCAGTGCTTTAGGTATTTGCTATTTAAAATTTTCATTTGAGAATGATTCGAGATTTATGATGCAGTAATATAATTAATTCTAGGACTGTCAGGGTTCAGGCACTCTATTACCTTGCCATCTGCCAAGGTACTTCCTTGCTAACAACTGTCACTAAAAGACATTTACTTTGCACTTAGCTCTCATTGCTATCTCCTTTTTACACTTTGAATACTGAAAAGGACTGTACTAGGAACCAAGAATGTAGATTGATACCCACCCTTGAAGGACCCTCATGTTCAAAGATCATGAGACAACCTTTTGTCTGGGTATATGTACATATATATATACAGTCTGAATTACTTGAAACAACAGAAAGTGCATTTATATTATTTCCAAATGTAAAAATACACTTTCAATGCTCTCAGAAACAAATAGAAATAAAAATAAAACACAAAATAGTTTCCATTTAGATGACTTATGACAGGTCACCTTCACGTAGTTTCTTTCTTATAAATCTCCCAAAGCTATGAAGCTGCTTCCTCAACATGCAGCTATGATCCATTTTTTAATGTAAGCCCTGTTTTTCGTCTTGCTTTCACAGACAAAGATTTGGGGACACATGCAGCTTGGAATTAAAATCTCACACTAGGATTTCACTCAGGCTTGAATCTCTCCAGCCACCTCTTCAGATGACTGGGCTATAATTCTTTCAGAAAGCAGTATTTACATTCTTCTCCACCATTTTACTGATTTCCCATCCCTTTAAAAATAGTAATGTCATTGCAGAGGCCAAAGAGCAGTCATCTCATGTCCAGTGGAAAACAAGATCTGCTAATAAATGCCTGAGTACTTAACTAGAGTACAAAGAGATCATTAATACAGCTTGAAATAAAATAATTTTCCTGCCAAGTCAACTTTCTAAACACCAAATACAACTTTTCTATACAGGATATTTCTATTTTATATATATAAATTGTCAAAACAAACATAATAGATTAGTATACGGGGTTCACAACTGAAAGAAGATTCAGACCTAACAATTATATTTGTGCAAGTAAGGATCCTAGGTCCAGAGCTAAGTCTTAGAACAACAGCATAACACTAACAAGAGTATTTTTTTTAAAGATAATGAAATGGCTCCTTGATAAAAATAACAAATCTCACAAAAAAATAAATGAGTTAAAGTTAAAACACAGCAAAAGAGAGACATCTATGATGACCATTTCTGTAACCATTGTTGTGGCTGAAAGTCACCATAAGTTTTTATTTTTCAAATCAATCCAATTTTTTAATAAAAGCTTTTTCCCTAGCTCTCCACATATTCTTATATATTCCTGGTTCAGTGAATATCTCTGCAGAATCAGAAATACTATAGATTACATGGGTCACAACAAGAATGCCAGAATAAAGCCATATTCTGAGACAGATCTTCAGTGAACCAAGAATTACCAACAAGTTTCACAGATGAAGAAAAGAATAATCAAAATGTAAGGTAAAAACAAGCAAAAGTTACATTTGCTCAGTGCTATCTCACCATTGCAGCTTAGCATTGCTGACCTGATTCAAAAATATGAAATATTTTCTTTTAAAATAAGGTGTAAATATTAAAAGTATTAACTGAGTCAACTGCTGTTTCCCAAGAATAACAGGAATGTTTCTTATTAAAATCAACAGCACTTTTGATTCACAAACTGTTTATTATGCATTTCCATTTCAATTGTATAATATTTATATTTACTTTTGAGACAATTCTATTATCCTTTTGTCTCATTATTACATTTAAATCTAGAGGATCTTAAAAAAAAGAACATATGTCTGTGTGTGGGATTTTCTTCTTTGTAAAAAAAATACGAAAGTCAGAGCATCCTGTCCTCTTGAGCCCTTTTTACAAACATTCATTATTACAACAAACAATATGCTTAGTGTAATTGTGCACACACGTGTATATATGTACAGATGTCATAAAAAGTAAGAACCTGTTACTGCAAAAAAAAAAAGTTCTTTTAGTAAGAAGAGGAACACAGCAGGATGCTGGAATTAAGGGGAAAAACCTGTATTGGTCAAAAATTATTACAACATTGGTCTTTCAGAGCTCACATCTGTACTGGGATGTAAATTGAGTGCATAATGTGAGGGGAAAAAAAAAAAAAAAAATCACATTCAGCCTGTTTTCTACATAATAGAGAAGTCACATTCTGTGTTGAGAGAGGTCTCTGGAACTTACAGTATGAGACAAAACTCTTGTGCTTCAGCATACTGCCCAGGGTAAGGCTGACTTGTCTGTTGTGGTTTACCTTGCTTGTTACAGTGCCTGAAACAAACACGTCTAGCTCAGATGTGGTCCCAATGAATTAAAGTGGTAGTAGCTAAAATAATACAATACGTATTTCCAGATGAAAGACTGGCTCTATTACTGTGACTATGCTGATTACTAACTCAGAAAAGATCACCATGTTCCATTAGTGCATTCATCACTAACTTGTGATAAAGAATTTGGAAAAGTATTGTTAAAATCTTTTAAAGCATCTGGAACTGTGTTTTAATGGAAAAGATATGGGTTCAAAGGTCACTGATACTGACATTGCCCTTGAATTTTCAAAGTCTTTCCTGAGACTTTCTCTCTCATATCATATGTTCAAGGGATACTTTCCAGTAAATCTAATCCAACTATTAATGCTCTCACAAGGCCCAAAATCACTTGTATAGGCTCAACAGCCTCAGCACAGCATCCCAGCATGTGCAAATCAACAGAGCCGAACACCCTCTGTTCTTAGCTAGATATTCAGCTTTCTGTCGATAAAACTGAGCAGTATATTCTTTGGCAAGGAGGATGATGTCATCACACACAAGCAAGACTTGGATCATGACAGCAGAGTTTGAATAGGAGAGAGCATTTGATAGATTTATTTTCTTTTTTTTTTCTTCCTTGAAACACTAAATTTAAGAAATTAAAGACTACATTATTTTTGGAATTTTCTGAAATAACGCAGGTTTGATGTTCAAACTCCACAACTGATGGGGTGTGCTGGATGGTTATTCACTGGGTCCCACCCGCTGTTATGAACAGTTAGAATGCACTGAGAGACAATGGTAACTCTTCTACTTTCCACCTCTTCCGGAACCTCAGTTCCCCTAGTCATCAGTTTCAAAAGAATGTAGTCCTTTGTTTATGTTGTATATGTACACCTATAGTGGGACCCATTATTACACTTCATTGAGGACAAAATATTAAGAATTTTAAAAAGAGCTTAACAGAAGTCCAGATTTGGAAATAATTTAAAAAATAAAATAGCGTTAAGAAACCCAAAGTAACTGCCAGCTAAAAACCTGAGAAGTCAATACTTAGGATGTAATTGTAATAAACCAGATTAAAACCAGTGATGTTAAACAGCAATATTTAAACTCCTACATCCATTAGCAAGCTTCAAGTCTGAAACCATCAAGCCTTTTTTACTAAGAAGCTTGTGTTTATCAGTGACAAAACTGTAGTCAATAACATTTTAAGGATCAAAGGAGAGGGAAGATTCAAGTCACATGCATTCTGGCAATTCTCTAAAACTGCCAAATTCAGGTCATTTTTTCTAATTAATCTTTCCACCATCAGCAACTTGCTTTTTGCAAACCTATGTAAAATTGCTTCTACCATCTTGATAACTCATGTGCAAAATTCACTTTTTTTACTTTATGGTGTTTATCTAGAAATAAAATGTATTTAATCTTTTATTTCTGAGGTCCAAGCATAATGTTAGAAGCCTATCCTTTCTTGCTATTTTCTGAATATTAAGAATAGTTGAAATTTTGGCACACTGCTTTTACTTTGTATGCTGCACCTCCACAGCAGTCACAGAAGAAATCCACCTACATGAACATTCTGCCCCAAACACCCAATACATCAATTTCTACTTCCTTTGAAAACAGAAAATAAATACTATGGAGTAAGAAGGGTTGATGAAAATATTTTAAGCCAGATTTTACATCAAGCTTCAAATAAAAAGGTTGGGAAACACTGTTTTCAATCAGGAGATAAAGCTGTCTAAAATCCCATTCTAATTTATGAGTACATGAGTACATAAAACAAGAACATATTGCCACTAGTTAGTGGTTTTAAATTCTGTCAGGAGACTCTGACTCTTTACAAAGTCTTAATTGAAATAGCAGACAATGAAACATCATTGCGCAGGGAAACCCAGAAAAAGTTCTAATGTAAGGTCTTGAAAAGTATTAGGGAATATGAAAACTTAAAAAGTAAAACTGTGAAGACATTAACAGAAATAGGCTATGTATTTCAACAAAAAAATCAGAAGCCATCCGCGAAGTGTGTGAGCATGATTTTTTTTTGTCATCACAATAAAAGGAACTGCTAGGCTTCGACAACGAAATCTAACACCATCTGACTTTTATTTTACAGCTACGCACACATCGGACCTTCTTTTATATTAACTTCACAGTACTCCAAACGATATAGCTGTGGAATTAAACTAAAAATTCTGCTAGCAAAGCGATAGCCATATGTTTCTGTTATGTGCAGTTCATTAGCAGTATAACAACTCATGTTTAACTGAAAATTATAATAGACCCGACTTCGCCAAATAAATCCATATGCATTTTCATTGATATTTGCAAAAGCAAGGACAAATTGTCAGTTTAATTATTTGTTTCAAAAACTGTTGTAAATTTATGGTTACACTCAATACTTACCTAGGCTCTAAATCCAATAAATGTCACCATTATCCTAGCACCACTGAAAACAGTAAATCTAGGAAAACAAGTCAGTTCTATGGTTCAACTAGAAATACAACCTTAACTCAGACTGGTTTAATTTTATAATCCAAATACAGCTCCATAGAGTTACATACACCCAGAATGGATCTTCACTTTACATTCTTCTGGGTACTTCTTTCAAAGGTATAAGTGCTACAGTAACATTTTGGTTAGGTTAGTTTCAAACAATTAAAGAAATAGCACTAACTGCAACCCATGGTAAAGTACCCCACAGCTGAATATCTTAAAATACAGTATTTCAAGAGAAGTTTATTAATCTTCACCTTCCTTTGCACAATGTCATCATCATGATGACTAGCTCCTTAGATATACCCATGGCATACGCAGGTGCCCATACAAATAAGTAGGTATTCAGGTTCTTTTAAAAGTTACGCTCTAGTTACTGATGGTCACCACAGTAATTAGCTTAAACAAAACAGAACTGAAGATCATTCCATCCCCTCCTTTTTTCATTACTTCATTTGGCGTCCACACTATAGTCTTGCCAACTCTGACCTTTTGGCCCGGAGAGTTACTCATGTCATGAACAGCAGTTTCTCTAACTACGAAACTCAAGGCCTTTCCCTTCCCATACAGCATGATTAACTGCTTGGTCCACAACGGAACCTACTCCTCCCTCTACTTACACTTCACACCAGAGTAATCTCCAGAAAGCTCAGTCTAGATCAAGCTTTCAGTTCTCTTGGTAGATGCTCTTTGAGTAACTGTAAATAGAAATCGTTAAAATATTCTTTGGAAATAACCACTGTCCTGGCTCCCTGCGAGCACACAGTTTTTAGCCCCTATAATCTAAGTCAATAAATGTGAAAACTTCTAGAGTCTTCCAGTCTTCCACCAGGTCTGCTTCAGAAATTGTTTTTCAGCTGGGCTTTAACACTCTCCTAATTTTATCAATGGCAATATTTATACTTGTGTAAAAGGAAATTTTCAATATTTTCATTCTCTTAAGAAATTATGCTGTTTCCTTTCATCCTCTTCCACATCGAATTCCTCGCTATTCTAAACTAATGGAAGGACTTCGTAAAGATGGGAGGGGGAGGCTGCTGGCGATAAGGTGTTTGTTGTTTCATTTTCTTTTTCCACAGCATCTCTCATCTTTCTGGCACCAGAAGCTTCAACTGCTTGAGGCCCTTCAACCTGAAACACAGGCTGGTTACTTAAATGCACCTGTCTCGGTTTTTACTCAGAACAACTGCACTTACTTGACACCAGTTTTTCTTAAGGCTACTCTGTGTCTAAACAGATGCTTTTATGGTAAGTGGTTGGTTGTTTTTAATAAATAGAGAACAGATATCCTTTTCCACTAGGACTAGTCAACACCTAGAGATTTGTATCTGTTTTCTTCCCCCAAACCTCTTACTTCTATCATTCTGAAAGCAGTTTAAACCTTACTGCATTAATCGAGGATAGAGAGTTCCCACGTTAAGAAATATTCTCTGCAGGTATTTTCGTATCTATGAAATTGGTTTCCAAGATGCTTTACATTAAAACTTTAATCTTCACAAGATTACTATAATTATTAGTTGCACTGTAATAACTGGTTTTGTGGCAACCACATGTTTGATGCTCTATTGTTAAAAGATGAGCAGTCCCTTTTATAAGTCTTTACTATCTGGAAGGCAGATGTATAAAGATAGTAGGAAAGTCCAGAGACAAAACTAAACATCCCAATTTTTTTCCTAATGTTTGTTTGATTTGTATCGTAATTAACTCACTTTTTATAGCTCTCACAACAAATTATCTTAGAAGAAGGAAAGGAACTAACTGAAGGGCATTCTTCGCATAGCCCATTTGACTCTCAAAGATACCGATACGCGAGGTACAGCTATTTGAGAAAAGAACAAGAACAGACACACTGACAATATAATCACCGATGCCTCATTTCCTTAGGAAACTAAGATAAAATTACATCTAAACGAACAATATGGTTTATCTGAAATTCTGAAAAATGGCAGGTAAACCCTTGACATGAAAATGTATGAAGAATTCCTTAGTGGAATTGTGTTCAGAGGATGTCAGCAATACTTCATTCCTCCTAGAGCCTCTTATTTCCAATTGAAAAGCCATTCTTGAGAAGGAAGGATGGAAGTCTAAGTTGTTGTACAGGAAGAGAGATGGCTGAAACGACTATGACGGGTACTTGCAGCAAGTCCATGAGAAGCTGTACATAAGGTTCAGTAAGCCTAGAAAGTGGAGACTCAAGACTGATGGTGAAATGACTGTTGTTTGTATAGCACCTCAGAAAAAGTCTTCCATTCGCTGAGAACACAGTTTAAGACAAAATGTTACCTTGGTTTACAGAAAGGTTAAAAACAAGACAGGAGGTAACTCTGAACTGTAAAGGTTTGAAGTCTGTAAAAACTGCACTCCTCATGTGGGGAACATCAGAATTTTGATTATTCTTCTTTGGTTGAAATTGCCTCTGAAAATAGTAAAACTCAACTGCTATCAGGGGAATGGGAAATGAGAAAAAGAGTGGGTGCAGACGTTTCTAACTTTCATCAGGCTAGAATGTACTCCTTGAACAAAGCAGGTGAGGTCTTCTTTTACTGCTTGCCAGATGCTATTGAAAGCTTTATTTCATACCTACTTATGTTGGTGAACACCCACCCACTTAAAACATTCACTACCAGACTGTAGCAAAGGTGCTACACTTTAAACAATATTTCATAGAGTAAACAACTTCCTCTTTCATAGAATCATAGAATCATTTTGGTTGTAAAAGACCCTTGGGATCATCGAGTCCAACCATCTACCCTACTCTACAAAGTTCTCCCCTATACCATATCTCCCAACACTGCATCTAAACCACTCTTCAACACCTCCAGGGATGGTGACTCAACCATCTCCCTGGGCAGCCTAATCCAATGCCTGACCACTCTCTCTGAAAAATTCTTTCCTAATGTTTAGTCTAAACCTACCCTGTTGGAGCTTGAAGTCATTCCCTCCCGTTCTGTCACCTGCGAGAAGAGACCAGCACCAACCTCTCTACAGTGTCCTTTCAAGTAGTTGTGGAGAGTGATGAGGTCTCCCCTCGGCCTCCTCTTCCTCAAACTAAGCAGTCCCCTTTCTTTCAGTTCAAATAAAATCTTTCAGTGCACTGTCCATTAACATAAATATAATCCTTTAAGTCTCACAAACACTTCAGTTTCACTATCCTTACATGAAGTGACTTTTCTCTACATGCTCATACTTCATGACGGGCTGACCTGACTATACAAAAAACACTGGTGGATTAATTGGAAAGAACAGAGAAACATGATTTTCTTTGATGATCACAGATACTATATCGGATTAGATTTCAAAGTAGGCAAATAGAGGAAAATATTTTGGCAAATTTTCTTACCACTGGAGTTCATTTCTAGGTATAGTTCATGAATTTTCCACTAATTCCCTATGAAATATGAAGTAATGTCATTCTTTTTCTATCACATTTTCATTAAATAAATTACAGATAAAATGCATTATCCAGGACAATGAATGGGACCAGAACTTACTGCCATGGCATGACAGATAAGTGCCATAATGCAGTGGCTCATAAATATTTTTTGGCTATTCCATGATGCTCACAGTCAACTCTTCGGTTAAAAAAGGATTTATTCTTAGAGGAATACATACATTCCCAGTGACCTAAACACTGTTCTTTACTCTAATATAGTAAAGTTATTGTTAATCCGAAGTCCAATAAGAGGTCCTTTTTCTTGGCTGTAATTCTCCAGGGAACTTAGGTAATGGAATCAACAATTTGAGTTTTAAACAGGTACTGGCACAAACCTAGCTGCAGTAATCATAACAACCTTAAGCAATGTTGTAGTTACCTGGTGTCTGCTCACTAGAGTGGACTCATGTCTTTTTATGTCCCTTAAGCAGTTTCTGAATATATATCTTTGCATTAATTCACACTTAAAGTTGGATTTAATTAAACAAACTTAAGATGTCACCAGAACTGAGACACAATATTATTCTAACAAGGAAGTTGAGTAGATATTTGCCAACTTTGACAAAATCATTTGTGTTTGGATATCACCAATATAGTAAGTATTGAACTTCAATTTCACTTCTGTTATAAATTATGCCACTTCACTTATTTTGAATCAGTGAAAAAATTCTGTCTGCTGTAATGTTTTATAAAGATCTAATTTATATTTTTTTTTAACCAGGAAACTTAAGTATTTTCCATATTTCAGCACCTGGAAACCTAATTATATGTGGCCTGAGGGCACCCAGCTGTGATATTGAGAAAACTGTTACCCTCATTAATTAAGAAAAAAAAAAACACTCAACAAGAAAGATAACAAACTTTTGACATGAGTACCAATGATAAGGTAGGCATGAGTAAGACTGATCTGCTTTGGGACCTACAGCATTGTTCTGTCTGAAAGCACGTCATTTTGTTCTCAGAAGATAAAACTGGTCTTGAACAACAAAAAGCTTCTTCAAACATGAAAAAATTCCAAGGACGTTGCAAGGAATACTGTAGGTACGATCAAGATACTCTAAGACTACTTCTGAAAACCAAGATGCCTTATTTATTAAGCTTTATACTCAAACATTAAACGAACAAACTTCATATAAGGACGGTCTTGCTCCCACTGACACAGTAGGTGCTTAGCAGGTTCTAACACAGTTCAGAGTAGGTAAGGAAGAAGATGAAAGTCACTGTCTTCAGAAGAGAAAAAAAATACTGTGGCTCTAATCACTCAAACCCTTAGTGCTAAGTTTTGAGTTCTGTGTTTAGAAAACTTGGCTAATACAGAAGTAATCATAATGGGTTTTGCAATCTTGCCAGAGTTGAACTCGAAGCTATCAGCAATCCAGACACCGGTAACAGCCAAGTCAGCACAGGGAATACCAATGTTTGTGTATATTGAATAGTTGGTATCATAATAAAGTCCCCTAAGTAAGTTCCTTTCATAGAGTGCCGGATCATGCATAGGGTAGGTAGGAGGAGACAGAAAGAACTGAGGACATTCCTAGATTAAGGTTTGGTTTGATCAACCTGACACCACAACAGCTTGAGCTGCCATTTACATTGAAAGGCCTGAACGCTTACTTGCCCACGAAGGCAAGAAGAGAATGACACTTAAGTCTCACCACTGACAGTCTACTTAACTGTAAAGTCAAATTAATTTGATGTATGCCATTGTTTATGTGGACAGATTATAATATAATTTCCACTGTCTTCTGCTTTGCTTTGACATATTGAACTGACATTAAATAATTTTTAAAATAAAGCAGCGCAAAAGCATTTGCAAAGTACTTATCAAGCAAAACACTTGTAAACCTAAATTCATACATGTTTTAACCTGCTGGTAGCAATTCAAACTATACTTAAAATGGATTTAAATAGTATTTAAAAGATATTTTATGAGTAAAGCAAAACTTAATATTTAAAAAATTATTTTGACTTTGGTTGAAATTAATAAAATTCCTCATTTCCTCTCTCCCTCCAACATTGTTGTATCAACAGATAGACTTGAAGATTTAAAAAAATCCACTGAATGACAGCTCCTTAAATTGCGTAAAGTTCAACCATGACAAACAAATACACAAATGGACAAAGATCAGCACACAGAACAGCTTGTACTCACCTACCAATAAATACCATACTAAATTTAGGTTGACAGCCACAACTAAATTAGTAGATAAAGTAATTATTGTATTCGATACTCCATGGCTTAAAAATCACATCTACCAGAATCTATTTCTGTTCTGTCACTACACAACTCCAGCAAAATTTCATAAAAAAAATTCCAAATTTTAAAATGCAGAGATTAATACATCTTACAGGGCTTAAGTCAGTATTTCTAAACCTGACTGAAAAGTTCTCTATTAATGTAGCAGAAAAAGTCTATTAATCTTAATTCCTTTAACTATCATCAACTGCTTCATGAGCAACGAGAAAAAGTTTCAAGTTGCAGTAGTATTTCCAGTATCAGACAGCTATCACTGACAGCATAAAATTCTTTTAATAGAAAAAGAATAAAAAAGTAATTCGTCTGATCAGCCAAATTTCAGCCAGATACTTTTATAGGAGTAATAAATCTCTGAAAACAGGATTCATAATATTGATGCAGAAATATTGAGACAAAGTCAAAGCTATTAATGGTGCAAAAGACACCACTTCAAAAGCTTTTACCTGTCTGAACCAGTTTTGCTGCTTTGACACACCTATGATTCTTGTATATATTTATCCCTCTGAAACACAGAGCAAGCATATAACACAAAGAAGTCTTTATATATAATGCCATATAATTACCCTTCGTATTTCAGATGGTTTGAAAATCTATGTTTATGAATATAGTTCTCTGATCATGTTCTTGTTGACTTCAATGACAGCAGAATCCACCTCATGGAATAAAAAAAAAAAAATCAGTTGTCTCTTGAATGGCCCAGGCTCCACCAACTGGGCTATTAGACCAGCCTTTGTATAAAAGGCATCCAAAATATTTGTTTTTAAAAAATTCTATGCTACCGATTTCATAAGAGGAGTCGTAATACTTCTTGCCTTGATCACTTTCCAGGATCATAAAACTCTTTTATTTTTTTCCTAAGACAAACACAGGGAAATTAATCTACTAGCCAGTTCTTTCCCACAACACAAAGTGTAATGAACAATTTTTTGGCAAAACGAGAGAAAACCCAGCAACCATGATGTACACGCTTGCTCTTTACTCCAGACAAAAATGTCGGTTTAAAGCTAGAAATCAACTACTTTTTATGACAGTTGAGTATATCAGGGATTCCTTGTTTTCAAATACAAGTGACTCGGTTCTTACTACTGAATATTCAGTTGCTCTCATTAACTGTACTACTACTTTCAGAATTTTTTGTGTAAGAAAAACTGAGAAGGAAGATTCACTGAAGCTAAGTCATACTTCCAAAAAGTTATATGGCAATATACATTCCATACTGTATAATTCCCTATAAATATATTGCTTTGTTGGTGTTGTTTTATTGATGGAGATCTATATTTTACATCTCATATTTACAACACATCTAACTTTCTACGGTACAAATAAGTAGAATTCATTTTCATTCCCCCACTCCTTTACAGAAAAAAAAAAATAAAATAAAAAAGACAAGCAGTCTTAGGAATCCTTTTACTGCTCTGAAATTACAAGCACATATCAGGCACACACACACTTATTGAAAATTTGTCTACCTGCCTTTTCAGCATGCAAATGCTTCCAAACCACCAGAATATTGGTACAACCAATAATTACTTATAGAAAGAAATTTAGGACTGCAATAAATAAACAAAACATTATATCAATGTGAAATTGCACGTCACTAAGAAGTTTTGTAATTTTTTCCTGTTTTATGTATGAAAACCCAAGACATTATGTGACTTGTCCTCTCAGGATCACATTGAACCTCTTTAAGAACCTTTGTTGAAATCAAAACAAAATATAGAATCTGTGCTTCTTGGTCTTTCATGTTAAGATGTAGTTTCATCACTGTGAGATATAGAAAGAGAAGACACTGACACTCAGTACAACAGAGGCTTTAAAGGTATTAGTAGGCTTTGCTTTTTTTCCACAGAACCTCAAAACCACTCAAAGTCTTTGCAGTTAATGTCATGTATTGCATACTTCTTGTAATTTACCAATATGTGTGTCACCCATGGAAACAAAAGGGAAGAAATTTTCCTCTTACTATGCTCAACAGTTTTGGTCACTAAAGGTGAGTTCGTGATTCAGAGTTCTGTTAATACTGCTAAACTTAAAAAGGAAATATACCCTTTAAAATGGAATGCGAACTGTATAGTGTAAGAGTGACTATTCACTTTTGAACTTCTTTTATGATTTCGCAATCTTAAAATAAAATGTATCTTTTTCCCACCACCCAGTTGTGGTTGGACTTGATGATCTTAAAGGCCCCTTCCAACCGTGAAGATTCTGTGATTCTGGGAAATAATATAACTGCCCTGGAAGTACTCATCATTCTCAGAAGAAATACAAAACATATTGAAGAGCAATAAATAAACATTTTGCTAACAATTACGTTTGTACACCACGAGGATGGAACTGCTCTGAAAAACTCTTCTCTTCATATGCAAATTCCTGGGAACACACAACACTAAGTTCATTTAGCTTTTCTTCATTTTGCAGGTAAACTACTAAACACCTGGTAAATCTCTAGGTATCGGGGGAGGGGGAAAAAAAAAAATCAGCCTAGTGCCCAGAGAAAGCTTTACACAAATAGATAAAAAATAAGTAGGTGTCTAAAATGTAACTTTTTATGTTTCTGCTGTTAGACAAAATTGAATTTTAAATACATTAATCATCTACAGTTAAACATTTATCAGCAACAATATGTAGTTCAGACTACTTCTTCCTCTGCCAACAAAAATCTTTTTTCAGACATGCTATTCCTTCATGTACTATTTGGAGGGAAATACTTCTCTGTAATAAAAATTCCTTCTGTATTTTTTTTCACTCCCTTCCAACTTATACCAAACAAGAAAGCATAACACACATCCTTTTTTGGCTAAAAAGATCCTGACCAAGGTTCTTAATGTTCTTGGACAAGCAATGCCCACATTACCACAACATTTTCTTGACTTAACACAGTTTGAAGATGAGGATGATGCCTTACATGCTCCAGGCTGAATAGATTTGTTAAGGAAACATGTCCTGACAGATACGCTTAAGGCAATAAAGTCATTGATTAATCAAGAAAGGAGTCCATTAAAATAATGGAATTAATATATTTGCAGATGGTTACTTAACAGGACACTGTCGAGGTATTTTTGTAAATTTTTAAGTATTCCTTTCTCAATCAACACTTATCAATACTTTGCTGTATATATGTCTAGCTTTCAGCATTGTTAGAAGCTGGTTTGCAATTAATGGATGCATAAAGTATATAGACCCAAACTAATAATTTACTTAAATATAATAAAAGAAGCATTTTCAAATACTTTGTTTTCCATGTAATAGTTTTGCAACTATTATTTACTAAATACTAAAACTAGTATTTGCAACACTCATGCCCAGGAGAAACAAGGAAATATCTGGAGACTATACTGTAAAGTTTCAAAGTAGTGTTTTCAAAAGTTTACATGCACTAAGCTTCCAAAATATTTATCTCAATAAGAATCTTTTTCATTGTATTTTTCAAAGAATACAAAATTAGAACACAAAGATGAACAGATAAGACTTGTTTCCACTCTTTGTGATTCAAAAAGTGTGATTTGTCTGTGATTCAAATACTAATGTGTTTTGTATAGGTCTAAGTATCTTAAGTGATAGTACCTTCCAAAATTGCCTTAATATGGTAATGGAAAGATCATTCACCTTTCTCTTGATATACAAACTCTTATTTTTTCTGTCTGACCCCAAAATAGCTTTTGCATATTAAATGATCTGATAAGCTTGTCTTCATACTGAAAAGTTACTATTGATTCTCTTAGCTCACGTGTAAGGCTATTTTCTTCACAGTAACAGTGATGAACAACTCAGTGGAGGAAGGAGAAAACCAGCTGCATCTTGACCTACCACAAATGTTCTTGTAACTGATCACTTGACTAAAGATTTGGTTTTAGACTGTATAATCCCTTAGATGGGCAATCCCAAATTGATTTAAAAAACAGTGAAGGAGGATTAGGTTGCAGGAAGGAGTTTACAAACAAATTCAACCAAATATCTCAGTGCTAACGAAGTATAACTAGTCTATTTGGGCATTCAACCCACTTGAGCAAAATTGTTCTAAAAAATTTTGGATGATGAAAGATTTTTCAATGTCAGCAAGTTTTTCATTCTAATGTACACACACTGTAATGATTTCTTCCCCTTTTAATTTGGCTTCAGATTCACTGCATCTGTGAGCGCACTTTCAGATGCCTCCCTGCCCTTGTCCCTCTTTTCTCAACCTGATTTTAGTCTCAAAGATCATTAAGTTGTTAGAAGCTACATCAAGAACAGCAGTCAAATAGAGGAGACAGACAACTGATTACCCCACCAAATGTTGCAATGGGTAAATTCAGCTTGTGATAAATGGTAGCAACTGGGGGGCCAGCCAGTGAAAAACACATCCCATCTTCTCACTTGATAAATTGCTACATGAGAGACACATGGTGGAACCATAATGGCATAGCGTAGAGATTCAAAGAAAGAAGGGATTAAAACCTTTAGGAAATAAACCTTCACTATTTATACTGGTCACAAATCTGGTCATTTTACTTAAAATCTTAAAATACACAACTGTGTGTGCCAGGCAACTGCACATATATCACCTTGCTCTGTAAGCACACACTCAACCTTTTGTCTTGCTGAACTGCATGGCAAAAATTATTATTTATTTTTTTTGGTTACATACTATTTACACAGATTACTATTACAATTTTCCAAGTTTCCCAGGAATCCATTGCTCCAAAACCAATGTACTGCAATTTTTCAATCTTACATGAACTTTTTTTTCTTCCTAGGCTTCCAATGATTCTCAGTTTTCTTCTATTAAATTACCTTTTAAATGCTATTCCTTGTCTTTTATTCAGTATTGAAGCAATTTATTAATATACTGTTTATTCATATGCTGTTACTTACTTTTTGATAGCAGTGATAACATTTTGTTACCACTGGCATAAAGTTTCCTACACCATTTTTCTAAGAGAGGCAAACGTATCCAGTTATAGTCACAAAATTTATAAATAAAGAAGCCAAGGAAAAAGAATTCTGCATACTGCAATACTGCCCCACATGAGTCAGAGATAATATATGCCTCCAAGTTGCTTTAACAGGTATAGTCTCCTAAATCTGATACTATCATTGCCTGAAGGCCTTTAAACTGGGCTGCAGTTTGATCACACATCTTTTCAAGAAGGAACTGGCAACATGTGGTAAACAAAAAAAAAAGAGAATATTTTAGTTATTAAGTTGCTGCCATACAGTAAAACTGATACTACAAGAACACAATCATAAAATGCCAGTCTTGTTTATTATAAATTCAGTTGCACAGCTTCTCATGAAACATTTGCTATTGCAACCAGAAGAATCCCTCTGGTAATTTCGTTCCAAGATTTCTTTTGTTTTAGGAGAGCTCATAAAGCATGCTATCCCTAAAGTTTCACATTATTAGCACCACAGTGCTTTATTTCTACCAAACAAGTTGCATAAATCCTAGTCTCTGGTCTTTATTCCAAATACACTGCCTGCTCTAAATAAGTCTTTTTATTACCCAGTATCCAACTGTTAATTTCCACATCTTGAAATAAAGTTGCAACAATGGTTCCAAATTTTAAATTAAAAAAACCCTAAAACTTCCAAAAGCAGCTTGAGTTGCCATTTTAAAATGAATATTTAATACAAGATAAACAGCTCTTCTGTTCAGTATTTCTTCTGCAGTCAAGGTTAATTACACAGAGCAAAGTCTAGAAATTACTGCCATTTTAATAGCATTTTACATACACTGCCAAAACACATGATAAGCATAAAACAAAATGGATATGCAAAGAACTACATTCTACCTAGAAAGTAAGTGTTCCATTAGTAAACAAAGAAGAAATACAATGTACAATATAAAATTAAAACTGTATCTTTGTTTAGACATTTCTTACCCAGATAGGACTATCAGATAGTCAGCAAGCCAAATTTCATGTACTCTACACCTTGCTTTGCCATTTATTTGCTTTTTGATTATTATTTTAAAAAAATTAAAAAAAAAAAAATCAGTGAAATGGTTAAAGTGCTTTTCTTTCCCAGATGGGCTCTGGGAACTCTGGAAGGAAGATATTAAGAAGTTCTAAGCATCATCAGAGATACACTCCATTTCGTCAGGCTTCATAACATACTAAAAAAAGCTTGTTCCTGGGAAATATTATGTACTTGCAACAAGTTTACTGCCATTGAAGTCAGTGACATACAGGGACCATCTCATGCCTTTCAGAAATGGAAACCAAATGCTTTTTATTGCTTGGACTGATATCTGGAACTCTGAGCCCTGGTCTTTTTAATACTAGGAGGAGTTTTGTTGTTGTTTAACTATATAGGTTGGGGGGGGTGCATACAGTTTTCCAATGGAAAAGGTGACTTATACGAGTCATATGTATGTTATATACGTCTTATAAGTTATTGTCCACATGTTAAGAGGTGCCCATAATAACTAAAATCAACAGGTACTTAAGACACTAAAGAACAGTAAAGAATTTTCAGGAGGGACAACATAAAAATCCGTGTCAGTGAAAAAATGGCCTATGAGGAAAAACTGCAGCAACTCAAGTCATACAACTCTCCCTGTTGACAGAAGCAGCTTGCTTTTGCATAAAAAAAAAAAAAAAGGGTGCCAAAAACCACTGAACCTGAATGACTGCTCATTGTAATTGTGACAAATTGCAAAAGTTATAGAAAGAGAGGGGAAAGGAAGAACATTGTTCTGGTTAAAGCCTTAAACAAGCTCTACTCATGGATCAGGAGTCCACTGTAAAAAGAACATCTAGTTCTCCCATGCTTCAAGTTCTGCCCCAAAAATAGAGGGATTTTCCCACATTTCCAACTACTGTGACCAATATATTAAATAAGAACTTGTGAGATGCTTGGTTACTATTTTCATCTAGTCTATGTAGATAAAGAGACAATACCTATATGTATGTCAAAATGGTAACCTGCATATAATTTGACCTATGTTTAAAGAGCTAATCTTATCACTTAACAATAGTGAGATGAAAATTTAATAAGATTTATTACTTTCAAAAAGTCATGAGTCTAGGTGAAATGAGACAGAATTAATGATTTTAGCTAGGACACACTATAAATGCTAAACAATGAAAATAATAATTTGGAACGAGCATGTTTATTCTTTGTTAATCAACACATTATATTGTCCTCAAGGTTCTTGCAAATGAGTAGCTGATTATTTACATACCATCAGTCATCAGTTTTAGTCAAGACATCAGTCACATTTGTCTAATATTTTTCTAGACCAAAAAAGATGTTACAGTAATACACAGAACATCTGATATCTCCAAAGATATAAACATATTTAGAGATATTTAAAAATTTACATATTTCAGCAGTTTTATTGTAAAAGCTAACTCCAATAAGCAAATCATTAAAATAACAAATAATCGCGAGAGTTGGAGCAGTATTATTAGTTTAACTCTATTTCACAATATTCCACCAGCAGAAGTACTTTCTATCTATATTATGTGGATATACTTAAATATTGTTTGTGCACTCTAGACAGCTCATTACGTAATTGAAAAACAACATTTCATTCATAGACATCTTTTTTCACAAATTTTAACATACCGGTAACTTGTTAAGACCCAAGGAGTGCACTTAATTGCATCCAATAAAGCCAAATTAATGCTCCTCCCCACTGCCCCGTCTCTCCCATGGATGTGCTGTTTGCAATGATTACAGGTCCCAGCACACAAAAAACGTACAAGTTCTAGCATGAACACTTAAATCATTAAAACAGAAACAGACGACAGGTCTGAATTTTATTTATCTTTCTTTCAGTGTTTCACTGAGATGCTGCTGAACAAGGTAATCTGTCCTCCAGCCTTCTCCACCTAAAGTCTCCTCAAACAGAAAATACTGAAATATACCTTATGTAAACAAACAACTACTTTCCTAAATAGAAGTTACTGTAGAAATGCAAAGCTTGATAGAAACATGGCACATTAATCATTAGCAATCAGCGGAGAAAATGTTGTGCATGCTGTGCAAAATAGAACATCCTAGATGTTTTGTTTTGGGTTTTTTTTGGTTTGATTATTTTTTTTTTTTACTTTATGTTTCATGATATTATCATGATCAATGACATTGCCAGTATCAATTAAAAATGAATGTGATTGACCATCCAACCTCAGAATATTTACTGCTGAGAGTAACTGATTCAACACTAAAGCTTTACTTTTTCTTTCTTTTTTTTAAAAAAAATATATTTTTGGCTTTAACCTTTAAATCTGTGAAACCAAATAAAAGTCAGCAATTACACAGTTATTTTTCTGATACATATAAAAAAAAAACTCAAACCCTCCATCTTTTTAGATGGATAGCCAAAGGATTTTGTGTATTTAAAGAAAAAAGTTACCAGTGCAAATCACAGAATGCAAAACAAGAATGACTAAGAATCATATGAAATCATCATACAGACGTACATTCATGTTAGTACTATTCTTTCGTAAGAAGACAGACATAATCTAGTAATCTGAAAGGCAGAACAAAAAGAACCAACAAACATTTCAACCAACCCATTAAAGTAAATAACTGGCATTTTTGTATACAAAATTGACTTCAAAACCTCAAACTATGAGCTGTTGTAGGACTTAAGCCTTAACCTGAGGTCTAAGACAGAAATCTAAGAGGAGAAAGAGGCTGTGGGCTCAGCACTGAAATATCCTTCTTAACATCCTACCATCATGTTTTATCTACTTTTTGCATTTGCAAATGCAGATTTGCTAGTTACTGAATTTTACAGATTATTGCTACGCTCATATTATATGCTCAAGAAGTTCTCAAATATTTTTCTTTTCAGGAAGAAGTTGAAATGGGAAAATAAAGAAAAAGGTTTTAAAAAATATATCCAAGATCCTTTTCCTAATTTAAGACCACTGTACATTGCTACTTCTACATACTATGGGCAGACCATGACAGATAAAACAAGCACCATCATTATGAAATAACCTGCAATTATTTTTAAGGCTATTGAATTCCATTCTTCCTATGCAATACATAGAATGCAAATGTAAAGCAATAGTACAAATTACAAGCCCTAACAAGGCAGTAAATCTGAACCAAGTCACGCAACATAACTATAAACAAGAAGTCTATAAACTTTCCCACCAGATGCAAAAAAAGGCTTTTAGATTTCAGAAGCTATTCTTTTTAACTTGTTTTTCTTCATTCTTTTTTAGAAAATTAATGAAAAAAAATCTATTTCTTCTCATCTCAGAAGAGCAAATGAGTAATTCTAACAAATTAGAGAAAAAAAAAAAAATCACAGAAATTGAGATGACTATTGTAAGATTTAATTTATGAGTAGATGTGGTGGACCTTTCCTTTACTACTGCATTATAAAAAAAAAATGTTTAAATATAAGATAACTGTCATCAAAAATACAGTTGATTGGGGATTATGATTCATATTAAGATCATAACCTATAAAAATTATCAGCTGTGCAGAATGAGCTGTTCCAGTTGACAGATCTTATTAACAAAATCTGCCAATGAATTACAGAAAAAGCCGATTTAAAAAATTGCTTTTGGCTTTCAGCATATGGAGTGTAAGGTGCTCCTGACACTAACATATTTTATGTGGTTTTAGTGACTAGTTACCACAAACAAATCATGTTGCTGTGAAAAAGTTGTACTAATAAAATTTAGTGAGAATAAAGGGAATGGGTCCGTTTACAAAATTCAAATATAACATGTTCTGATTATAAAGCATAATTTTATAGGGCTTTGCTTCCCTTGGATTATGGGCAGCCAATACTAGAATAAAATTATGAAAGGATGACTAATTAAATCATAGTTTCTATAACAATTTCTGGAGCTTCAATGAATTACAGCAGTAACACTTTACTCATAACTCTCCAATGCCAGAATCAGTAGATTCTATGGCAAGGCAAGAGGGCTGACCTACTCTGCAAAACTCTGTCAAGTTAATAATTGGACTGCAGCAGTAAGACAAGCTAAGAAGCACAACATTTCTATATGGTGGAATAAGTACGACCTTGCACTCTTACCTACAGTGAAGATTGAAACATCCTGCTAACTAATAAAAAAAAGAAAGCCAAAACAAAATGACCAAACGCTTATGGCTGTTAGATCTTATGTTCTTTAAGCTATTATGAAAAACTAGACAATTAGCAATATTTTACCACCAAAGAAGTCACTACTTTTCTGACTCCACAACTTCTTAAACTGCCAGAATCATTTCACAACGTGAACATCTTTTTGTTATTTTAATTTTTAAAATTTATTATTTTACTTTTTAAATTTATTATTTATTTTTGGCCTCACTCATTATGCAAGCTCCCCTGCTTGGAGTTTGCATTCTTCTGGCAACAGGCTGTTATTCTGACACTGACCACCATATTGGGGAAAAACAACACTCTCTTCATTGTACTTCATTTAGTACTTTTTGATGAAAAGATTGAACAGCAAAAGTAAACCACAGATTTCTGTGCACAGGCTAAAATGAAAGATTCTTAGAGACAAGTATCAATGACATTTCTTCTTGATAAATGCCTTCCACAGACACAGTCTACATTTATTCTCATGGCCTCTAGATCATACAATTTACTGGGTTCAGCTACTACAAACTATTCTGTTCTGAACATTGCCAGTACTAACTTGCACAGACCCACTTCTAATCTAAAATCTCAATGGCTCATTATAATTTCATATTATAAAGTTTGCCTTTAAACTATTAACAGAAGAAACCTAGACAATCCTTGACAATTCAATATTCCATTTAAATAAGCAATAAGCAATCTAGTGAATATCAAACTGATACTTATTTTCAAAATTCAAACTATATCCTCTGAATGCTTACATAGCTCTCAAGATAAAGACCATATTATAGAATACAATTCAGGAAGTTAACTATGCCTCTATCACAAAGTCTGAAGTAGCATAAGATTAACAGCAATCTATGTATTATCTTAAAAGATCTCTATGGAATGCATGGTGAAAGGATTGCGAGTTATGAGAACTACAGCATTTCCTACAAGTCTTACAAACCACCAGATTTCCAATTTGTAAAACAGATAAAATGACAGCTGGCACTGTCATAGACATGACAAGCTTCATATGATGTACAGGTCCATCATTGTACTCAATATAGAAGACATATATACATTATGTGGAAAGATAGTCAAATAGTATATTCTGAAAAATGTTCTATGCTCTTTTGAGAGGTAGCTGCCCCATATGGTCTAAAACAGTCTAATGTAAAAAGATCAAGTCAGATCTGGACTCTTTAGTTCCTTCTTGCCATTGACTTTGTAACCTTGAGATACTACACAGCAGGTTTTAGTCATCCAGCTACCAAAGTGAAATGAAATTTAAAAGAAAAAGGAAATATACTTTTTCATAAAATCACAGAATGTTTTGGGTTGGAAAGGACCTTAAACATGATCTAGTTCCAACCTCCCTGACATAGGCAGGGACACCTTCCACTAAACCAGGTTACACAAAGCCCCATCCAGTCTGGCCTTGAACACTTCCAGGGATGGGGCATCAACAAATTCTCCGGGCAACCTGTTCCAGTATCTCACCACCCTCACAGTAAAGAATTTATTCCCAATATCTAATCTAAATCTCCTCTCTTTCAGTTTAAAAGCATTACCCCTTGGTCCTATTGCTACACTCCCTCATTATGAATCCCTCTCCATTCTTCCTGTAGACCACCTTCAGGTACTGGAAGGCTGCTATAAGGTCTCCCCGGAGCCTTCTCTTCTCCAGGCTGAAAACCCCCAACTCTCTCGGCCTGTCTTGATAGGACAGATGCTCCAGCCCTCTGAACACCTTCCTAGCCCTCCTCTGGACTCCCTCCAACAGGTCGATGTCCTTCATACATTGGGGGCCCCAGAACTGGATACAGTACTCCAGGTGAGGTCTCACTAGAGCAGAGAGGAGGGGCTGGCCTGCTGTGCTTCTTTTGATGCAGCCCAGGGTGCGGTTGGCCTTCTGGGCTGCCAGTGCACATTGCTGGCTCACGTTGAGCTTCTCATCCACCAACACCCCCAAGTCCTTCTTCTCAGGGCTGTTCTCAATCCATTTTTTTCCAAGCTGTATTTATGCTTGAGATTGCCCTGACCCAGATGGAGGACTTAGCACTTGGCCTTGTTGAAATTCATGAGGTTTGCACAGGCTTACCTCTCAAGCCTGTCCAGGTCCCTCTGGATGGCATCCCTTGTCTCCAGTGTCAACTGAACCACACAGCTCGGTGTCATGAGCAAACTTGCTCAAAGTGCACTCAATCCCACTGTCCATATCACTGACAAACATGTTAAGTCTGTCCTAATTCTTAACCCCTGAGGAAAGCCACTTGTCACTGGTTTCCATTTGGACATCGAGCCGTTGACCACAACTCTTTGAGTGTGACTATCCCCTCAATCCCTTATCCACCAAGTGGTCCATCCATCAAATCCACGTCTCTCCACTTTAGGTAGAAGGATACCATGTGGGACAGCATCAAATGGTTTGCACAAGTCCAAGTAGATGATGTCTGTTGCTCTTCCCTTATCCACCGACACTGTAACGCTGTTGTGGAAGGCCACCAAATTTGTCAGATACGATTTGCCCTTAACTTAATGAAGACATGTTGGCTGCTACTGATCACCTTACTTTCCATTTTTTCAGGATATTTAGCTCAAATTTGAGTTAAACAGCAGAAACACTAGCTTTTATACAACTGTGTTTGTGTTTTTGTATTTGCAGCAATTTGACACAAACCTTAAATGATGTCAAATAAATCAAACTGCTAAATCATAATAGCAAAGAAACCAGCCTGGAAAAGGTCTCATTTGACCCTGCATATTATACTGAACCTTTGTTTGTTCTTGACTATAGTTGATTACTCAAACATACACAAATATTACAGTCTTTTTACAGCACTTGGAATTTGGTCTACATCGTAAACGAAAGTTGCACTGATGCCTTTTAACAGGCTCCCAAATGATGAAATCACAGTAAGAAAAACATAAATATGTTCTTATCTTTCATTTTGAACTTGGGGATAAACCTTTTCCATTGACAGTCTTATATGCAACTGTTTGGCCCCTGGCAATACGTCTAGACAACTTCTGTTATTTTTTTCAGTTCTGATAGATATGCACTAAATATGATGGTCATCACAAAAAAGCTCTTTAGAAAAAACAGGTTTAAAGACGTTTTAAAATCTTCTACAAAAAGAAATTAGGTCTGCTTTGCATATTTCCTTTACGCTTGAATCGTAAGAAATTATTGGAAGGCTGCTGGTCATAGCTTCACAGCTAAATTGGTCCAGATATTAGAATATATTCTAATATATAATATAGATGAGATTGATGAGAATATATATTCTCACATGAGAATATGAAATTACTTGAAAAATTACAAACAAGAAGGTAGAGGTAATCAGGGCACATCTTACTTAGTCAAAACCTAAAAAACTCCACAGAAATAAAAGAAAAATACCTAAGTATCTTGTTTCAACAGCATCATTGGCAACATGCTCTGAAGTTCACTTACATTGTGCAATCATACTACAGTCACATAATTCAGTAAAATTTGTAAATAACACGTCCCTGAAATTGAACACAACTACAAAAAATGAAACAAAGTTTGGATGAAGTATTTTAAATGCTAAGTCTATTACCATCATTATTACTGTGACTACACGGTATTTGTAAAGAGGCATAAATGTGTACTAGAGACTGACTCTCAAAACTAGTATGTACAATGAATACTTCAATTTATAAAATGCTGTGGCAAAAATTAAAAATGTTGCAACCAACAGGAAAGAATTCAAGCCAAAATAAATGTTCTGATTAAAAATCCAACTGCAAAAAAGGTTAAGGGAAAGTATAATAGTAAACAGATACAGACAATGATTTTCCTGAGCCAAAGCCACATTCTTGTCAAGTAAAAGAACCTTAATGAAAGACTTACCAGTAATGAAACTTGCAGTAGTTTGAGCCACCAGCATGATTCTGCAGTTGTTTCAACACTTGGAATTTTCATTTATGTCAAATGGATTTCCATAAGAAAACAATATAAAAGTGGATACGAAGGTCCACATTCAATTCAAAATGTTTATATTGAAGTATAACTTTGTAAATGAAAAAATACACAGAAGTGTGACCCAACATTTCTTTTTTGAACAGTTTAGCTTGGAAAATAAGACTGATACTTTTTCTTTCAAACATGAAGGAATGTGCCATGAAAAAACAGATTTAACTGCTGCAGCCATTACAAGGAGGATTGTTTCCAAATAAAAAACTGAAGAACTTTTACTAGAATTTCAGAATTCAAAGGCAGAGACAGTGTACTCTGCGCTGCTCTTTGAATCATTTCTGCTCTTCTTCATATACTCAGCTGTTTTCCTTAAAATGCACACACACTTGAACTCAATTTTAAATTTAAATAACCCGGTAAATCTGACTCTGCAGTCCATAACAACCCAACTTACGCTACACCTTCAAATTTTTATTCTTTATAGGGAAAGGAGAATACTCTCACCACCATTGGAACAAAGTTGACAGAGCAAGATCTTACAATTCCAGAGTGCATTCTCAACAATGTCAAAGATTTTTTAGCACTAGACCATTCTCACAGCTTACATTCTCAAATCTGAATATTGGTTTACTATATTCAGCTTTACAGTCAGCATTACACTTGTAGGGTGATAACTACTGACATCAATAAAAATTTCAGAAGAGCATTACAAATTATTCAGGTACTAGGAGTGACTGATGAGGCAAAAATAATGGTCTTAAAATATTTCACCAGTTTTAAGTATAAGCAGTATTAATCAAGCATCAATAAAAAGGACGACAGAGAAAGTTAACACAGGTTTGGACTTTGCAGGTCATTACAGAGAAGCTACTACACACGATAAGGCTGGCTACAGACTAGAACGTAATTCAAACACATTAAATTCTGCAGTTAAACATTAAAGTGTTAATACACTAATAGCCTTCAATTACTGATTGCTCTTCCAACTTTCAGGATAATATATTAACCATTATTTCCACTGCATCATTGGATGATCTATCACGTACCATAATCCAGCAGGTAGCATTGAAGCCAACGTAACTGACAGACATGATAGAAAATAAACTCCTGTTATTGCAACAAATAAAAGATCTATTTATGTCAAGAGTCTACCCAAAAAACCCCACCCAAACAAAAAAGACGACTGACATGGACAGCTTAAAAAAAAATCTGATTTTTTTTAAAAAGTTTTATGAATTATGTCAGAACATAATAATTTCAACCACAATGAAGTAGTTCCAGTACTACCTGCCTTTATGTAGTAGGCATATGAGATGACATACATATAACTGATAATGTCAGAATACATGGAGCTAAAGGCAGCAGGGGTAAAATATTTGTGACTTCTACAGAACACCGTCATAATCCATGATGGAGTCTGAGTCAAACCATTCTTCTGCCATCAACACAAACTACTCAATAAAACAGTATTTCTTCTCCTGTGGCTACTCATCCAGACTACACATCACCTTCCTCCCACAGACAGTTAACTTGTCAGTTTGCGTAGTAGAACTCTGCATAAGAAAGCTAAGGATTTCATCAGTACATTGCCCAGCAAGAAGGTTCTGCTGCTGTAAAAACCCAGGCTATTACATACAAAAATACGTTAATTTTAAAAGCCCAAAGATAAGACATTAGAATTTTAAAAATGTCAAAAGAAAGATAGACTAGGAAACTTTGATTCTGCTACTTTCTGAGTGTATCTTTTCACGTCACACAATCTATATATACATGCAAAATAAATACACATTTTCCTTCAGACTAATGAGTCATTCAGTACTCAGGGTGAGCAACACTCCAGGCAGCAGTTGTGGAGCACTGATGATTTATGAACAGTATACCAACCTTGTTTAGAGGAAGGTGGAAGATGTTTGGTGAATGTGATAGGGAATTACAGTAAGGAGGAATATGTTCTCATGCATTAAAACATTACTTTTTGGAAGCAAAAGTAGAATCTGTTTCTGCCACAGGGTTCCTACACAATGACAGTTACTTACAGAAGTCATACACCACCTTCCAACCTTCAAGTCACGTCACTTCCCCAGAAGCTGAGGGGAGGTATAAGAGAGCCCTATGACTGAAGCTATTGAACATGATGGGTGTGCACGTCCTAAAATTCTTGATCAATCTAAAATTGTTCCTGGAAAATTTGACAATTTGGAGTTCCTGCAGAAGCAGACAGCATGTCAGATGTTCTCAGTCTCCTGTTTTTCCACAGGGCCTTTCAGAAGCAAATCACAGCTATCCTGCACTCTAGGTGAACTGTTGCTGCATCCTGCTTCTCAACACCATTGTTTCTAAGAAGCCATTACATCTTACATCTGACTGGCAACATTCCCATCAAATGAGAAAAGAAGGCCCTGATGAAAGACAGCACCGGGGAGAATGGCTGCTACCATGAACACAGGAACAAACTGAAAATTACTGGAGGCTTTTGAGAAAGCTAGGATTGGCTCATTACTCCAACAGCAAGCAGTCTACAGAAGGTAAAGAGATCATAGGATACTGACCTCAGACTACAACCAAAAATTTCAGTTAGATTACAGTTGTGTATTTTCATGCTTCTTAGCTCGAGACATCTAACTGAAGAAACACTGAAGATTCACATTTGCAACTGTGATCTAACAACAGCTGAAGACAGTTCTAACAATAAAATGAAGAGGAGATAATCGGAGCTACACTGACATTTTCATCTCAACACATTAGTTGCTAAACATTAAGTAGCTGTTCTCCTTTTCAAATATTTAGAAGTAAAAAGCTGAGTAAGGAGGCAGACACGCAGTTTAAAGGAAAGATGGGTTGTTGGCAACATCAGCTGGCTCAAACCTTGTCGGCAGCAGCAGTTCTGACACTTCATTCTGACAGTAATGATAGACAGAGAGAACCCAGATCTCTCAGTCTGTTCTCTGAATATAGTAACACTGACATTATGATGGGCTTCCACAGTAACTACTTGAAAGAGTGACTGTCCACCTGCTGTGAAAACCACTCATTTCACATTATTCCGTGTTGATAGTTTGTCACAAGTTTTTTTGTTTGGTTGTTCTGGTTTTTTACTCCCTAGGCAAAGAGAGAAATACTTTCTTCCAACACACATCAATACTCTGCAGTCCTACTTTCTAAAATATCTTGTCAAATTAATCCACACATGGAAGCAAAATAGTTATCAAAACCTTCAGTTCATGTCATCAGTACTCGCTTTCACTCCCTGCTAAGAAATAGTATATTTAGTTTGCTTTTCTGTTTCTATTATCAAGGCTACTGGTGCAATTGGACCGCTCATTAAAAAAACCAAACACTTCAATAGCAGGAAATTCCATATACTCCTATCAAAGGAGTTTATCTGGAAATATTTAAATTTACTCCCCGATATAATACCTTGGGTATGGTCAAGCATTTGCTACTTATCATATGGTCTAGAAAGCCAGAACCTCCACATTGTATACAGTTTTCTACAAAAATCCAAATCCTGCAAGGTCTTTTAGAGTGACAGGTGTATATTTACTACCTAATAAAGCAGCGTGCAAAACAATAGTATGTCTAACATCACCTTGCCAAAATATAATCCAATCAGATTCAGAAACAGTGGACTTTCAAACTCTTGGAGAGGAGGAGGTCAGGAAAGTCAAAACAGTTACTAAGAACATTTCAATAATTCATACTCTCTCACAAATACTGTCAACTTATACATTTGTTTTTACCTTGAGAAGGTAGGTAGGAATATTGCTGAAGTCTACAGGCAACTTTAAGAGGAAACGAGCTGAGAATTCTCCGGTCTGTGGAAAAAAGATAACACTAGTAAGACCCATTGTCTAAAACAGAACCACAAATTGAACACTCTGAGGATGAAATATTAACCAGAAAAATGTGTAAGAGCTCATACCAAACAGAAGGGTTGCGATTTAAAACAACATTTCTCAATGGAATTACCAAAGAGAAAAAAATAATTTACAGATTTGACAGATGTTATATGAGAAAATACTTTAAAACTATAAAACATCATTGCCAGTAAGTCAATAGCAAAAAGTAGTCATAATACAACAATGTGCATGACAAAAATCAGACCATACTTCGTTAGACCCTAAATATAGATCAACCTTGGCTGTACTCATTTCCGGACAAAGGTCCAGAGAGACCTGCAAATGGTCTGAAAGCAAAGGTAAAACACTGACAACTTTATAACAGCACATATATAAAATAGAGGCATCTTCACAAACATTACAGGTATACGTAAAAGAATTTGTGTTGAGTAATGTGAGAATGTATCAAAAGTGTCCTCTGAATAAACAAAGAGGAACGAACTAAAGCGGAAGGTTTTATAAAGTTTGTTTTCAGAATTATGTGACTATTAACACCTAGACAACTGTTTACTGAAAATTTGCCAAGTGTCCCCTACACATTGCGTTTTTTTATGCATGAAGTGTATGCAGAGGAAATAGAAAGGATTTCCTTTCTGTTTCATACACTTCCTTAAAACCAGACTTTTCCACCTGGTTATAAAGCAGTGAAGTTGGCTCTTTTTGAAAAACAAATGCCTGCCTAATTTCCTAATCCCTATTTTTTAATTCAATAAAGTAGCCATATAGCAGCTATTTTAATCATGTTGAATTGACAGTACAAAAAGTGTTAAATGTTAATTTTATGCAGTTAAGTACAAAATATTAGGATATCTTGGGGCAAGGTAGCAAAACTTTTTTTCAGTTTTAACACTTCCCTATTTTTGCGTACATACACTACTTAGTTATGTGATGACACACAATTTTTAGAAAACAGCACTTTGTTTTAACAGGCAAGGGGAAAAATCAAAGCTTTATGAACATGCAGTATTCGCTCTCTGACAGTAACACGTATGTACTACTATGCTATTTCCTAAGCATAATTATCTGTACCTATTTTTCATTTTAATAATATTTTAAGTGTTTTGTGTAGCCAAATTGAGAAGAAAAATACTTCAAGCAAGAAGCGTACAAGATACAAATTTTAACAGAGTGCACACGCATCTCTGGTGAATGTGCATATTGCAATTCTCATTAAGGGTAAATGTAAATACTATATGAGATTTAAACAGGATCATGTTTATTGTGGGCAAAATAGGTCTGCAATAACAGAAGCATCCTTTCTAGAAAATACAGCAGTGACCTATGGAAGAGATGTAGAGAATCTTGACAGTGAACAGGTTGCCTGGAACCGTGTCTAGATGGTGTCTGAATATCCCTAATGATGAAGACCCCACAATCTCTCTGAGTAACCTGCCCCAACGCTCAGACTTCTCAATACTAAAGGGCTTATAACCCACTCAGATGTCAGAAGGAAAGCTCTTGGGCTACTGCTTTAACACATTTAGTAGATATTATCACAAGAACTCCACACAGCTATGGGGAAAGCTTGCCAAAGGCTAAAACTCTCCAAGAGGAAAGCTTTCACAGTCACCTACACTGATACTGAATATTTGTAGTATGTCTTTGCAAAAGAGTCAGTACTTTTTGCCTCCCCTCTCGATTAGCTATGCTAACCCATAAATTCCTTTGAGATCAGCATAAGTGAAAACATGAAGGCTGTCACTGGCCATGTACCACCAGACCACAAGCCTCCATAATCATGGAACCCATCAATTGCTACGTATATTGATTGGCTGAATAGAACGTTGAAGAAAACCAGGTTGCCGATGCATAAGCCCGAGAAAATACTGGTGGTCAAAGCCAATGGAAACTGGCTTTCCAAAGCAGAGGGTATGCTGCTGTGCAGGGTAGCCGAGCAATAAAAGTGATTGTTTGCTAAGGACATTATTTTCTGTGGTACTGACATGAATTAAAACTGAGAAGGAAAAAAAATTATAGAACTGGATTCCTTCAATTACTTTATGCCTAAATTAAGCAAACATTTCACCCCAAGCAACTAAACACATATAGAAAAAGATGCTGTATTAGGCAAATGAACAATAAGCGACGCTAATATCTGTGCCAATTTGTTTCTTGGTCTATGTATCAAGCATGAACTACAGATAACTCATTCTACCATCACTAAAGAAGGAGGAAAAAAAAAAAAGTATCTTGAATGCAACCAAAATCTTTTCAATGGTACCTTGCCAGTTATGTCATTTGACAAAAGGGGTTTGTGTGATGTTAGGTTGTAACCCACCCTTTGCCATCTAGCTCAGAAGAGTCCTTAAAATTTGTCCCTGGTCTCCACAGAATAGAGGCAAAGCAATTGCACGCAGAAACACCATGCAAAAAAAACTAAGCCGATATTAATTTAAAGCCAGACTCTGAAACCTTTCCTGATGACACTACTTGTGAGGGTAGACACCAACTTTCTGATGCTGTATTACTTATGCAAGCAGAAAAATCACTGACTTCTTCACATATAACTCAAAGACTGCTCTGATGACAGTCAGGGCACTCGCTTTTTATTTAGAGCGAAATGGATATTATAGACAGTGCTTCTTGTCTGGACTTAACTTCCAAAAAACGCCATACAACATTTGCCATAAAATCCAGAAAATTATTTTGAATTATTTAAAAATACCAAGTCTGATGAACGGAGATGGCCACTGAACAGATGAACAACCTCTGATCAAAACATCAGCTCCTCCAAGGCACAGAAGTAGACACGAACCTGCAGTCTACATCTTTTATGTCACTCTATCAATATTGTTTTGGAATGCGTGACTTGGGAAGTGCTGTGGAGGGGGAGGGAGCAGGCCCTGTCCATCGTGCCCACCCACCCAAACCCCACCAGCCAGTCACAGCCACCGGCTCCAGTCAGATCAATTTCTGGCCAGAGCTCTGAGGGATTAGATAGTTACTGAGTGTCTGTGTCAGATGGTTCTCTGACAACATGAAGCTCCTAAGGTAGACAACAGTTTGTCTGTTTGCCTAAAGATCTTGGAGATCACTTCAGTAAATTGAACATACTGGAACAAAGGTATGAAAGCAAATTTCTGTTCCGTTTTTGGGACACAGCACTGAATTAAGGCCTCCTCTTCAAACTCCGGCACTTAAGACAATTACTTTCATACCACTGTGCAAGGTCCATTCATAGATGATTATTTCAGGAGTCTGCTGAGCTAATATCAGTTCCTAAGAGACAGCAATAATACGAGTTTCAGTGACTTCTAGGCAGAGGAGATACCGCGCAGGTTACCTCTTGCTTTTCAGATAAGCGCTGCTATTGCACTTACCTTCTACACTAACAAGACAGTTGTAAAGGACATGAAGGAGAACTGCACAATTAGGAATTTTAGGACACTCACAGACAAGCATCTGTCATGTAGCTACCAGGTACGCAGAATCTCTAAACAGGACTCTCAGAGTCTTCTTGATAGAGAATGTAAACTTTGAAAATAAAGCATACACTACAGAAACCTCAAATAGCTCTGTGATGATTAAAAGGATTTGTCTCACAATATATTTAAGATTTATTTTATTGGGATATTTTTAACTAAGACAGTAATTCAAATGCAAAAGAAGTTCTTTATTCAGTCAAAGACTATAGAAAGATTCAAAAGGATTTAATAGACATGGCTTTCCAATAATAAAAGGATAAAAACTCTAGTTTTCTACAATCTCAAGTAGAATTTTGGCAGCTGCCAAAAATTATGATAAAATCTCAGTATGGTTCAGAAAGCTTTCTGCATTTCAATAAACCAGTCTGAATATTTAGAGATGTGGCAAGTTGTTTGTGATGCAAGCTAAAGAGAGTAACATTTAAGAACAAATTAATTTCACTGAAATATTCTGGCCTATAAACACAAGAGATCTGAAGTTCTCTGATAAAGAAAAGTTGACTTGGCTTAAAATAAAAAACTCTAGATGCCTTGTCTAAGAAAAGAAAAACAGATGAATATATATGTACTGCGAGTTGTAGAGTAAATAACCTTGCATCACCTATAACTTCAGGATGATTTAAGTGACATAAAGCTGAATTCTAGGCCCTGATAACAGGAATGCTGAATTTTCATCAATTTTCAGATGGCATCTATTTCAGAAGATACTGCTTTTGAAGGCTAGTATATCCTAAGAATATGCTATTGCTGAAAGCCAGAGGGGGACATTCAGCATAAACACAACTATGTATTTCTTGATACACTTTATTCTGAACATAGCATGATAAATATATTACCAGCATAAAAGGCTGATTTTTGCAAAGCTTTGTGGCAGAGACAAGTTAAAAAAAAACAAACAGAAATGAAACCAAAAAAAACCCCAACAAATTACACACTAATCAAAATGTCTCATTTTAGAAGGCTGAGATGGCATACATACAGTGTTTCTACACAGCACGGTATATTTCCCAGGCAAAGGGTACAATTTCAGGAAACAGCCTGCTTAATGTCTGACTGTTGTATGAAGACATGGCGTTACAATGTCACTGCTCTAGTCCATCTCACCTCCTCCTGTCCTTCCACAAAAAAATTAGTAGTTTTCTTTTTCCTCTCCAGTTTAGGTTCCTGAAACGACTCATCTCAGCTTAGGTAAGTGCCAGAGAGTTACAGGCAGTTGCAGCTACCAATTAAATCAACTCAATTTTAATGTGGAATCACACCCTAATACATTCTACCCTTAAGCAGGCTGATTTGCCTACGCAAAGAGTCATAGCAACACTGTTATTCTGCCCCTCAAATCTTCAGAGCTAAAACCTGCTTCCACATAACATTGTATTGTGTCCAGTAAATACTGCACAGACTTTTCAAGAGTTTTCATCTACAAATCAGATGAACTACCATCAGGTTGAGACAAAGTTACTCACCAAGAAATCTGGTTCAACCAAGGTAGGGGAATGTCAGCAATGTACAAAACAGGGAATCTAAAAAGTGAGCTGAAGTCAAACAGAAGTTTTCTCCATTGGAAACATAAAGCACAGAGATCCACAGAAACAACTCAAGTTTTCCAAGGCAAAAGCTGTATATATTAAAACAAAAGGATCACTAAAAGCATTTTTGCAGAAACATTCTTAATAGCTTACCCAGTTGTTTTTTTTGCCAGCATAGATTTCCATGTTTTCTCCATACTGGGGCTCTTCAAGTAAAGTCTGATATTCAAACATGAGACGGGAGCTTTCACGTAATCGGCTGCACTGAAATTGGTGATACTGCTGCACGAGCTCTTTCACAACAAGCAGGAGGCATTCAGGGTTTGAAGGATTCCAAGAAGCTAAATTCTGTTGAATTAGAAAAGAACAGAGATCAAAATTGTTTACAGCCATAGAAAGACAAGCACTCCCCTTCCATACTGATACCAGAGGCACATATGCATGCTGAAGCTTTATGACAAAGCTAGGCCATAATATCAAGTGGAAAGGTCGTATCATGCTTTGGAAGAAAACCAGGTCGAACAGCAAAAAACAAACCTTAATGTAAAATTAAGAGTCCGTATAGGGACCTGCCAGAAAACTGGTAACAGGGTTACTACCAGGCACAGCTAGGCCCAAATTACCAACCTATTTTTCCCTAAACTTATACTGATACCTCTGAGAACTTGAAAAGTTTGAATTAAAAAAATCAAAACTGATATGAAACATACAGGGATCAGGTAAGGACAACCTCACACAGTATCTGACTCAAAAAGCAGTCAGACAAGTAAATATACCAAATTAACATCAACTACGGAATCTACTCTGGTCCATTATTCAAACAGATACTGACAGTGATGAAGCAAATGGGTTCTCTTCTGTTGCCTCAACCTTGTGCTTTACATCACCTTGGCTGTCTCTTCACTAGAGTTACCTTGACTCATCTGCTTAACACAAATGCCATCCATATACAAGTCTCTTCAATGTGCCTGGCAGAAGTTTTTATTACAAGTTGACTGTATATGAAGAAACACAGTAAACAGAAATAAAAATCATAGAATCATAGAATGGTTAGAGTTGGAAGGGACCTTAAAGATCATCGAGTTCCAACCCCCCTGACACGGGCAGGGAAAAGTTAATACAATGAAGATAACTGTGTCAGTAGCACAGTAGCAATGTTGTTTTTCAGTTTAACTTCTCTAACATTGGTTTAGACCACTCTTCCATGCACAGTAAGTTTTACTCAGAAGGTTTTCTGTGTTATAAACCATACCTATCAAACAATGTTGCATGCCTGTATCTAGTTGACCCAGAATGGATTTATGTTAAGGGCAAATGAGAACTCACCCTGTATTCCACGCTGATAGGACATGAGACACCTCTGATACAAAAGCCAACATACTTTTTACTTACGTTCTCAACAGCTCTTGATATAAGCTCAGAGTGTATTAACACAGTCATGCAGCTTTTGGTCAGCTTTGCGTATAACCAATATTATTCTGAATCTGTATGTCACATAAACATATGACAACAAACTAGCTGCAACAGGTTTTTTAATTAGATGGATTGTACAGTTAACATCAAGATCCTTAGAACTGGCAGAGATGTCTGTATTTTACAACCAAATGAAGACAGAATATAGTAGCTTCAAATAAAATTACTTATCAGTATCTGAACTCAAAGTGGTTGCTCTTGTCCTGGAAGCTGCAAATATTTAATTAACAAATTATATGCATAATTTACATTCTTCAGCAAGGACAAGAAAAGCATTAGCCCTTTTTTAATTCTGCAGTGGAAAAATGCTTTGGTATGCATCATTTTCTACAGTGAAATGACAGAAAACACTTCTGTGCTTTGAAGACACTATCTGCCTTCTATCCACAAACATAAAAAAATTATGTTTCTTAACCTAGGTTAAGTAAAGAAATGAAGCTGAATAAAAATCATGTCCCCTAAAATATAGAAACTATTAATATTTCTTGTAACACCAAGACTAATAAATACAAGAGAACAGGTTGCATGTGGAGATTGTCGAGTCTCTGTCTCTGGAGATACTCAAAACTCAACTGGACAAGATCATGGACAGCCTACTCTATCTGCTCTGCCCAGGCAGAGGGGCTGGACTAAGTAGATGGTCTCCAAAGGCTCTTTCCAATCCCAGTTATTTTTTGATTCTATGAAAGGTTTACAAAAAACTCAAACACAAGCAGAAGATCTGATCAAGACAAGACTCCATAGTACCGACCTGAAAAGAAATTAGATGACTGCAGATTTTATCTTCTGATACTCTGGAGAGTCAGATAGAAAGCTTAATCAATTATTCACCAGGCACCATACCTTCAGCTCTACAATGAAATCTACTTGTGGTGTAATCTCTAACGATGTGGCTATTTCTTTTAAAAAGGCTTATAATTTTTATTCTCTCTCATGACTGTAGTTCACAAAAGATATATATCTCATATATCCCTTCATGTACCATATGTATGGTATATGTATATGTTCACATATATCCCTTTGGAATGGTTTTATACAGACTTCAGTATATGTGTATGAAGGCTTAGTACTTCAAGCACTTATCTTTCCACAAAATTTAATATGGAGAAAAAGAAATATGAAGTTATCAAAATTAATTTCTCATTTTCAACACCATCACTTAAAACATACAAGCCTCATTTGTCAGTGAAGACAACAATATATTTTCCTTCCTTGAAAATCTTGCCTTTCTTTTTTTAGAAAAAAAAATATGTAATGTTTACTACGGCAATTTTATCTCAAATCTTACCACATGATGTTTTCTCCGAAGTCCCCAGTCCTGGAGGGGATTGATTTTAAGAGAATTTCAGCTACATTCTACCTGTCCCCTCCACTCCTTCTCATTTAAGTTAATAGCTACCAGAGAGAAAAACAAATCTATGTATGCACTACCCACATATAGAAAAAAGAGAGACAAAATTAAAAGAAATACAATCTAGGTATACAATCCTTTTTCTATTTATCTCATAAACATGCTTTTTAGACCACTGTCATGATTTTCAGCAATACGATTCACAATTTTTGAGTGACTGTGGCTGGCAGTGCTGCGTTGTCTATGCATCACTCATTCCTGTGATTAGGATGAAAAAATTACGTTTCTGTCACATATAAAAAAGAAAACCATTGGGGGAAATAAAGTTTTGGAAGGTGGTGCTCTCATTCTTCAGAAACACAGACATTGTTCTTGTTTTGACAGAAAATTTATAATCTTAGAGTGTGGATGGAGCACTTAAGGGAACACTTACCTCTAGAGCACAGATTTGGAAAAAGACCTTATGTTTACATAATTTACAGATTCACCCAAGACTGTCAGGCTCAGCTGAAGAAATACACCAGGACATAACTGCTGATCACAATTTGGTTTGTTTTACATGGATCAATAAACAGTTCAACAAACAGTTACAGGATTAAACTGTACTGCTATCCTCCTACTCACTATGATTCTGGTAGAAAGGGCTGCCCAGCATGGCTATACTAGAACCTCTGCATTTAGAAGCTACCTCAGAGTCACAGACTCTATATTTGATCATGGCTTGAAGTAGAAGTACTCTGATGGTTTTTTCCCTCTTAGAGAGTAAAAACACCTATTAAATGAGAACATTACCACTGCTATATCTATAGCTATATGCTATACATACTACAGAGTAACTGAAAGCCTTGTTCTACCTTGGCTGCCATCTACAGCTGGTAAAAATTTACTCCCAACTTGAACCCATTTAAGCCTATCCAATTCTACAAAACACCAGTGAACATTTTTCAGGTAGATAGTGTCTTCTAGGAAACACATTTTGTATGAAACCAGACTGTGTATAACCTTAAATTTCCTGTTCCCAAGCTGCTGCTAAAATAAAGGATTTCCAGAAAGCCAGAGGATGTAATATGCCAGTACATATTGGTATCAGCTAGACAAGGGGGAATAACCTTTCCTCCTAATGACACTGGTATAACACAATAGACATGTTCTGTCAAAGGAAATGACCAACAATATTTTAATAATTGACCTAAACGCAACTGAACTTTTTGTTTTTTAAATAACATTACACTACAGAACAAAAAAAGAGCAAGAGGAAATCCATTGTCATTTGACCAGCACAGAGCTACTGTACTGCTCTCTTCAAAGAATTCAAGAGCATTGCATCAAAACAGCGTTTATGTTGTATTGCCTTAAAGCTATAGGAATTAAAATTAATGATTTGACTGTAGGATCCTTACTAAATACCTTTAATTCAGTAACTAAAGATACAAACAAATAATGAACTGGTTGTAAAAACAAATCACCTGAAGAAAAATTCAACTACCCATCCAGAAGACACATCAGTTACAATGGATTCTCACTGATTAAAGAGTAAATATGCAATGGTTACACAAATTTTCTGTAACAGAAGTTCTGATTTAAATAAACATTATTTTTTAACTTTAAAATTATATCATTGTGGTGCTTGTTATTTGGAAATCAGCCATCACATTTCTAGCCATTTTGTTGACTTTGCAGAAGTACTGTTTTTTTCAGAAGATCTAAATTTATAAATTTTAACACAAACAGTTCTGAATACAATGACATATTTATGTATGAAATCTCTTCTTACATATTTTTAAGTGTTGTTTATTTGCTCTAAGCGCTATGCTCATTCATATGAAAATACTTTAAAATCATTTTATTGTGATCCAATTTCAATAGTATGCCAAAATACATGCTACATTGTTCTTTAGATTTCAAACGGCACCCTCTTTAATCTTCCATTTCTTAAATCAAAGACAAAGTAATCAACTACCTCTAACATACATTGTTGAAATCTAGCTAATGCATAATTTGTTATTTATCAACTTGATCCCTTGCAGAATGCCTTAATCGGTACAATTTCTGCATTATAATGACTCTTCTGAGAACGTGCAAGGATTTGTCAATGAGTAGTGTCCCTACAACAGTAAATTTACCTCCTTCTTTAGAGATAAAGGACCTTCTAAATAAATTTTTTTTTAGCGATACAGTATTGTATACACTATTAGAATTTGGAAGTTGCTTTAATAAGCAAAATCTCAAACTCAAGGCTTTGGTGCAAAAAGGAATAATAGTCTGTGAGCTTCATTTTCTGGTTGTTTGCTTGAAGGCTGTATTCCAACCCTAGACAATACAGCCTTTTAAGAAATAGTACGTTAAAATATTTAGAACTGAAGAACAGAGCAAACCTCCAGTGTTTCTGTGTTCTGTAGCGCCAAGTTTTGCTACAAAATTCAGATCTTGCATAAGAATTATGCTCTGAATGCAATTTCAGAATCATGAGTTTTAGTTCTAACGACTTCAGAAAAACCCTGGAAACATGAAAACACACAGAACTTAATTTTCTACAGCCAGATTGTTGAAGCCTGGCAGGTATGAAAAACTCAATTAAAGGAATAATCACCGAATATGTATACAGCAAAGATTTTTTTCTTTCTGTAACTTCTATCAAAATTTCCTTCTGCTCCACTCTCCAGGACCTTCAATTCTGGCCCAGATAAAATTTATACACCCACATCATTTTACAAAAATCACATGCATGCTGAAAAGAGAGGGTTTTTTATCCAATATTGCTATAAAATTGCAATTAAAATGAATTTTATAGAAAAATATGAGCCCCTGACTTGGGTACCGACAAACTAGCTTACATACTTCACTCAATAAAACTTTTCTAATTTCAAATGAGATTTCTGCAGACTTTCCAGAGAGTTAATAAAATTTTACAGAACAATCACTAATGCATTTAAAATAAAGAAATCCAGACTTGGATCCAATTCCTTCTCTTGTATGCCAACAGATATCTTTAAGTGAACTCTGCAGTACAAACTAAGTTACTCAAAAGTTAGCCAGCTAGACTCAAATTGGCCGACTGTACAACAATATACAAGTATGAATCAACTCAAACTGTGCATCTGCAACTAGCTCTGCATTCATGTTCATCTCACATGCCCTTATCAGATTGGTTAAGGTAATCTTCAATGTTATCATTTTTTCAGCATCTTATGGAAGAACTTACCTGTCATTTCTAAGCAAACAGATGGAGACTCAATTAAGCAATTCCTTTCTGTCTAGACACTGCTTTTATATCTCTCCATAATCTCCACTAAAACTAGGAGCAACTCCACACTTCAGATTTTAAGTTTTTAATTGGCTTTTGGCTTGGTCATACATCAACTGGTGTAACTTTCACTTTCTATAAAAGTAAATTGTTACCTCATCTTAAGCAGTTTATTTTCGTTGCAGGTTTAGTAACATCAGAAGATGACAAGGTATTTTCTTGTGGTAACAAAAGCCTGGTAACGTCATCTGTGACGACTAGCTAATCTCCATTCTTCCAATTAGGAAACAAACTCAAAATGGCTTACAGGAAAAGTAATGGAATGAGAACTTCTACATGATAAAGACCAGACCCCAGAAGCATTGTTGCCCACAGCTGTAGTTATTGTCATACAGAAGATGGCCAATAACTATTTACCTATTTGTGACTAAGCAATTCAACATCAGGAAGCTGAATGTTCTTTTGTGGCAGAAGCTTCCCTGGCAATTGCTAACTTTTCCCCATTATTGGACTAAGTTTCAGGAAAAGTTCTTTGAGAAAATAGCTGTGTAGATCTTTGAGTAATTAAGCAATAGCATATACATCCACTAATTTTACCCTCCATCTCACCCTGTGTGGCAATATAAATAGAAAATAATAATTATTATTCAGAGACCTATAGTAGACCATAGGCATCCATTAAACTGTGTCTACATTGGAGAAATCCAAAGGGATTCAGGAGATCTATTCAGAAGACCTGCCAAATATTAATTTAAACAAGCTCACGGAAGAACGTAATTTTCACAAAGCATAACCCCGCAGATTTTGTTGGGGTGCAAAGCCAATCTTTGAATTCCCTGGCTCTTGGCCCTGTCTCCTGACATGAGCTGGCTGCACACTAAGTGAGCAGTTTGACAGGGAAAGTTTTTTGGACCATCAGACAAAAACAAAGTGTTGAGAAAATGAATTAAAGTGTGTATAAAGAGGCACAGTAAAGATATTATAAGGCCATCCACAGAGTGCAATTTAAGCCATTTCAACAGAAACTCATTTAAATGAATAGCAATGACACCAAGTGCATTTCAAAAAGAGACAAAATTTGCAGCCAGACAACATCAGTTTTAATAAGATCTTAGAGGTGAGGCAAGTGAAAAACCCTCAGAAAGTAGCTTCTCAGCCCTACTAGCAATGACATGCAGAATTTAGCATTCCAAAGTAGCCATACTATTCAACTTTTGGCAAAGAAACCATGTTTAAGTTCTGTTCTGGAACATTTTGTGCTTTGCAGTCTTTCCTTGATCTTTCCAAAAAGCTAATCAAGCACCAATGCAAACTACTCCGTGTCCATGATTACCTATTCCCCCCTTTTTCATAACATAACGCACATTGTGTTCCACAAGCAGCTAATTCATAGCCTCCTTCACGGGTTGCTGCTTATTTCGTAACTCCAGGCAATGTCTGCAGCAAACTATAATTCTACACTCTCAGAAAGAAAATACGATAACAATTTCTAATTGATCTGAAGTTGTTTTTCTTTGAAATGTGTTTAAATATCCAGGTTGCCAGAATATCTTCCAGGAATGTGATTTTAAAGAAGACAGATTGTAACTGTTTTTCCTGGCTATACTACAGGAAACAACAGCAAGATCTTATTTTAAGTTAGTGTACTTTTATATTTTTGAGCAAGAAATTAACTTTCACGAGAAAATGTCAGTAAACAAAACCACCCAAGCCCATAACAGTGGTAATGCATTTCTATAGCATCTTGCATCCAGAATTATCATAAAGAATAATGTAAGTACAGATTTGCATTTTGTTTATATCTCTGCACACCACATGCACAGAACTTGCATTGTACAGAGTCTTAAAATCAGAACAAATCAAAGTTTTTACCTGAAATGAGAAAGATCATACTGTGGTATCAGCACTTATGCTGCATATGAATACAGAGGAGATATGGGTCCAGTGGTTACAGCATTAGCCTGGAAACTGGGATATCTACTTTCAGTCCCTGCTCAGTATAGTCTTCATGGGCCACCATGGGGAAATTGCTCACAGAAAAAGGCACAGGATAATTATCTGCCATATGCTCACATCTTTCTATCAACAGATATTTTTCACAGTATTTGCAGGGCTGGAGTGTTATAACAACTTCAAAGGCTTCAGTTTCTTAGCAGCCAGCACTTAAACATCCTACAGGCTGCAGTTTCAAATCAATCACTGTAAACCTACATGCCATCTACTTGTCATCTTATTTTCACAGGTTCTTCATATTCCCCTCCCCCAAAGCACCACTGGAACAACTTTCTGGAGTGATCTGCTTGAAATGATCATTTTTGGGCACAAGCAAACGTCAAAACTTAACATAAAAACAGTTCAACTCAGGAGCAATTTTGTCATGGCAAATACAATCGAAGAACTTAACAGACCTTGTGTACTCTGCTATTTATTGTGCATAATAGATAAAAAGTTTGCATATAGCAAAGCTTGGGATAGTTAGCATTTATTTCATGTTTTTGTGAGAGTCTGTGAAAATTAGATGCAGAAATAGCTTATAAAATAGCTTATAAAAGCTTAGCTGAAATTTCAAATACCTGAAGGCCTTGAATTAGGATGAAAATACAGAGCAGGAAAACAACATACTAAGAAATGAATTCTGCTTTCAGAAAAGCACCTTAAATTTTGTATGAAATTATTTTCCCTCTTCTGCTGGCCACACAATGTTATTCTCGATTAATGATCTCATACCTAAGTTGACTCAAAACCCTAGCAAATCTGACACACAGAGAACATTCTTCTGCATTCACCTAGAATAAATGCACCACTGCCTCTCAAGCACTATTCACCTGAAAAAGGAGCAAACTCAACTTCCAAAGATTGCTACAAATTACTGCCATGTCCTGCTGTAGGAGCACTTAAGAGACAGTTGTTCCTTGTACATTAAGGGTGATCTGGAGATGCAGAAACTGTGAAGCTGAGCCCAGAAGCGCATTTTTAAGTTCTGCTCTCTTCCTGAAAAAGTCTGCCTGTTTCACTCACAGAGCTCTCTTACAAGATAACCAGTCCTTTACAAGCTACAACTGCCTACTATCAAAAGAGAGAGAATACAGTAATGTCTAATTAATCTCTTAAAGACTTGGCATGCATAAGTATTTCTTGTCCTACTTTTCAAAGTGATTAGAGCAATTTTTGTTCCTTTCAGACCTCCCAGCACACCTCTCAGAAAGCAGATGGTACCTTTACCTGTTCTGAGAAGGAATTTCTTAATTCCCTCAGCCGTATAAATCCTGGGATAGGAAATCAAATGCACTATTCATTAGTTAATCCACATGAGTACACACCACTTTTTGCCTTTGGGAGTCTGTTACCAGAGGCATACATATTTAACTAGATATGGCAAGGAAAAAAAAGAGGCATGAAGAAAAGATTAATTCCAACACAAGACATACACACAGGCATCGTTTACCTGAAGACTTACTCATCATGCACTGATGGTAGCGCGAACAGGCCCCAACTCCTCAGACCCTCAGTGGAACAGGGAACAGACCACTATCTCAATGTCAAGAGAACTCAATGCTTTACCTCAAGAATCCTTTTTTAAATAGCAAGTCTTTTACTCTTATAAGTTCCTTTCCTGTCAAAACAAGTAATTTTAGCTACAGCAAAGAGGCAGAACCTTTACAGCTAATGTTTTGGACAGCATCCACTAACATCCCTTGAGCATTTATTGTTGGGTGGCATGTGCAGAACTGTTTTCTTCTAAACATTTTTCCCTTGTCAAATTCCCACAAATTAAAATCAATATATCATATGGTGGATCTCACTGGCCAAGCAGTATTTCCATCTTTATCTTCACATTTTTACTACAGGACAGTTTATAGGGCCTTGAAAATACAGTCTCTAAAGAAAACGTTTACAAGATACCATTGTGTAAATCATAATACATTAGAAATCAAAACCTTTTCTCTACGATACCAGACAAATTAATGCAAATGAATTATCTCTTCTCAAAAAGATGGCATAAGAAAAAAAACACTAATTTGGTTCTTTTATGCAAGTAAAAGCCGCATCTCTGGGAAAACAGGAATACGGCAAAATTAATGTAAAACCATATGAACATTAATACTGCAAACAAAAGACAGAAAATGTTGACTAAATCTGAACTATATTTCTATAATTATCTTTAAAGAAGAGCAGATATGCCAGAAGATCTGAGATGGAAGATAGTAAGGAAACGGACATAAAAGCACGTAAAGAATGATTAAAACAAAGAGATGTTTTGAAACAAATACAAGCTGAAACTTAGGCAAGTAAAAAAGAAAAGAAAATATAGCTTGAGCCCTCTTCCATTTTGGGAAGTTAATAGATTGTTTGAAAATTAGCCTCAGCACAAAGACATTTCTTTGCCTCAACAATATCTTCTGAAGGAAAGAACCTGCAGGGTCTCAAACTTAAACTAAACCCACTGGAGTAAAGTACAATTATAAATTATAACAGAATTCATAGTCTAGAATTTAATCAAATATGAAACTGCATTATCAGACAGAATGATTATTTCTAACTGACCTTCTGTAATCAGTTAATTTAAAAGTCTGTTCTGCTTGCATATGCATAAGCAATGACCAACTTTCTCTATTGAAAAAATGAATTATCATGGTTCAACAGCTTGAATTCAACGGGCATACCACATTGAATTTAAATTTATTCTCAATTCAGGAAGACTGTGCTAGATTCAATTTTTTTTCCCCTAAATAAAAAGGAAAAAAAAAAAAAGAAAACCTTGAAAGTGTGTTTCTAGAAAGCTAACAAGCTGTTGCCTTAAACTCAAACCATTTCTTACTGTTCTAGAGTTCTTGTAAGGAAGCAGAGTATATTCTGACAGGACCATTACACATCAGGGCCAGAATCCTTTAATTTTATGCCAGTTTCTCTAATAATATTTTTTTTCCAAATTTTAATAATACATTCCTCAAGTATGATTAGATTTTATTTAACTGAAGCAAAAAAATAATCATAACTACATTATCAGTTTGCTGATATTTCACACCCAGACTTCCAAATAAAAGACATTCTGCTCTCATATGTCCGGCTTGGGATATCCAGCTTAATACTTTTGGTTTAAACTAATGATGACTTGATGTCACTAAAATGCTAGAATTCATTCTGCCATCCTTATCACTAGAGCAAGGTCTTTATTTCCTGCAAAGCAGGTATGTAATATATACATATGAACACATTTAGCCATCAGTGTATGGTAAATGGTAATCTGAAGTTACAATAGATAAATAAGTGATCCTTCTCCACTTACCAGAACTTCATGATATACTACTTGATTTTACACTGTTGTCCACCTAAGAAATGAGTGAATTCATTAAGAAATCAAGATTAATTCAACACGAATTCAAGAGAAGATCCAGAAACTCAGAAGGCTTGTGCTCTGGGCTCATGTATAAGCCAAACAGAGATCACTTGAAAGAAACATAGGCCTAAACAGCCTTTACACATTCTGGTCCAACCTTCTGGCCCATTTAACTACATGACCATGAAAAAGATGGTCAAACTCAGGTGACAGTTTAAAAGTATTATTATATTTTTTTAATACAACAATATGAATAGAAAGCGATGAAATGTCTTTTCCCCTATTTTGCTAGTGCACAATGATTAAGTCTCTCACCACATGTACATGTTAGTATGGCAGAAAAACATTTTCTCCCTCTTTGCCATCCTTCAGTCAAATGATCCATGTACATTCCTAATATTCTCCTAAAACTAGTATTTCCTGGCCTGAAATACTATGTTTTAAGAGCTAATATTCTAGATTTTCCACATTCTAGGGAGAAATTGCATTATCAGAGAAGCTTGTGCCAAAAAAATGAAAGAAAATATTTCCCCACAGAGCTCTTCAGAGAACTAATGGAATTAATTCTGCATGCTGCACTACCGAGATTTAAGTGAGAAAAGCAAAACTACCTATCTTAGCAGATATTTTCGTCCTTCAAAATCAAATAAATGGCATCAAACTGTAGAAGTTTTTTCAATTTCTGGATTTGCTAGGCAAAAAGTCAAGCCAAAACACTGTGATTAACTAAAGCAGAACTTCTGACCTCAGCATATTCTCTTCTGCTTACACTCTGAGATAGGAAGCCAAGTTTTGTAAACTGTGCTAGGAAATACTGAAATTTCAGAAAAAGAAAGAGAGGTAAATATATACAGTAATTTTACATCAATAGAAAATAACAAAATAATACAAGGCAGGTAACTCCCTGTCAGCCCTGCAAATATTAATAATTCTGGACAAAGAGGACAAACACAAGGGAAAGTCTAAAAGACTAAAACAAGGAGGAAAAGGAGTAATTTCCCAACCTAGAAAGGCCTTGAAGGAAGAGGAGATGTAAAGATGATAGGAAAAAACTTGTTTTCTGTCCTCTCTCTTGAATACTTTCTGTTGAACTGTTTGTATAGCTACCATCTTTACCACCCAGCTACACAGACAATCCCAACACTTGCTTTCAGCACTGTATGACTTCTCAGCAGGACCTCCGGAACACTGTCCTCACATGGGCAGTAGTCAAGCTGGCCAGGCTCCCTCAGGAGAGGATTCCCAGCCAGAATCCTCTTTTGGGGATTTTTAATTTTAAAGCCAATGCAAGCACAGCAAAAATAAAAAGCAAAAAAACTATGCCTGGTTTCTGACACTCCTTCCTATCTGGGTCAAGGAAACAAATGAGGATTCACTAGGGAAACCGTGTGAAGCTCAGAAACCAAAACCAGACCGAAATCAATTAAAAATTAAATTCTTTCAGGTCTGGCCTAAAGAGGAATGTTGTGCTGGTATAGCTCTATTGCTTGAAAAGATGGACAAAAATATAAAGCCAAAATGCCAATAATACCAGCCAAAAGGTCCTTCTGCTGGGAAAGCTCCTGGATTAAATTAACTTCTGATGGTATAAAATGTGATCGTCACCACTGCCTGTCCATACCAGACAAACCTCAGCAAGGCCTCAGTGACCATATGCATATAAAAAAAATTATATATAGGTTATCACACATATGCATATATATATGCACACATACATACATTCCCCATATATATAAATGGGTAGAATCAACGTAGCAGGAATAGCAAGTTTTCAGAATTCACATTTGTTTTAGGAAATTAAACACTAAATAGCACTGAATTATAAACAAACAAAACACATCTTGACATACAAAGTCAAGACATGACTGAAAGGTGAACACAAAAATATAATAAGTTCAAAATAAGAAAAAATATCTCATAAAATGCAAGATCCAATCCTGCATTCTGTTTCACTTAAATTCCACAAGTTCAACTGAAACCAAAGTAATTTAAAGCTTTGAGTACAAGAGTGGTAGGTTAGAGGTCCAAGAATTAATTCTGCTGCCATCCCAAATAGAGTAAGCAGAAGAGATAGCAGTGCTAAAGTAGTTTGCACTTACCCACACATTTCCCAGACAAAGAGAACCAGCTGCTGTGACTTTTGAGGTTTGAAGTCATACTCTGAAAACCATCATGTTCATTGACCTTATGTAAGGGCTTTCATATTAGAGCACATAACACCTGCATCTTTGCCAACAATAGTAAACTTTTTAGAACAAAGTAGTTCGAATACAAGGGGCGCTTGGGATTTTTGACACTACTGCGAGCAATGGAATGATTGATGATGTTAAACATCTGTCTCATGTACCTGATATAAATGAAAAACAATGATGGAAGTGGATCTAAAGGATCTCTTTACTACCCATTAAAAGCTAACTCAACAAGTTGGTGATAATAATGATTAATATTTTGAACACAACCACAGAAAACAATACAGGCATTCTGACAGTCATCATATAACCAAATGATAAATATGGAATCTAACAACTAAAAATACAAGAATTTAAAATAAACATTGCTCTACACAAGATATAGAGCTTGACAGCCAATAAATTTGAGTAGCACAATTAGCTGAATCAACTCCACCGTGACTGAAATCTGTACTCAGTATTAACAATTAGACAAGGGGAAACAATCTTCCTATCTCTGCAGACTGGCATGAGAACCACAGTGGCCAATTCTCTTAAGTTCTGCGATGGCAATAATGCCATCCTCCCAGGCGAATGCAGCACTAAGTATTCCCACATATACTAGCTCATAAGGACACATTTAACACTTACTGAGTTTCAGAAAACGCTAATGTCCTCTTGCTTCCATCCCCACTAAGGCTAATGGAGCCTTTTCGATAGCAATGGGTGCGCAGAATAATTCTGGGGGGGCTAACTAGAGACTTGAAGTAGGACACTCAAAAAACCCAAATCTGTAAACTGACACTTAGCTTGTATATACTGCTATTGGCTGTTCTTTGCCAAGAATATACTACAAAATCATTGGAAAAATGGGGTTAACGTTTTGCATAAGCACTTCAGTTATTAACTGGCTCACATTAACAATCAACTAGGCTAACATAGCAAACAATTCCTGTTACTCAAACTGGCGTCATTGTAATGAGCTCCAAATTAATCTCATCCGTACACAATCACTAATCTTGTTTTGTGCCAACTGAATTTTTAATCAGAATGGAGTGAATCATAGGTTGTTTTTAAAATACATTTCTAATACTTGTCATCCAAAATGAATAAACACTAGAGCAAGGAAGAACTTTTCTATTTACATTCTGAGAAGCGGATTTTATTTATGGATGCTATACACACAAGTATCAAATGCACAGGCTAGGTGAGAACATTTTTAATGAATATAAAAAATAAAAATATTTATTTCTAATAATGCTTTGAGCATGAACAGCATCACCAATCCAAAGAATTTAGCCCTCTGACTGCAATTAAAACTGTATGACAAAGCAAAATAAAAGGAACGGTTGCCCCTCTGTTGCATTGCTCCTCGATCTCTACATCATTCTAGAAGATCAGAATACACAGACCCATACCCTGCAGCCAGCAGAGTAATTACTTCTGGTAAGGCATCTAATGAAGTATATGTTTTGCAGCGCTGAACTTGAGACTCAACCTGAGTTTCAAATCGAAGTGACTTTAATATTTGTGCAAGACATAGAAGCAAAGCTGAGTTTCCATGAGCATTTTCGACTTGTTTCTGCAATTGCAATACCAGTTTAACACTGCAGTTGGTTAGCTCTGCTTCTGGCAGCAAGAGTGCTCAACATACCACCCTACTGCTGAAACACAGGCCCAGCCATTTAGGAATTCTTTAGGAAAAAAAGATGGTATGAAGTCTTCACCTAGAGCATCTACTGTTTAAAATGTGGTATTTCTGGAATCTGGTTTAGCTGTCTGGCTAACGGCTGCTTAACTGATCACCTGTTACTGCGCTCAGACAAAAACCTAACTGGAAGGTCTGCCCACAGTCATGGAAACTGAAGAAGTGACTGAAGCGATCTGCAGCAGGGCTGTTCAAATGAATTCAGGGAGGTCTCCTGACAGCCTCCATCAGAGCCACACGAGCTCGAGGAATCTGGAGTACCTGGTTCTCATTTCAAGTTAAGCAGAATGCCTGACTCAAGCCACGTAACAGCATGTGATGACTTCTGCTTGGAAAACAAGACGCTCGGGCAGATGAGAGCCGTGCAGGAAAGCTCAATGGCAGAATTCCCACGGATCCAGCAGCACATATTACTTACTTAAGAGACTGTACTCCTCATTTATTACTGTCTACATGCTTTTGTGCATCATAGATTCTGTTTTGATTGCCAGGAACTGTTGCATCAAAACAATTTGAAGATTGCTCAAGATTAAGAGCATTAAATTACACTCAACGTGGTAATCTATTTTTACTTATAGTCAGTAGAAAGCTATCTTAAAACATTAAAAAATTCTGCTAATGTCTTAGAATTCAATTAAAATTATCTTCATTAAGCAGCTCTGAGACGTGTGGAAAAAGGGAGTTATTCAAATACTTAGCATAATAAGCAAGTTATTGATAATGTATCATGCTGATGAAAAACTCTGCAAACTATGTTGATCATTAAAAGGAATGCAAAAGCAAAAATACAGCATGTAGACCATAGCTGCAAGGCGGAGATAACATGCTCTGGTAATGTCAGGATGAACTGCAGGAGCAGTCCAAGGACTTTATCAAAAAAGGTTATATTTACATCAAGAATGCTATAGCAAGGCATAATGACCAAAGGGAAGCTGTTGGCTTGCAAAATTTCTTTTTTTGGTTTGTTTTTAATTATTTTAAAATAGGCTGGTTAATATCTCATTATGCATTATGCAGTAAATGGCTCTTCAAGCTGCTTGCCAACGAAAAGGACCAGAAGTTTGTTCTGCACTTAGGCAGAAGAAAAGCAACAGTCCCAAAAGAAATACCATTAATAAACAATGTAAGTAAGAAATATAGAAAAGTAAGAATGTTTTAATCACAGCTTTTAAAAGGGCATTTCTTTGTCTTTATGGTAACACTAACATGTATGAGTAGGTAGCTTTCTTTCATGCACCAGTTCCAACAACATACAACCTGATTCTAGTCTTCCTTACGGAAAAACAAAACTCTGCATCACTGCACAAAATTATGCTTTTTCTAGAACTATGTGCTTTTCAGAGGCACAATTGATCAATCCTTTTTTTCTGAGACAGATGTTTTAAGATGGTCAGATATTAAATAGACATCTTTTTAGAGATACTCTGAATAGTTATTGTAAATATCATCTTGTCTTGTTTAAGATATTTTTTAAGAACCTACATTTATGGATTCAAGTTTACATCATGATAGAAGACAAGGTGTTTATTCTCACATAACTGTGCAGTAAAAGGTGGCTTTTCATTTATTTATTCTGCATTGTTAGCTATCCTAAAAAAGCCAACTCTCTTTGCATGGTATAAGGTTCTCAAACAGCAAATTACTTACATGCAAGGCAGAAGGATCTGGCAAAAATTCAGCATCCTCTCCAAAGATAAAATCTGGTGGCAGGTCAGGATAGTGAGCATTGAAAATTATATCCCCTGAAAAGTAATAAATGAAAATATTGTTTGGACTTTTACATATGTACTTATAAATAAATAAAATATTGTACCTATGATATATTTTTAATACAAATTTTGATAGCTACATTAAATCTATTTCATGTATATATCCATATAATTTTTACAAAATTTCTCATGCAAGATAAGCATCAGATGTTTTGGGGAATGAAGTAAAATTCCTGAGACACAGCTTCTTCCTCCTCTGCAAGCAATGAAATGTGAAATACACTATTGCTTCATATCTCAAACGGCAATTGAAACACTATTGATGGTTGCCTCAAAACACCAAGTTAGAAAAGTGATCCTGTTTTTTAAAAAGAACGTACCACATTTAGATTGTCATTTTTTTGCATATGAAGTTAAAGTCAAATGCAAACTACTAAGATCAGGATTTTCAAAATACTGGAGCTTTTAAAATTTAGTAGCACTTACTCCCTCTTCTCCTTGCCACCCCCAACTCTTAGAATGGAGAATACGCAGTTCAGTAGGAACCATTCCAACTAGCCAAACTCTGGCCAAGAGAAATGCAGTATTACACATTTAAATAGAGAGACTAAAATTAACTAAAAATATAAAACTTCATCGCAGCTTGGCACCGAGTTCTCATCTTACCATTGTCACAAGATATACAATTAATTACTGATGCCATAGTTCAAAGGAATTTTGGTTGTATTATTTCACTAGTAAACATGCTTCAGAATTCGTATAGGTCAAGAGGCAGTCATCTGCGTGTGGGCTCTTAGGAAAAACACACCATTAAGGAAAAAAAAAAAGTATCTAGCATTACTTCCCTGCCTCCCAGTCACTCCTTCCTCTTTATGAAGATATGAAAGAATAACTCTGAGCTTTTGCATAAAGCAGGTTTGTGAGCTAACAGGCATTAGAATAAAGAAGTCAGTACCTTCTATGGTGTTACCACTTGTTTGAAATCTACACAGCAAAGTAAAAGCAGTGTGGTAAGCCTTCTAAACAATTCTGTCCAGAGAAAGTTAAACCACTTTTTATTCTTCAAAAATTTTGAATGCAATACTGGAGAAAAGCATTAGATGAAAAAAATCTTACAGAGCCACATTGCTGGCTCAGTGACATCACCATCGCAAGACATTCAACATGACAGTTTTAATTGCTAATATTCTGTATTATCTTGGCTCTAGCTGGAAGCAAGGATGCTGTAAATATTAATTTGCAGAGGACAAAGGCTCATGACCAAGAAGCCAACAGCAAGTCTGGGGTAGATATGCTCTAGAGTACTCTACAGTATTGCTCCAAATCATGAACTCTATGATCATGCAATCCAGTAGAGCACAGTTTCCTAGAGGAAACTGCATAAAATTGCAACAGGAAATGCACGTATATTATGTAAGAGAAAATAATTACTAGTCTGCTTAAACTGTAATAAAGCAATGAAGAATTTAGAAATGCTGATGTTTACTAGACTCGATAGTTCCTATGCCACTATAACTCAACCCTTTTTTTTCCATGTATGATGCCTCACAACAACCTCACCAATTTCTAGGTACAGAGCATGCAGCTCTTGAGATTACGTGTTGAAGGAGACAGAGCCTTAAAATACAATCTTTGACTGAGCTGTGTTTCATAGATAGAGGCATATTATGAGTAACTCAGAGCACAATGTAAAATCTTGGCCTGTGAAGTAGGTGGCCCAATGCAACTCTGAAAGAAAGAAACCTATCTGTGTTTTTCCCATATTCTTATGTGATGCGAAGTAGGTCATTTAACATCCACTTTTCATATTGCAGTTGCTAGTTGCATGCTTTTCATTCTCTGCATTCCTGCTTTAACAGAGTTGATGAAATAGAGTACACACAGCTACAACTGAGCTCACTAGGAACTGCACTCCAACTACATAGATATTACAAAAGGCTACTTAGAATAAAAGAAGGATCAAAACAACTGTTTATTTTTCTGTTATACCTCCAAATTTGATTAGTAAAAAAATATTACAGAACCTTACATCACCAGGTGGCTCCAAGACTCTGCTTAGACTAGTGAGATTGGCCATAAATTGTATTCATCTCCGAAAGCTCCACATTAATGGATGAACCTCTGTCAAGCTGTGACACTAGATGTAATGTGAAGATTCAAGCAGACACAAACTCTTTTTTTTCTGTTAGGCTTTTTTTTTTCCTCCGTGTTTTCAGTTCTACAGTAACACAAAGTGACGAGACCTCACAGCAGCTCCCAGAACATCATCATATGCAGTGCTCAAGTACAACAGTAAATTAAAATTGGCATTATTAGTTTAACATGATAGGTGGTAAACTTTTACAATTCGCGGTTTGGGCCACCTGCATATCCCATGCAGTGATGCCTGCTGTGGGACAGTGGTGACAGCTGGGGACAGTACCCTCTTTGACCACTCCAGTGTGAGATGCCACGCCGATATCAGGCACATCATGGTTGCAGCTGGCCAAGCCAATCTAGTACCTCTCTCACATGCTCATAGCTCTTTACTATCTTCTATCACATCTCTTCTTCCACTGAATGCTAGTGGCACATCACTCCTTATCCATAGTGAGTGAACAACTATGCAGATATTTTGATTTTAAAAGTTTTCATGACTTACTGATACCACAGAACTATTCAGTACAAGGGACAGAATCCAGAGTAAAAAGTAACAATCTGATAATTGACTGTCTGTTACTATTACTTAAAATTGCTTCTACTTGCCAAGGGTACACATGCCTCAAATCCAAATTCCCCAGTCACTTTAGTAAAAGTAATTTTGAGACCCAACGTATCAGCATTAAAGTCAATGTGTATTCCAAGATTTTCCAAATGGCTATATTCAGTATGGCTGAATGGTTCTCTAAGCTTCAAAATAAAAAAACCTCTTATTTCAGTATCTGTTAATCATACAATTACAAAACACTAGTGCCGAGACTGCACTCAAAACATTTTACAACACCATGGAACCTAAAAAAGTCATGCTGTTTACCTTATTTTCTAAATAAACCAGAAACATATAATTTAACGAATTATTAACACTTTCTTTCCTGCAGTACCATAGGTTTCTTATGCAAATGTAAACCCTAATTTGTTCTGATACAATCAAACCTCACACAGGCTGGGTAACAATAAAGACAAAAAAAAAAAAAAAAAATCACATGAAAATGGTGATTCCATTTCAATGTAAACAGTTAGGAAAGAGCAGTGCTTCTCTATCATCTGTGGTTCTCAGTCTATCAGTTAAATGCAGCATCTTACTATTGAAGATTGTCAGATCTGACCTTAGAACAATTTTTTCATGTACTTAAAAAGAAAAACTTCCCTTCAGCCCAATCTTATTCTAGTGAATCTCACTTCTGTCATGAATCCAAAGACATTCAACTAATTGCTAAAAGGAAAGAAAAATTAACCTTTTTTTGAACCATATTAGACATTCACCCTGGCCTCTGTAATTTTTCTGCTTCATCCTCTCCCCGTCCATAGTTTCTCTTATGCCTTGCTTAATTTACCATACGAGGACAGAAAAAGTAACACCTTTGACTCCAGAAAGCTTAGGTACAAAGGCATGAGTTTTCCTGATTCACAACTAAGAGCATGAGCTATTTTCATAAAATATATATTCTCAACAAAAATACACCATTACAAACAGACTAAAGGAACCAGTCCTAAATATGAGGGGTTTTTTAATTAAATACCATAAACCAGAGAAATTAAAACTGCAGTTAACAGTTTGCTTGGAAGGGCTACGAAGCATAAATAAAAAATGCTTCTTTACACTCAAATAAAAGGTATTTAAACAATCACAATGGTCAACACAACAGCAAATTCAGTTTTACATAACAAATATTAGCACTGGTCTCTGCAGTGACCATACAAAATACAAGGTGTTAAATATTTTAACAAGGTAGCTTTAAACAAGCTACCAGTTTGTCCCAACCCAGTAGAAATAGCCATTTTTTAACAACTACTTTATTTAGTATTTACATGATATTACCTGTGTCTTACCCTCTTCAAATATAATTGTGCTGGAGTAAAACCATAAAATTTTCCACCAATAAAGCCATTTGCAAAATTATTGCTCTTAGAGTTTGAGAATGGTTACCATTTCAATTTTGCAAGTAAAACCACCAAAAAAAATAAAATCAATGTAGTCTTGCATTCTTTCCCCTTCTCACCTAAATCAAATACCCTTTTCCTTGCATCTCAAGCACCAATATGTAGTTCCTCATATGTTTCAACTCTGTTTGCTCTTATTCCCTGGACAGAAGGCAAACTGTGTGGCCTTCCACAGCATTATTGACCATCACCATTCCAACGAAAGAACAAGAGAAGCAAAACCTTCACACTCAGACCACTTTTATCTCATTTCTATGGGTATACTAGCCAATAATTACTTCAGTGTAATTACATTTCCAATTAAATACTACTACAGAATTTAAAATTACTTCAATAAAGTTAAAGCCATGGAATGAAAGATAAATTTAGAAGAAAAAGGATGCGTTATACATCTTTTGCTTTTCATTATCCAAAAATATTGCTCTCTCTTCCTTTTTCTTTCCTTGGGCAAACAGCATAAAAATTTGAAATATTTTACTTAACAAGATTTCAAAAAAAAGTTAATATGCTCCAAATAGACAAAAAGATAGAAATATTAATATTTAAATTACGATTAATACTTAAATCATTTAACATGGAGAGACACTGTTCTTTTCTCATCTATCAAAATGCATAACCAAGTCTTAACAAAGCTAAAGGATTGACTATAAGCAAGTTAGGTGTATCTCCAACTGAGAAAGTTCTTAAATCCTTACAGTTGCTTTCCACTGGCTTATCCTATATACAGGTTTTCCTCTCCTGATAACTTCCATCCTTTCTTTTTTAAAACCATACTGTAAATTTGGTAGTACTGAAAAATATTATACTAAGAGTGCCACAGCATTAACATCCACTGCAGCCTAGAATAAGACCAATTTGAATGGAATTGATCCTATGAAGGAGATCAACCCATTTGACTTTTAAGAAATGAACAAAAAATACAAATGCAACTTGATCATGAAATGCATTCATAGATAATAGGGAGCAGTGTTGAAGCAAGTGACCAGTCCTTGGTGCAGAATCCATCTTGGGAAAATAAAGAAACTGCTCTTGTTGAATATTAAAAAGAAAAAGATAGTAAGTAGAATTATATTATTCACCTATTCAGAGTGCTAACTTATCTCTTCTAATACCACATAAATTGTAGAGAAAAAAAACACTGATAAGTCCCCTCTGTAAATAAATTCTTACCTAAACCAGCCACTGTTTATTTTTATACCTGTAAAGACAATTATCAGTTATGCACTACAATCTGCAATCAAAATACTAAGTCAGTGTAGTCAGGAGTATGAAAGGATTTGAAGAAGAAATCCTAGCCACTCTACTGAATGCAAAACTGCAAAGGACCCAGTCTCCACAAGCTTGGTTTGGTTTAACTAAATCGTTTAGCATCATTTGAGATGCCTCAGAGCACATTAATGGCAGTTATTAACACAAGATTTTTCAGAAAGATCAGTGCCCTTTGGGTCAGCAGCTGAAAAGGCCAAGCAAGATACCCCAGGGAACCTCAAACAGTTAGTCACCAATAGTTAGGCAAGTGAATCAACTCCCACTTTTCCAATAAAAGAAAAAGGAGACAGGAGGGATTTGCAGGATGGTTATATGGTTCTTGGGCAAAGGGTGGCAGGTGTGGGGTTTTTTTGCTTTAACCTCAACTAGCAAATGCCACTGTAGGAGAAGGAAAACAAAACAAAAGCCTACATTCAGAAAGAGAAATTATGTTCTGTTCCAAAGTGGGCAAATCTGCAAAAATGGAGTAAAAGGAAATGAACCGGATCCCAATCTGAACAAGAAGACAGCGGGACAATCTTAGTGACTTGCACTTCTGTAGCCGTGCAACTGCTTTCTCAGGAATCTTAGCGCTAGAATTGAAGAGGACAAAGATGAGAACAACAGATAATACAAGAGAGGTAGAAATTAAAGGCAATGCTAGAGCAGGTATAACAGAGACACTGGGTAAGGGCGAAAAAGAAAAGCTAAAGTGAAGGACAAATATGTTCAAGCAAACGGACTGTAAGCCATCACCAGTAACTGCAGCCCAAACAGGACACAAAGGAGGAAAGAACAAAACAAGGCGGCACTATGGTAATACCAACGTGGAGGCCTAACCTAAAATCCTTTAAAACTCTGTAAGTCTACAATTGTACGTAGATACTTGCTGCAGAAGTCATTATTTAGGATCTATACCTGCAAAAACTTCTGTTGTTTACTTGCTCATGTGAAGTCCGGAACATAAGGAGAAATGTCAAAAAAAACCCAAACAACCCAAGCGAGAAGAAAGTGATTATTCAAAAGGGGAAAATACTGTTGTCAACTTTGTATTCCAAGAAGAAATAAATATAATAAAAAGATTAGACTCTCTCTTGATGTTTTCCACTAGGCACATTCATTAGATAACAAATAGGTTACTGAAGCAAGAAGATTCATTACTCCTACAACGTAAAGCAAGACTTAGCAAAACTTCAGAAAACATATCGGCCAGAAAAATCTTTGGTACTTTGCTTGACCCAGCAAAAATACACTTACCATAAAGGTAATGATATCACCTAAGTATAATCTGAATTACAGTGACCAAGAAGTCATTCCCACAAGAGCCAAGAGCCTTGACTAAACCACAACCAGTGCAAAATAACCTAATGGTGCACAGAAGACTGACACATGCATTGCAGCAACCTTGTTATGAGAATCTTAAATCTTAGAATAACTTGTAAAATTATTTTTACAATCACTTATTGGCACAATAAACAGATTTGCAAAGCAGCTTTTAAAAGGGCAACAAGGAGGCCAGGCTCTTTTCCTTATTTATCACTTTGTTTCTAATTAATTCCTTAAAGTAGAAAGTCACAGGAAGACTAGATGAACTTACTGAAAGAGTTCCATTACAGGAATAAAAGTAGATGAAATTCTGTATGTATATTATGGGCAATATTCTTAGCCTAGTCAGGCAGCAAAACTGTGATTTCCCCCCTCTATGTCCTATAACTAAAATGAATAAGAAACTAAGAAACAGAAGAAAAAAAAAAAAGAAAAACTAAACTTCAAACAAGACAAAGGAAACCTTTGGGATCAAGGAAACAAAAGTGGTGGCAGTAGGACCCCAAGTTGTAATCCACTCACACAGAAACAGTGAAAATCAGACAGAAGATGAAAATACTAGAGTTCAAGAGGCTACAAGGAACAGTAGCATCACAAGGGCAACACATTGTTTAATCACCATGAAATTCCAGATGACAGCACTCAAGGACAGAGAGGAAGGGAGGCATCAGTGCCTGAAAAAGAAAATGTGAAGAGCACAGGCAAAAAACAATAACAGTCAGGCTTTCTTAGTAGCAAGAAGCAGTGAAAGCTTGAGTGAAAATGTAAAACCATATGCAAGAAATTCCAGGGTTTGCTGAAAGAAAATTGCCATGACCAAGGAATTGATTCTTAATGTTGTATTTTAATTATTAATATTATTCAATAAAGACTATTAGAGCTTATAACTCTGCTTATCCTGACAATTTCTGTGACACCTGCCTTGATGTATTAGCAAGGAAGACCAATACATCTGCAAGAGTTACAAAATACTTCACCTCAAAATACACAAGTACTTTTCTCAGAAAGGATAACAAACTACTTAACAGATATGGCTGACCAGTTAGCAATAAAGAACAGCTCTGCACATCAGGATGCTTAGAATAAGTTTTGACCTTGGAACACAGATTCAACCTCTTACAGGATACTACAGTCAATTTTCTGGGAGTTAAAACTCCTATCAAGAGCTTTGAAAAATTTAAATATGAAGAAATACATTGAGTTTAACATAGCAGCATTGAGTGCTGGATGAACTAATAAAAACAATACAGCTGTCTCAGATTTTCATTGACATTCCATCAAGAGGAGGCTCAAGTTTTCCAACCATTCTGGCCAAGAAAAAAAAGCAAAATTTATGGTTTTCCTTACAGAAGAAAATGAAGTAAAAGCAGCTCTATGAAAGCACCATTTAAAAATTTATGAAGTCTGATTAGCACAACAAAAATCTCCAAGACTGATATAATATTTTCTCCAGTATAAAAAATGTGGATATCCATAATGTCTCCAAAGTTCCTCTCTACAGTTGAATAACTGTTCAGTGTAACATTTCAGCAGCTCAGAACACATGCAAGGGTAAGGTGAATATGACATCTGAAAAAAACCCACAATTAAATAGCTCACTGGATCTCATGAAAATGTCTTAAAATGACCAACAAGCCTTTCTTAACTCATAAGATGTTTGATCTTACGGAAGCTAACAAAACAATTATTTTACACTACAGGTAGTCAGCCACTGCCTCGCCCACAAGAACACTTTCCCCCTTTTCAAAAAAAAAACAAACAGTAAACTTCCTGGTCTTTTGGAAAACAGGATTGTGACTGTACAGTTGGACTTCTTGAAAGTAGCATGCCAACAGTTTTCAACACAGTAGGATTCATACTAGGGTATTTGTGCAGTGGCAGCGGTTATGATTGATGATATGCAAAGATCTGATCTGTTGCAAAGAGGATGTAAGGCAAACCACAAAGGAACTACACACTTCAGCCTGTATTGGGCACCACATAACGAAGACCATACACTACAGATCCTGAACATTTTCAGCCAATCTTTTTATTCTGGCAGATTTCGCAACTTTCCTTTGCAGAAATATTCTGCCCTTGAAAGATAACGTATCTAGCAGCAGCCTATAACAAAGTATCTACAAATCTCTTGTTGCACACCATGGCTGCCTTCCCCTGACATCATTACAGATCTAAATACAAAATTATCAAATCTTTCTTGAATCTGCTTGCTTCACTATTTATTCCACATGACGTGAGACTGAACAACGTACAACATTTTCAAACATGTAATGCTAAAATGCAGAGGAATATTAGATTATTATTACTTGAATTCACTGCTGTTTTGAGGTATCTCCGAAGAAGATACACTTCTTTAAACCACTTTCAGTTGGTCACGTTAAAATATACAGCATGGTTAAAATGTGTGGGTTTTGTGAAGGTGAAGAAGAGCAGTAGCTTAAAAACAAGTAAAGATTTAAGCCTCTCAGAATGTAATAATAAGGTCCTGCATGGTGATAAATGAGTTACTACAGTCCAGTGTCATCCAATGAAGCTTCTTTTCACTGCATCTTGATCATAGTAATCAAAAAAGTCTCAAGTAGAATCTAACTCACATTCCAGGACACATCAAGACTCAACAAGTTGAGCCTGCTATACAGTATCACTGTTTTTAAAAAGAAATTTTAAATAAGGACACAAATTCTACTTGGTGGGGTAGTTGCCTCTGTTACTTAAAATTCTAAATAAATGCATAGTCACATTTTTTTTTCTTAAAATAATTTCTAGCTAGGACTTAATATCCTATTTATATCTTTTGGAAAAGAATGATTAAGAAGCCTGTTGAGCCATGATTTCATACTTTTGCAATATATAAAATAGTTATAGTAGATTAACACATGAGCGTAGCTCCTCTCCTGAGCACGTGAGCAAACTTCCAGACCAACTTCTCTGTGAAGGACAGCATTCCTTCTAAGTGCCAAATTGAAGCTTTCAAGTACTTCTAATTATCAGAAGTTTAACTGTATTGACTTCTATTCATAAAGGAGAAGGGCTTCCAGTGACCTACATAATGACAAGGAAAACTACTACACAAGGAATACAACATTCTTAATATTTAAAATATCTTAGAGAGCTATAGCATCTGTATGATGCAGTCTAAACTGATATTATCAAAGAAATTAGTGTTTTACATGTTCATGTTCACACCAAGTACTTGCTCCTCCAAACAGCACATTTTCACAAACTCACAGGACAGCTGACGTTGGCCAGCACCTCCGGAGACTGCCTAGTCCAACCCCTCCGCTCAGAGTAGGTTCAACAAGAAGAGATTGCTAAGGGTCATGCCCAGTTGGCTTGTGAGTATCTCCAAGGATGGAGATACATGAGTTACACAAGCTCTTTGTGCAACCAGTTTCACTGTTTGATCACCATTGCAAAAAAGTTCTTATATTACACTTTAATTTTCTGTATTTCAGTTTGTGACCATTTCCCTTCAGTGCCCACCACTGAGAAGAGCCTGGCTCCATCTGCTTCATTCCCCCCACCAGGTATTTTTACACATTAGTAAGACTTGACCTGAGCTTTCTCTTTCAAGAAGCCCCAGCTCGCTTGGCCTCTCCCTGTACAGCGGATGCTCCAGTCCCTCAGACATCTTTGTGGTCTTTTGCTGGACTCATTGCAGTATGTCCATGCCTTTCTGATACTAGGGAGACCATAACTGGACACAGTACTGTACTCCACATGCGATTACATCTGTGCTGTCCTAAATCTAAATTCTTCATCCTCTCTCCTATTCTACTTGCTAGAGATAAGAAACAACACTACCTTACGACTTTTCATATGCAGACTATAAGCAACTCATGTGTTTAGAAAACTGTATTTTATCTTCTAAAAACATACAAAAGCAAATTTTATTCTAATCCTTTGAACCAAAACACAGAGTAATTGCAGAGTGGGAAAATAAGCCAACTATCTACATACCCTCCAAAGGTAAGAAAGACTTAACCACACCACTAAATCAGAAAAACCAAAAGTCACATTCCTCTAATCTGGTCAATTATACCTGTTACTATTTAGAGATACCTAATAAAATAACAGACTGACTTCTTTTATTGAAGCTTATTAAAGAATTCTTCCTAAAAGAGAAAAAAAGAAAGAACACAAAGCAAATACAAATCATAAGCCAGTCTAAGAATGATCACGAGACTGTCTTAGTCATAACACTATTAGAAATGTTAAGCTGGTGATTGTGACTTTTGGCTTTTAGGACTTGTTTTCAAATCTATAGTATCAAGGAAGGCTGTAAACTTATCTTAAAAATTCGATATTGTTACAGTTGCATGTTCTTTGAGCTGAAGTTTTAAGAAAAAGCAACAAACATAGGTATCTCAAAACTCATAAAATTAGTTTGACACACTGAAAAACTTAAAGTGATATAGAACACTGTTACTGAAAGAAAGGGCAGGATGCCATAACAACAGTTTTTAACTTACATTTGAGTGTTTCTCCAGCATATGGGATATGTAGCTTAAACCGATCACAGCTAGGTCCAGGGGTCAAGGATGTACACCTAAAAAGAAAGGTAAGAGAAGAATGTGCTAAGAACTTACAGATGGTAGCAGACACTAATATTATTCTACAGGGTACAAATGACTGACATAGTAAAGAAGTTGTGAATACTAGAAATACTCATCCTTCTGATTCTAAGAAAGAAGAAAAGGTGGGAAAGTTGCAGGAGGCCCATTCTCTTCCAATCAGCGGTTCTCACAACAGCATGAGAAATTTTAGGAACTGTGCCAACTATCTTCTTTCCCATTTTAATATATAGGAATCAGATCAGGTATTTGAGGCTATGACAACCAAGCATGTATGTTAATGATCTGTGATTATTTCATATCTCCTGCTTATCTTGAACACCACAACAGGATTTGGGTCTCACAGTGACGAGCAAGCATTTTATGAACACAAAAGTCACTGAAAAACCCTTTAGTGTCTACGCCAGAGAGGACCAACTTTTTCACACCTTTTAAATCATGTAACAAAGTCTTTGAATAACAGAACTCCAAAAATCTTAGCTGCAAAGGAGGAACAGTGACACAAACTGTTTCACTGGTTGGAATGGTCCCTGGAGCTCTCACCGCTGGGCTGGTGAGCACCTGACAGGTCCCAGTAGCAAAAATACTGGAAGCCCTTAGCAGTTCATTGCTTTCCATATCTAAGGATGCTGATAATTCAGAAGTCTCCTTAACAGCCTAGTATCACTGACAACCATTTATAGTCCCAGCACAAAAGTTACACTTGTTGCAAGCCACTTAAAGCTCAGAGCTAAAGACAGCCCAACTCTAGATAAAACAAACAGTGAAAGAAGGTAGACAAAGGTAAAATAACTTGCCCAAACTCATACAGCACATGTCATCTAGAGCTCTACTACAAACCACTGACACTATAATGAAACAAAAGACCTGCTTACTGGGCCATACACACAGCCAAAAGCAAAAGGATGGGTAGGCCATCTGATCCTACCTTACCAGAAACACCACAGTAACTCCTGCAGCTTTGTCTCACCGCAGAAAAGGCATCAGGGCAAACCAGGCAAGGTTAACTCTCACTAATGTACTCAAAACACATCAGAGAGCCTTTTCTCTCAGATGCTGTATCTACAGTCTCTTTTCTCTTTACACATACAAGTTAAGGCAACCACATCCGCTAACTTCAGATTGTTTTTATTCATTGAGCTACATTTAGTATTTAATCAAATTCGTGCCCACATTTAGCTTCATCAAAAAGAAGCAAACACAGAACTACAGATCAGGTAACTTAAATGAAATACTAGAAAACATAAGCAAATCTCGTGTGCACCTAGAATCTAACACAGATTCAACTAACAGCCTACACTGTAGAATACACTACATTTTTTCAGTATAATTCCAGAAACTAGATAACTGTCCTTACAAATAAAAGGGAAGCAACACGTCCTATCTTCACTTCAGAAAGGTTTTTCCAATGTCTTGTGAGAGCACAAGCCAAAACAATCTACAGAAACATGATTTACATACAACTACTATCAGATGTGTGCAGAGCTGATTGGAAAGCAAGTTTCAAAAAAGATTAGTTCACATCTTGCTTCATCCAGGAAGAATGCACTGACTGGGTTTTCTTCTGGTAGAATATTACTTTGCATTTCATTGAAAGACAGATGATGGAAAAAAGATGATGCTTATTAAACCTGCCGATGATGCCAACATGAAACAGAATGCAGCATGCTGCATGACAGGAGCAGAGCTGAAAAATGTTTTGATTTGATGGTCTGTACTACAGTTTTTTGAATTACATCTAGGTAGAGCTTAGCAAGAACAGTAAGCATCACCACCCTCACTGGGAGTAAAATCAGTTTGACAATAAGAAAGATTGGGGCTCAGTGCAACAGAAACAAGAGAAAATAATTTTTTCAAAGACATGGGGTTTGAGTAGGTGAGAACAGCAAACCAGGAGTGCTCATTGTTAGGGTGTTTTAGTGGCTGTGGATTAATTTAACAGCTATAGATATGAAAGTATTATTAGCTCCTTTCAAGTAATTTCTAAGGCTTACATCACAAATAAGGCCAATTCTAGGAAGCACACACAAAGAAAAGCAACACCAAAAAAATCTTTTGCAAGTTCTAAAATATCTCTGCAACACCAGTTAACATTTAATGGAAGTTTCTTTCAAAGTATCACTGGTCACAGTCTGAGACACATTTCTCAAATAGCACCAAAACAACATTGTTTTTAGCTTTTCAACAGACAAACACATTTCTGATCCTACACTCTACTCTTTTCTTTTAGTATAGTGGGCCATTTGGAAATACTTAGGGAAAATATAATACTCTTTAACATGAAAATAAAAGCCTGATTTAATGGTAAATGTCCCTAAAAGCAATACTAAGTGCTTTTCCTAGATTATTATACTCTACGAGATATGGTTTTAATTTTACTGGTCTAAAAGTGATGGAAAGTGACAGTATTCAGAGTCCTTTTTTTTTTTTTCCAAATTACTCTGGCTAGGCTGCACAAGAGACTTCAATAACTGCAACAGGTTGAGCAGTCAAGCAAAAATCTTACATATGTCCATTTGAAAGGAGGCAGTTACTTTTTAGTAAAAACAGTGAAAGAACAAAAATCCTAAAGCAGATCAAAATCTTGGTACATCTAATAGTTTATGTGTGACCTTATTTCAAGAGAAGCCACAGATAATGGCCTGGCTATGGACATCATCTCCTGCTTGAATTCCCTTAACACACAGAATCTCTCATAAGTATTAACCAGAAGCTGGCCTCTATCTTCTCCAAAATGTAAGATCTTGCATTTGCTGATCCTTTTACTTAACGTGGTCTACACAAAAGTCACACTGAAAATGAATGATTTGTAACAAGGTCTATTAAAGATTATTTGTTGATCAGAGGGAATTGACAGACAGAGCAGTAATACCCGGTGTTGAAAATTAATTTCATAAGCTACCTCCATCTCATGATGAATGGATGTGCTATCTCCCTCTTTACTCATGGAAAAAATATTATACTGGTTTGCATATCCTCATCTAAATAGTCAATAGTTTACATACGAAAGCCACAGAAGCAAGAATTAATGCTCTGATGCTCAGAGCAGTGATATGAATAAGTCTCCATAAGATGATTAATGGCATACCACAAGATCACAGACAATGGTTTCCCTAGTAAAATATCAAAGAATCATCAACTTGACAAGTTTCCAGGACAAAGAAATATCCTTGAATGTATCACTTAAAATCGTGCTGCCATATTTAAAGGAGCTGTGCTGAGACTTAAGGTTGGAATCTGGTAGACTGAATCAAGTATGTGAGAAACCAGCACTAGATGTGAACTCTTCTCTTTCTCAGCAGATTTTAGCTAAATTCCTGGAGTAAATACAGCAGATTAAGCTTGAGCTGAGATACATTACATCCTTATGAAATACATAATCCAAGCAGGAGACAAGTAGAACATTCCTTTGTTGGGTGTTTGATGCATCTTACAGTTGGGATTGTCTGTGACCTGTTGGGAGAAGGTTTCTTTCACACTAAATAAACCACACAAACTAAACCAGTTCTTACTCAAGGTAAATGTCAGTGCCAGCACCAGACACTTACTTAGAAGTGTTCAGAATTCTTTACCAGCCACAAAAGGAAACAGGAAAGATTATCCCAGAGACAAAAGAGGAAAGGGGAAAATAAAATAAAAAACAGGAAAGTCACTCAGTTTTGCTGCTTAGTATAAGGCACTATACCTATAATGATAGGTATAGAAGAAGGTATTTTTCTGCAAAATTGATACTACTTCCCAGAATATTCAAAAAGCCTCCAGAAAGGCAGTTCCAGTTGAGCTTAACATCCCGGTTTTCTCTTATACCAATGCATTTGTAATGACTTTTTCTGTTGAATTGATTCTTCTTCTGTTTTTTTTGTTTGTTTGTTTGTTTTGTTTTTTTGGTTGGTTTTGGTTTTTTTTTTTTTTTTTTTAGGCTAAATAAATACTCCCTTTCCTTCTGAGCCACTTTGATATTTTTCAGGATTGAAGCCATGACAATAAAGAGGTTTGTGATAGTCCTAGGTTTCAACACAGCCTTCCTATCAACTAGTAGTCCACAACCATCACTTGAAAGTATCCCCAAGACAAGCAGTTTTCAATTATTTGGGGGTCTGGTAAGATCTTATCCAAAAATAAGTTCTGTGCCAGCTGAAGAGATCACAATGAAACAAGAGCCCAAGTGTTTACCAGCTTAATCCTTGAAGTCTGGAGACGAGTGGTTACTCTATCCAAATAATTAAAAAAAAAACAAAAACAAACCCCACACAAACCACCCACCAACACCCCCCTCAAACCTAACTCTTTAAATCCCCAAATTCCAGTCTGAGGCTCGTTTTTTATACCACTCCTAAAAATCTACTCTTTAGAACCATATAAATCCACAGCAAACTTCCAGAAATGCCAACAATAGCCAAGTACAATAGCTCTACTGAAAAATATACAATCTCCTTTTTATTTCTTCTTTTTAATTTCTGGAAAAGGTGTATGCCCCAATATTTGTGTCAGATTTATTTGATGGCTGTCAAATTTCTTAATGAAAAAAAGGTATGCAATGTCTTTCGTCATTCTTCCTTCATAGACCATACAGAAGCTTTACCACCTTTACTAGCTGAAGACAAATCATCAGTGAATTTTACCATACAAGAATAGCAAAGAAAAATTAGACCAAGAATTTTACCTACTATCATTTCAAGAATTTGAAACAATTGAGACTGCCTAACCTGAATAGAAGGAGATGCAAAAGCTTCTTTAATCTCAAGAAGCTTAGGCTGTTACACTTGCTGTTCTTGAGGATCAGTACTTTTTGGATAACAGACAACTTTTTTGTTCATTGGGCTGTTGATGTAAGAGCCAAGGTGGCTTCACACAGCATTAGAAATATGCTGATGGCAAGCATTGCTAAAACCACACACACAAAAAAGAGCAACACCACAAAGGAAGTTATGACAACCGGCTGTATTCCCAATCCTTCCCAGCTCTAAAATATCTAGTATATGTTTCTAATCATTTCTATATATGCCACCAAAAGATACTGTTAGGGAAAAAGGTCAAGTTCTAAAGGCTAAAGGAGAAAATAAGTATTATTTTACTAGTGACAAGACAAAATGTAGTCAGGGGTTAAGCAGCTGCAGGTTTTGTCAGCAAAAGACAAATATAATTCAGAAGCAAAGACAGATAAATCCCTTCTACTAATAAGCAGCAAACTCAGAACTCCACTCAAAACTCTTATTGTGGCATTTGCTAAGAAGAGCACTTTAATGTTAAACTCAATTAGAACAGCCTTTGCAGATGCCTTTAGATTCTTTTTTTCTCCCATTTTTGTAGATGGAAATATGCTCCAGTGTTCCTTGAAGACACAATATTTCATCCCATTTAATTAAGAATTAATTGCAGAATTCACAACAGATGGGTAAGTCATCTACAGAGGCATTAAGAATAATTAAAGTGTATGGAGGAGGGGAAGAAAGTGGAAGGAAGGCCAGCAGGTGACAGGAAGGATCAGGAAACAAAAAAAATGGTGAAAATCACATTTCAGAGAGCTGACACTGATGGTGAAAACCTGTATTATACTGCATCTCCCTGCAACAGTGCACAAAGCTTTACAGGCTCCCAGAGGCTTGCAAATAAACGGGAATACTGAGCAGCTGCTGCTGAAAATCAACAGATCCAACCAAAATTCTGTCAATCAGGCAAAATTTGAAATGGGAGAGAGGGTCTAGTCAACCAATTTTCATCTTCTGTTCCTCTTCTTTATACAGACATATGTATTACACATATGAGAGGAGGACTTGAACTTGAAAGATAAACATGCACACCACTGCTCGTGGGAAATAAAAATCCAGTTACAATTTCAAGCGATAGCTACCTACATACATATGTTAATTAAAATATTAAAATCTGAAAGCCAATTCATAATTATTCCAAAGAGCTTTCCAATAGATAAACCCACTGTTTTCATGAAACTCATTTGTACCCTAGCTGGTTTCTTCAAAACTAGTTTAAAATTAAACTGTATACACAAAGACTACTTTTGGTATTGCAATACAGATGATGATGATGTTGGTTTTGAATCCTGTTAGTATAGACAATATTCCATAATTGCAACAGCATTTCAATCCATAGCTATCAACTGGGAAATTCCAAGGTGTCTCCAGATATCTCTTCCAGATACATTGGGAATATATTCCCAACAAAACCTTCATCTACTTTAAGTGCTGATTTTCTTTTACCTACATATTTATTTCTCCTTGTATGAAGATCATTGTACTAATTGCAACTTTTAGAAAGGACTGGGATGCCAGGCAGAACACTTACCCTAGGAAAACAACCTCTCACTTCCCTTCCACACCCATAGGAAGATTTGCACTTTTTAAAAAGTAAAGTTCAAATAACGATTTAAAATTAATTCAGCTCCCAGCAACCTGCTTTCATTAGAAACACTATACAAAAACATCTAATGACTACTGTCATTAGTAAAACAAATACAGCAGCTGTACGTTAACACAAAATGTAGATTTACTAAATACGAGTTAGAGTTTGCCACAGCAGATTGCATGTGGGAAAGGCTCTGGCGCTTGTTCTAGAACTCCAAATCTTCTCGTGGAAGGTTCCTGCCATCTCCTAAAGTATGGCTGCCTCTGCTGGAGGCAGACATTCAGACCAGCCTCTATAAGGGAAACACAAATACATATATTTTGAAATAATCTCATAGAACTTCTAAATTAAACGAGAGCACGAACAAACCCCACATAATTGTGATTTTTTTATTATTATCACAAACTCACTGTTCATTTAGCCTAGTATGTTCATTTTAGAACGGCTCTTTTCCATTCACAATAGTAGGATGGGTTGGAAAGGGCCACAACAAAAAGGAATATGAATACAGAGCTGATAACCAGCACATCTAATATACTTGCAAGCGTACTTGAAAAAAATAAAAAGGGGAGCTCCGAAGAACAGACTATCTCAAAAGTTTCCATTCGTAAAATGACTACAGTTTAGTGTGGGAGCTCATTATTATTGGGTATCAAGGAGCTAATTATGATACAAATTAAGAAAAATAGTTATCTGGCAAAGGAAAGTTTTCAACAATACATGCTTTACAAACATCTTTTATAATCAAACTGATGACATTTGTAAGCAAGATCTTTTATACACATAGGCAATTGCCTATAACTCCCTTTAAAAACTACACATGGTGCAAATACTCCCCAAAAGAACACAACAGAAACTGCAAATGGAAATTTTAATGAGGGAGGGATTGAAAAATGAACAGAAACAGGAAAATTGCAGTGGGATAATGCTCGTAACACACACCCCAGTAGACTATGTTTTGGTAAATAAACTAGTGTATTCACGGTATCATAAACTACCTTTTGGTAACATGTTCAGGAAAAGAAAAGGCACTACTACTTCATTATACTGTAGGACCACCTGTGCCCCAAATTCTTGGAACGCATAAGCAAAGTTATAGAGTATGAGGGAGTGGCAGATGTATCTTTTGGGTTTACTTCATCTCCTTTTCCTCCTGACAAAGTCCTGTTTCATATTTTCACAAATGAAATGTATTACTTTGTGATGGGTTAAAAACATAATCTCTCACATTCTACTTCTACTGTTTCCTAATGTGAATTCAATTTCTGAAAAAGAAAGAAAAAAAAAAAAATCAGGCAAGGAACATTTTTGCTTTTAGATTACTCTAAAAGAGAACCATTCTGTGCCAAGTATGAAATTACAGCCCACCACCTGGAGTTTCACATCCTTTCAGTGTTCACAGAAAGAACATATTCATACAGAAAGTCACAAAAGCTTAGCTATTATAAGCGTAAGTTTTAATAAGTGATTTAGCGCTGCTCCCAATACCACCTGTAGTAGCCATAAAGACTCCCAATCTATTTTCTAAGTAATTTATTTCACACCATAGAACTCTTTAGTTTATTGGAAAATGCAATGAACAGGAAGAAAACATAAGGACCAAAAGCACAGTCCATGTTTATATGTTTTCCCCTTTAAACAAATTAACTATAAAATACAAGGAGGGGTCCACAGTGATCCTATGTTTTTCCACATTTTCTTTTAAAGTTTTATTCTAATTGCATATGTTTAGAGCTTTCTGTCACAGATCTCTATTTATTTGATTTCCTAATCTTACAAACTCTCAGAAAAAAATTATGTTAATACAACAACCACAAATTCGGTTCTTTGGATATGAAAGTTAGCCCAAGCATAGGCGATCAGACAATGCCTGCAACAAACACGCTAAAACCAAAAATCATAATCTTTTCCTTCAGATTTGTTACAAGTGCACATCAGGTACTTAATGTTATGCCATATATGTGTATATGCATATGAGAAAGTGAGGCATACATGAAGTGCAATTGCATACGCAAGGCTGGAAGAATTTACCAACCAGCTATCCAGGATATATTCTTCTCTGCTCAGCAGCAGAATAAAAATTTAAAAGCCAGTTGTTCTCAGCTTCTGGTGAAATGTAATATGCATCCAAAATCCACAGTATGCTAGAGATCTGTCCAGCTTACATTAAACAAACACTCCATCTGTGTGATGGAAGGATTTGGAAAAGAGGGAGAAACTGGACCAGATACCTAGTTACTAGATTTTTACCTAACTTTACGACAAAAAAGAAAGTCTTAGGAATTTTTTTCTCCGCAGTGATGCAAAAAAATAAGACAGGCATCTACAATAGCAGAAAGTGCTGTACAGAGACCTACAAAATATTAAGCTCTGGCATTCAAGAAGTGTTCAGTGAGTTACCAGGGTATTGATAGTCAAAACATACATTTAAATACCTTGCTACGGTACATCTTTCCAACTGTATTTGGCACATAGATTAGTACTATATCATGTGCAGATCTCTTCAAGCAAATTAGAAAAGAAACAGTTGGCACCTGTATTAAATAGTTTCCTCTCATTTTTATTAAAGCATAAAACTGATTGAAAAATAAACTGATGTAGTGTCTATGTCAGACAAGAGGGAATCACTCACTGGCCCAGTCTAAAAATACCAAAGACATATTGCGCAGTATTTAAATTGAACAAATCTTTGGAAAACGTACATAGTCTTTCAAACTAGAGCCCAAGTTACCGCAATTATCTAATAACACCTTTACTTTTTAAAATCCTTTCTTTACTCATACAACTTGAAACTGACAAACACACACCTTTTTTTTTCTGAACAACTTCAAGCACCTTGTTTAGAATCGGTATAAAAAAATACCAAACTTTGTGGAGTATATTTACAAAACCATTACTAAATGTATGCACTACACTTAAATATTTATCAGACTGACATTTTGCCTCTTTTTTCAACATTCAGAAATAAACGCAGGACAGAGCAATCTTGGAGACAGTCAATCTTTTCGGACCAGCACAGAAGTTCCAAGTGCTGCTCCACAGCAATGACCCTCTCGCATTCTCCTATCAGAGCTTCAGCCTGTTAAATTCTGCTTGTGAGTGACACCAAGCTCCTAGTAATAAAATTCTTTGTAGTATTTGAAGAAATACATTTGTTATCAGAAACTGGAATGAAATGATTGACTCTGTGCAAGAGGTATGACTTTTTGGATTATGGATTTGGAATTGGATTATGATACAGCAGTAAAGGACTCATAAGACCATGCCTCTCCTAGAAACTGCCACATCCTTTCAAGCATACATTTTACTCAGAATATAATTATTTTTTAAAACAATTTTTTATAGTAATTGTGTTCAGAAGAGTCAGACTCGTTAAACCTCACACAAACAAAATTCATATTAGAAAAACCTACCTATAGATATCAATGGGAATGATGGAATGTGAACTTTTCTCAAGTAACTGAAGCAGAATCTTTGAATTTAAATTTATCAAAAGCAAAAAATCAAACAAAAGCTTTAAATAACTGCTACAGTATTGTAATAGTATTTCACAGTTAAAAAACAACATTATTGTATTAAATGCTCACATAAAATGCCTATTTATTTTAAAAAGGGAAATACCCAAAAGAAAGGGAAATACCAAACCATATTGCAGTTTATTTGATAATACAAAAAAAGTAAATCATCGCTGCTCACTAGGAAGCAGGGCAATGAAGTTATAAATATCTTATTACAGCTTGATAGTAAATTCGTATGTTGAAATCTGCTCCAGATAGCAGTACCTTCTTTTGACCTCTTCATATAGTTTTCTTTCAGGAACATAACTAACTGTAAACATCGCTCAGTATCAAGCAAAGATGCAGAAATCAGTAGTGAATCAGAGAAGTGGAAAGAACCAAATACCAACATGGTTTACTACAAACCAGTTACAAAAAAATTCCACAATTAATCTCCTAGTAAACATGGAATAAGTATAAGCAAACAAGTATGATATTTAAAATATTGTTATGAGTGGATATTGACAAAAAAGAGAATCTTAATATATGCAGCTTTAAATCGCTGTATTCATTTTGAAATTCTGCCTGGTGCAACACAAAGTAATTAAAAAAAAACACAAAATAAAGTTTACTGAGTAAGAATAAGCTTGCAGCATAATTTGAGGCTCAAGCATGAGCCCTGATGAACAGCTGTAGAGGAAAAAAGGCAATGACCACCACAGACATGTTTTTCACTATTGTAACTCACCAAAGGAAAAGCAGCAGCCTCTTAAATACTTGGATTCTACATTATACAACAATTAAACACCCTTCACATAGGAAAATTTACTCTATTTCTAAATCTACCTAATAATCACTTTTCCCTTTTCAACATCTTTCCCATGATTATATGTATAGATGCTAAGAAAAACGCCTTAGCCACAATTCAGTTGGTTATGAGTAACTTTTAATATCTAATTAAGATGGGTCATAATTTCAAAGAGACACCACTGGAGATTAGCTGAATGATACAATATATGGCATCGACTCAACTGACAGTAGTATTTTCTTTGGATCTAGAACAAGGTAATATCCTATGCAAGAGTTAAAATGCTTTGATCCACTCTGTCATCTGAAAGAATGTCTTTTATTAATGCAACAGAGAAGCCTGCCAGGGCTTTCTTATCACCAGAATCAATGCTGCTAAAGGTGCTATATTTCAGATGTGACCTAACACTCAGGTTCTATTTTTGTTCACTGTGGAGCCCTTTTTGCAAGAAAGAAGATAAAAACTCCGCAGATCAAGCTACCTAACTCTATTACTATTTCTATCAAAGAGTTTCCTTCTTTTCTGTTATGCTGTACTGCTGAGCTCGGTTCAGGGGTACTCACATTTCTTCACTCACTCTTCATCAGCAGTGGCCATATAGTTCCTATAAATAGGACTTGACCCTGAAGGTCCTACTCATAGATGTAAATGTATGTAAGTGTCTGATGAAACTGGTACTGTCTAATAAGTTTGTAAAACACACAGACATTATGGAACTGTAACATATTATTATAAAACATTTACATACTCAAAGACTGCAAAACAATAGGATTTCCTTACTATGACATATTTCCCTCCCACACTTGCAAGCAAAGCAAGTTAACGTATCATCATCCTTCATACTTCTAATCTAACATCAGGTCTTTAATACAGTTTATAAAACTCAACAAAACTAAGTAGTCAATCTTAGCAATAAGTTACAATAAGTGCAAAATAAACTGCTTACTAAAACCATCTGACATATGGATTGACTTTTCAAATAATTACAGACTTAGTGTTTGCCATTTACAAATCAAAATCAACTGACATGATAGGCTATAAATGTGGAACTTGATAATGCACTGGTGAAATAAAAGGGAAATTCCTTCCATTTTTGAATTGAGAATGTCAAAACCAAGGCTCTGAATCAGTAAGGCCTTGGAGATATTACTGTATTTAGTATGCTCTCCAGTTTCTAAAACCTAAGAAATGAGAATGTATGGATCTTCAGTTTGTAATTTTATTTTGTTATATATTATAAAGCACTGGTTCATCAGGGAAGTGGAGTAACCACAGTAACCTCTAATTTTCTCCGAGTAACAGCATAGCATATGATAGAGGAACAGCCATGCAGCTCCCTCCCTTGACCCAGAAGCTTCCAGATGTTTGTTTCCAAAGTTAATAGCTACTGAGATTATTATCTTAAGTATTTTAACATCTTAAAGGTTAGAGTAAAATTGTATTCTTAAAAAAATCTTTCACCCAACATACCAGTTAAAACATAAACTATTTGCACGTTATGTAATAAAGTCTCAGTAGGCTATGGAAGTGATACATTTACAGCCCCTTTCATGTGCCAATAAATGTACAATCACTATTCAAAAGCAAAATTTCTGAAGTGATAGCACTTACAAATTGTACTATTCATTTGAGATCAAGACCTTCTATTTACTTAACTTCAAACATTTAATCTAGTACCTCTTCCTCACCTTCCTGTTCCACTTTAAGTATAAAGCCTCATTTAGCCCCCTTGAAACCGAAGTCAGTTTTGCAATTAATGTTGTGAATCTCATCACCATTTCTCTAACAACAGTTCTCCTCATTTCCCTCCTGTCCAATCTCTATGTCCTTATAGTTCTGTTTCTTTATGTGGTTATCACCTACATTTGCCTCTGCCTGCTCTTTCCTCTGCATTGTCATCTCTCTAAAAAAATCTTAATGAAAGTGAACGTATGCAGGGTTTTGAATAATTTTGTGATGAGAGGATAGGGGAGGAGAGTAGAGAGAAGAGGAGAGAGAGAGTTTTCAATCCATTTTTGGACTCTCTGAGCCTTACAGAGTTTTCCTTTAGAGGCAGCATTCAGCAACAAATATAACTACTGACAATACAGTGGGTTGTGGATTAATCAACTGACATGGGCCTCTCAAAACCAGTCTGTGGAGTCCCAAAGGCTCCTATAACAAAGGTAGACCACTGCTGAACTAGATTTTGAGCTATAGAAGGGACTTGTCTATAATTCTGTGATGCATCCATCTTATGTTAAGTAATTTTACACTGTTTACCTGTTCAATGACATCATAAAGCACTAAAACACAAGGAACTTTGTATTTCCACACTGACACGTAAATTCAAAATTTTCTGTTACAAATAAGCTAACAAACAAACAAAATCTTTTCTAAAAACCAATATGCATGAAATTTATATTTTGGACATTTCAACAATTGCTAATAAATCCTGTTTAAAATAATGCTTTCAAGAAACTTGTTTGTGGAAGGAAAAAAAAAAAACACCAAAAAAACCCTCAAACTTAAAAATAATTCTCAACTAAATGCAGAATCTTGATTATCCCAAATCCAGCTCTTAATAACCTTGAGCCATAAAAAAGCCTCAACATAGACAAGGAGGTTCATTTCTATGTTCCAGAACAAGGAAAAAAAGATATTGCTAGCACTCACATATAGCAGAGCCTGTGCTTTAAAGAAGGAACAACCTCTGTCAAGTGCTGGGTGCTGTACTTGTCTTGTAGGCTCCATGTTCAATATAGTTACTACACAACTTGAGTCACTGGGTTTGGGTGACAGTTTTTAGTTTTTTAAAGAATAAACTCTTGAAAAACCCTTGTGATTTATCAAAGTAAATTCAAGATCTCAGTAATATCACTGGCCGAAAAATTTAGACACTTATTAAAAATACCTCTGAAAAGAATCAGCTAGAAAACACCACTTTACATTAATCTATTATTTTACAGGCACACAGCATAAGCATTTAGTGGGCAGAGAGCAAAACTCTTATCTGACTCCCAGCAAACTGATACCTTCACCACCAGACTATAACCATGTTTTCTCTCTACCTTTTTTTGTATTCCCTTCTCTCAGAGTCAATAGGAGAAATGTAAGACAATTCCCATCTCAGCCTTCCTAGAAGGCTATTTCAAGAGAAAGCAAGGTCTAGCATGAAATGACAGCAGAAGATGCATAACTGCTCAGCCTGTCTCACATAATTTGCAAGCATAAATGCCAAGCCAAACAACATTAATAACAAAGTTACGGCTTACTAGACCTCTAAGTAAATCTGTACTCTGTCACAGAACCTTACAGGGAAGGAATGGTTCCTTTCAAACTAATCCTAGAATTCACACCTCCTTCCTGAAAAGGCATTGTGTCTACCAGAAAAGTACCTCCCAAACTCTCCATGAAACCATTATAAAGCACCCTACAGAAGCATATTAAACAACGTGTTCAGGAGAACTATATTTTAAACAATAGTTTGTGGTGGTTCTCAAGATCTGTTGGGTTAAGCTATCATTCAAAATGATACATAAAGCAGTAGTTTGGACATAAGTAGTGATTTAGATACATTAATCTGAAATAATTTCAGGCTCTGAAGTCCAGTATCAAACAAACACCTGAATCAGGGATGCCCCAGTCTGACAGAAAAATGCAATTTCTGCCATGTCTCAAGTAATTCTTTTATCAGTCACCCTGGGAGTCTACCCTTTCTGCATAATGCCTAAAGTAAATTCTAATTTAAGCCTTTCACTTTCTCCATTATTCAAAGAGGTTAGAGACCAAAGTCCCTAGGTATATGTGGATCCCAAACTTTATTACTATCTGAAAACCATCATGAACTCTTCTGGAATTAAAAATAAAAGGAATAGCCTGGCATATTTCAAACACTTGGCCCTACAATCACTTAATGTACTGATCTTGAAGGAGGTCAAAGGAAAAGTTACTTTTTTTCTCATTTAGCATATTCATGACTACAGGAAAGGTCACATAAATCTTCAAGTTTTTAATTGACAGAAAAGATTGAATAAGAAAGTGATCAACAACAAGAAAGAGTGTTTACAACTATCTCACTGCTGAGAACCAGCACTATCAAGTGGCAGCGATGAAAGTGTTTTAACAAGATTATTATTGCCAACAATATGACAAATTAAGTCTCCTAAATTACAAAACGGTAGTAAGACAAAAAAATAACATAGCTAGTATTTCAGCTCCAGATATATTGGAAAAGCTTAACCCCACATGAGCATAGTAAAATTCAGTCCTGAAAAAACATCTTAACTGTGAGGGGTTGCATATTCTTTTTGGATGAGGAACTCACTTACCCAGATTTCAAGTCTGTAATCCGTAAACAATTAGTAGCATCCAGTCCTACTTTTCCATTTCTGACCACACTGGAAATGAAGGGCGAGAGTGCTGGAGAAATTCTGTTCAAGGCAACTTCAGGTGACATTTTAGTATGTTCCTCTCTCTTTTTGTCTTGAGCTGCATAGGGATGGTAAGAAGGGGAAATAAAATAAAAAAAATATCCTACTTATTTGATGTAAATTCACATGCACCCTGCAAACATCAAAAGAAAAAAGCTAAGCACACAAAGGATCAGAAATGTAAAGTAACAAGTGCACACAGGTTTATAAAGAAAAAATAAGCATCGGTAATTTTTGTTGTACCTCTGCAACATTCAATGAAGCCCATTTATTCAATGTCAACATAAAACAGCTAATATCCTAGGCTCCTTTAGTTAAGATCCCATCACTACAAGAAAAAGAAATAAAATTGAGGGCCATTCTGACACTTCACAGCCTAGCCCTTCTTGTGAGCATTTCCGTTAGGATTCTATAATTGTTCTGCTTCCACTGAAATCAACAGGACTTACATCACTGATTGCAATGGGACCAAGGGTGTATCTGTCCATGTTCTCATCTGTAGTTTCTAACACCACTACTGTAACCATAATCAGTACTACTTTTTCACTACTTCATTAGGTAGCTACTTACAGCCTTTCATAATGCCTTTTAAAGGCTAACACTGCTTTTCTCTCAGCAGTATCACTGTACTCTTCATTCGCCAAGCTCATTCATCATCAGAAAGCTGATGTACACACACTTTAAGCACAACTTTTTCAGAAGTGCTTGCAATTATATGACCTTACGCTAAATCAGTTAGGCCACTACGTTAACACATTTTAAGAACCTGCTGCTTTTTAGGTAAAATGCAGAAACTGAGCATACACACATTTTAACTCATTACATCACAAAAGGTTACAGTATGTGGACAACAACAGACCACTGTAGGAGAAGTGGGAGAAAAGAGAGGTAAATAACCTATTAAAATGCTAACAATGTATTCAATCATATTCTTAGGCACAGATTTTCATCTGAAAATAAACTGAACTTGACAATTTTAGCAAACAAAGCCATAAATGACTCAGGGTAACATAAACATGCCACCAACAAGTAGGACAGAAGAGCTTGTACTTTTTATTAACCATTAGAAGATATATTTTAAACCATCCATTTAATTTAAAGACACCAATACATACTGTATTTACTTCCTTCCAAAATGCTGCATGTGGACTGCTATATTAGGAAGTGTTCTGTACCAAGAGTGTGAACAACTCATGCCAATAGTAGCAATTTTGTGTTGTTTCTAACACTCAGTTTACAAGTATTGTAGGATAGCCATTAGTTACCAATCAAACTGCTAATTCCCTGTAACTGGTTGCAACATTAAAGTTAACACATTTTGTTCTCATGAAAGTCATTCACACTGAGGGAGAATGAAGCATGAAACGGTATTTAACCTCGCTATTTGGAACGTACTTGAATAAAGCAAAGGATAGGCACTTAAAGACAAACAAAAAGATTACTAAAGTAAGACTTCCTAAAAACAGTAATTATCTTTAATACACCGGATCTTACACTTTATGGCAGCAAAGAAGCTGAAGACTAAATATCCAAGTCCTAACATATAACATATTCTCTTCACATATGATTTGCTGTAATTGACCACAGGCAACAACTTAAGTGTGCTTAGCAGACACCTGCAGCAATTTAAGATGCTACCTCCTTTTCATTACTTTCTACTAAACATTACTGCCTGCTCACCTTTATTCTTCCCCAGAGTAACTGGGAGAACAAACATAAGCCCATACTCAACTTATTCCAATGCAAACTCCAATGGCTTAAATTGAATGGCTAATAAAAATGAGTTTAAACTAAAAAGATACTTTGCACAAGAGTGACTTAAATAGAGCACACATTTCAGTCCACCAGCTCTACTGTAGGGAACAGTAATTTCTAGCAGAGAGGGAGCTGGACTGAGGAGGCAAGAACTTCTTAAACCATGAAAAATATGCTGAAAAACAAGCTACCCATCTAGGATTCTTAAAGGTATACACATAGATCTCAGAATTTGTTCTGATGATACATTTTAAGGGGACTGTAAATCTTATGCAGGTAGAATTGTGAGACACAAGAGATACACGTGGTGATCAAAGTTGAACAGACTGACCTTCCAAAATGAGGTACAGAATGCGATTCTTTATCTTTTCATTAATAAAATATGCAGGTATTGTCAAAACAAGATGGACATGACTGCCAAGCATTTTCCCTGGTTTTACTGCATCACTTTAATATCTACAATACCTTCTGCATAACAAGCCAGATACACAATACTTAAAAGGGTCACGATCAATTAAAATCATCAATTTATTTTGTAAATAAGGGTCTTTACAAACTATTACACAATTAGTACCATTTTCATCAGTTTCGGTTGTCATATACATAGTTTGTCCCCCAGCTTCATTTTCCCACAGTATTGGAAACAGAACACAAACTCAAGAAAATTAACAAAAGCAAGATCCATTAGACCGTTTCCCTTCCAAAACAAAACATTTGAAAGAAGTAAATAAACTAATAGCTGACTGCTTTTAGATTCACAGCAGCCTATCATTACGACTTCAAGCAAACGTAACACATGCTTCGCAGTAACCATAAAATCCCAGACACCACTTCTGGTACCAGAGAGCGTCCGGATGCGACACTATTCTGTTCCTCCAGCACCGGTGATGACATTATGGGCGTTAAATGAAACTATAGGGCAGCAAAGGTGAATGGAGGCCTCCAGGTGCGAGGGAACCTTTCCTGCCTAACCCTCTCGGCTTGGCTGTCGGCGGTCGGCTTTTGTGCTTTTCACTTTGCGGGCGGCACTAACGCGTGTCCGGGCGCGACGCAACGCGGGGACTCCCGACCACCTCCACCCGCCGTGCCCCAACACCCCCCCGCCCGCCAGCCCACAATGCCATCGGCGACCCGCATCTGCGGAGCCCCGGGAAGAAACCTCCCTCCCTCTAAGTTCCCTCAGTCTCTGCAAGACCGGACCGAACCAATCCCCGCCAGGCCCTTCTCCCGCCCCGGACGGGCCCCGGAGGCCGCTTCGCCGCCGCTTCCGCCCCCGCCCCCCCTCCCCGACAGCTCAGTTCCCACGTGCCGCCGGGGCCGCCCCGTAGGAAGACGGCGGGCCCGGGAGCGGCGGCCGGGCGGTGCTTAGGCCAGTCGTCGCCCTTGGCTACACCGGCCCCCGCGCCGCCTCCTGGCCAGCTCCTCCCGGGCCGTGCCCGCGGCCTCCGCTCCCGCCAAGTGCTGGCAGAGGGGGCGGAGGCCGGGGCAGAAGCCAGCCAGCCCCATCTGCCGCCACCGCCCGCCGCTCCCCCGGGGCCGGCAGGGGCGCTGCTCCCGCCCGCCCCTCCCCGGCCCGGGCCCCGCTATACCTACGGCGGCCGGAACACAGCCGCTTAGCAACGGCCGCGGCCACGCGCCCGTCCCGTCCACACGCGCCCGGCGTGCGCGCCCCCGCTCCCGGCCCGCCGGGCGGCGTGCGCGCCTCCGCCCCCCGCCGCCACCACCGCCGCTCCACGGGCCGGAGGGGTCTTCACCGGCCTAGATATTGGCGGCCGGCACAGTGCCTGGGCGAGCCGTCTCGCCGCGCAGGCGTGAGGCGGCGGTTTCGTCGCGGCCCGAGTGGGGCGGGGGAGAGGGGGAGGATAGGAGGGGGCGGCCTCGCCAGCAGGCGTTTGCCGGGGGCACCCCTTCTGGCTGAAGGCCCCTTGCGGGCCGCCCGTCGCCCGTGGCAACAGGCGAAGCCGCCGCGGCGGTGGGGCCTGGCGCGAAGTCCGGGTCCAGGGTCCAAGGCCTCGGCAGCGCCGGGCTGCGGAGCCTGGGGCTGAGCCATCCCCTGGCGCAATGGCCGCTGAGGTGGTGGTTGTGGGATCCTGTATGACCGACCTGGTCAGGTTAGTACACGGGGCTCCCGCAGACCGGCAGGCCCCGGCGCGGGGCCGGTTCTCTGCCCTCACTGGACGGAGGGGCCCCCAGGTCAAGGGAGCGCAGGGCGTCTCGGTGCCTGGGGCAGAACGGAGGCTCCCTGCGCCTCCCAAGGGCAGGCCGGACACCCCGCCCCTCTTGCTCTGAGCCAAGGAAAGCCTCTCTCCAGGCCGGGGCAGGAGAAGTGGGGTCTGCGCCAGGTGGGGCGGCGAGGAGCTCTCGGCCCTGGGCAGATGGAACCCAGGCGCAGAGCTGGCTGCGGCAGGGGCAGGGGGAAGGAGCAGAGCCGCCGGTGGGGGCGGCTGGGCCCGTGTGATGTCAGCCCTGTAAATAATACTTTGAAAGAAGACTGTGGGAACGGGGAGAAGTTTGAACGTGTTGTCTGGTGGAGCTTTGATCAGCTGTCTGTAACTTTAGGGAGAAGAGAGACTTGGGTTTGTGTTTTCAGCTGTGCTAGGTGGCTCGGCATCAGCCTTGCCAGAAAAGCAGCATTGCATAGTAACCCACATGGGAAATCGTGAACTCTGATACCTTTTATCAGCAGAAGAGTTTGAAACGATTTTATGAAGGTAAATAAAGCTGGTCAACTGTAACACGTTTTCAGTTCAAAGCACTTGTCTCCACTAAAAAAGCAAGCAAGAATGCTTAATATTGCAAAGAAACTGGAATTAGCTCCATGAAAAAATAGGTTATAAGTTTATTACTTGCAGACAACATTTTATGTGACACTTGGAAAGGCGAGAAAGAGAAAGCTTCCCAAGCTGTTCATATCCAAACAGATTGAGAAGTGGAAATAGGAAACCCTCAAAAAATTTAGCACCTTTGCACCCCAAAGGTGTGGGGTTTTTTTAAATTAAAAAGCATTATGAAATCCTTTTTTAACGGAATGTCTCAATTCCTTTTCATTCATTTTCTGGGCATTTTGCTTTTAGAATGAAGTAGTTGGGACTCATTGTCTTTTTTTTTTTTTTTTTGTACATAGGTAAGGTTTGTAAACTTCTTTTAAATATTAAAGCACAGAAGTTTGTGAAAATTCTTGGTTCCAGCGGCCTGGGTTTTATAGTGAATACTAAATATCAGAAGAATTCAAGCAAAATTGCAGGAGTTGGCAACAATGCAAATACTAATCTAAGCTGGCTGACCTTGTCAGCCCCAGTAAACTTGCAAATCAGTCTTTGATTTGCACTGTTTTAAACACATCTGGTTTTAAACTATATATGCAGACTTGGGTAAAATAGGATTTGAAACTGTATGTATCTGGACTGCATCAGCTTGTCCTGCTGGGAAGTCTGCAGTAAAAAACACAATTCCTGAATCAGCAGACAATTATATCAAAGCCTGTGGGTCAAGAAAGTGTAGAATACATGATTAAAAGAATGTGCTGAGGAGTAAGTACAGTTTAGGCATAGACAAGTGTTGCAGAAATGATGAAAACTCTTAAATAATCATAGAACCTGTATCAGAAAGATTTATTGCTTTATGTAATCTGCAGAATACACTGGCAGCTTTCCAAGAAGAATAGCTGTAAATCAGATCAAAATCTTGTAGAACTGATCTTGACATTATGAATGAGCTATCAGATGCTTGTGACGTTATATTGAAATATAAAACATGGTGCTCTAACCTCAAGATGTTCTTTTCCTGTCTTTCTAAAATATGGGGGGGGGGAAATAATTAAAAAACTGTCTACCAGTTTAAGCACTGCTGACAGCTGTAGCTATGAACTTTTTCTTAACATTTAAACAAACAAAAAAGAAAACTATTTTTTTCATTGCAAGTATGATACAATAGAAATACAGTCATTTCTTTGAAGACATATTAACTGCCCATATTGTAACCAGAGATTAAACTGTGCGTTGTAGCTATAGATGCTGTTACACTGAGATTAAGTGGTTGAAAAAAGCCATTTCACTTTTCAGTCAGCTGAGAGGGTTTCTTAAATTGTACAAATGCTGTCACAAGAATATATCTGACTCACCATTATTAGCCTCTACTTTAAGGAGCAGTGAAGGGCTTTTTATTAGTGATAAGGAAATTTATTTTGACTGAAAAAGAAAGGAGAGCCTCATTCTTTCTGTTATTAGTACAGGACTTCAGGCACTTATCAAAATAAGAAAAAAGTGGGTTTAAATTTAGCTGGCAAGAGTTTAATCTGACTGAAATCTCCATGTAGTACCCATCTAGACGTAGTTTAAATGTATCCTGTGTTACAAAAATCCTGGTAAAATTACTGGAAAGTACTAAACTAGGCTGGGATGCACCTAGGTAGAGAGCAAAGCTATGAAATAGACAACGATAAACTTTATTAACTGTGGTAAAAACTGGCAGATTAGGATTAGGATTGATGCCAAGAAGTTCTGTCTTGACTGTCTTTATATCTGGGATTTAGAGGGGGCTGTATATTGTAGGTTTAAAGCTAGGGTTCATTTCATCAGGGATGCAAGAGCATCAGGTTTTTGCAAGTTTGTCATTGATGCTGATGTTTCAGTTTGTGAAAGATAGGGACAGCAGTGATCATGTTAAATGCTTGTCTATCACCCATTTGGAGGAGACTAAATAACATAAACTAAATTAGGAGGGAGGGTCATACAAAAGAGGTCAGACACATTGTATTTGATAGGCATATTCACCACTCAAGACTAAAGCCTATCTTTCCTAGAATATAATCATATTGATTGAGACTCTGCCAGAGCTAGACAATGCTATGTTATAACTCAAACTGATAAAATACCATGTGGGCCCTCCAGAATACAACCTTGGCCCTCTGTCTGGAAAGCTAGAAGCTCAGAGTGGCAGACGTTAAATGCTGAACATTCCCAGGTCTGTAGAGGCAAGTTACAGAAAATCAGAAAGATAAGCTTCAAGCTACCATTGGACATGGTAGCCAGATTCACCACAAAAAAGGTTAGCATATAATGTTTTTACTCAATATGGTAAACTAATGACTTAAAGAAGCATAACCTCTGTGTGAAATGGAAATGTACGATTTGAAATTTGCTATGTCTTATATAATGACTGAGAAGGAAAAGGATAGGGACCTTCTGTTGAAGACAGTATTCAGAAGTAATTTTCAGAAATAATCCCATTCAGAAAAAAGGGTAGTGTGCCTTAAGATTCTTTTAAAGGGAAGGGGCCTAGTGGTTTATTTTTAAAAACACTGTTCTCATTGGAAATTCTTTTCTCATTGTCCTGTAGCGCTGCAGTGGCAGAATGTGGCTTTTCTAAAGTGAATTTAGTATAATCAAAACAACCTCACATACATACATGCAGTAAACCACACTCTTTTGGCTTAATAGACCAGGAACAAAACATATTTGTGGTCACAATCGCAATCAACACTTCATTGGCAATAGCAGGCAATAGTGGTAGAAAACAAAACGGCTTTATTCTGTATGATCTAAATATCAAACCAGATGGGTACCATCTATAGTATTATTTAAATAGTTTCTTTTCTGACTAATATTTGCAGACTGGTCGTGGCATTGGCATTTTAGTTCATATTAAATCAGCACAAGACTAAACATATAAACCAATGAGAGTCAGACACACTAAAACAATTAGAATAAACAGGAGAAACTTTGGCATGGCAATTGAAAACAGCAGAAGCAAAGAACAAAATGTAAGATGGAAAAACAGTCTTTGGATAGTCACAACAGCAACAGTTTTTCACTTTGACTCAAGAGAATGAGGCCACAGCCCAAATACTGGAAAACTGTGTTTGTTACAATGTTTAAAACTTGAAGTCTTATTTTTCTGTGAACTTCTTTCCTTCCCTCAGGTTGCTTCATTCTCTGTAGGGAGCTGTAGGGAGTAGAACTAAAGTTTTTGCTGCCAGTCTCCTGTTATAACAACCATTGTTAATAATTATTACAGGTAGTAAACTGCTTGACCGAAAGCATTCTGCAAGAGAAGAAAGACAGCAGAAAAAGCATTGAGCTACAAAGTAAGACATTGCCTGACTGGAGTGGACAGTGATGACAAAGTCTCATCTGAAATTAACATCCCAGAGTGGCCTGATGATGTATTACCAAACACAATATCTGCTTATCCAAAATATCCATTAGAGAGATTCTTTGTCTTCCTCTTAAGTCTCTAGTGGTGATTATTGTCAGCTGAAGTAAATGTCTCATTGGAAATGTCTATGATCCAAAACCATATCTGTACTTTCCTTTTTGAAGTGCAATATTTGGGACAATAATTTCAGGGTTTCTTTGTGGCAATATGGGACAGAATTTTCTTAAGTTCTTTTTGAGTGGGCAGGGAAAGGCTAACATAAGACTTAATTTTCTTCTTTGCTTTGTTTCCAGTTCTTTCACATGTGTTCTCATTTCCACCATTGCTCATGCATGCACAGTCACCATGTTATAATGTTGGGGTTTTTTGCTTTAGTGTTTTTTTCTGCTCTTCAGCTTCTCCTTGCAGGAGAGAATCCTTCAAATCCATTTCATTTGTGTTTTTGTTTTTATCTGTAATGCTTCCCCTGCAGCAGCCACTCCTCATACTAGTTAATCTGCTGTTGCCAGCAGCATGGGAAAGCACAACTGTGAAGGAATACAAGCTTAGTCCAGTTGAGGAAATTAATCTTTTGGATCCAGAGAAAGGCATCAAGGCATGAAAGAATGTGTCATCTGTGAATTGTTTAGTTTATGTAATAGTGAAAAATCTGGGCTTGATTTCAGAGCCTGTACTATTCCCTTGTCTTCTCTGACCTAGCAAAGTTTGGATGTATAGTAAATGCAGGATGCGCAGACCTAGTGTTTTGTTGTTCTGCCCTGATTTTAGAGGACCTAAATGTGGTTTAGAGAAACTCCCCTTTGCCTTCTCTCTCTGGCAGGAAGAAAGTTGTATCTTGGGGGCCCAAAAAGAAAAATGGGGTAAAAATCAAGTTGATGAAATCGTCAGTAATGAGATTCTGTAAGAAAATTGTGGTTTTTTCATATACAGCTCTTGAACGTCGTGGCCCAGACACTGTGCATCTCATGTGGGGCCTGACCCAAGTTCATTCATGTTAAAAGAAGCTTTTGACTGCTGTAAACTTTGTTGTTAAATTGCAATCCTGTCCTCCCCTCCCCCCAAAATCTGAGCGATCAGTTTATTTTAGGGTGAGACACGGTTTAATCTTTTAGTGTGTTAAAAGTCGCTGGTGTTATACTTCAGACCTGAACAGATTTGAACAAAAAATGATGAAATATTGAAGGGGGAGAAAGAAGGGAAAATGTCTGGTTGGGTGTTTCTTAAATTAACACAAAATAAGTAGGGCAAGGCCACCGATGACTTTTTTTAACCCATTACAAGAGCTGCATTTGCAACCATGGTTATGAACCCCAAGCGAGACACAGTGTGCTATTAATCCCAGCTGGCACTTTCTGAAAGAAACTGTTGTTTCTGCAACAGAGGATGCTGTGGGTCCTCTCTGAGAAGGACTGGTGGTGCTAGAACACCTGCTCAACACTTGTCTTTGGCTCTTATCCATGAAAACTTTTTTTCACTTTCCTAAATGGAAATGTGGAAGTTTTGAAAGTCTTGGGAAATATGAATGTGAAACTGGTCACACAAAGTCTTTTAACTTAAACACAACAAGTGTTGCTTTCTGGATTCTATTTAATTGAAAACTCCCTGCCCTTTCATTTAGTGTCTTCATTTTGTGTCCTAAGCTGCTGTATACTGTAATTAGGTGTGCTCTTTCCTTCCAGATGCAATTCCATTTCAGCAATAACTAATATGACTCTTGTTTTTTAGACTTGTTTATTTAGTTCAGTTTTAATAGTATGGATTTGGTAATACTTTTGAGCTAAAGAATAGCCCTTGTGCTACTATGGTGAGGCCTATACTACATGAGATAAAAGGCAAGGAAACTACAATACTAACAGTGACAGCTGACCAGCTATCCAGAGGCCCCCTGCTTTTCTGCTTCTCTTTCTGCCAGCTCTGGCTGTGTGCTTGCGTTCTGCAGTTATCTCACATGGTTGCATGGCAAGGTTCAGGGAAAAACTGTTTTAGTCCTGCTATCTTCTCCCACCACCGGCATTTTGGAAGATAGGGCACTCAGTATGGCCTCTGTTACCTCCTCCTTCCCGTGAATGAGTTCCCAGCTGTCTGCTTCTGTTCATACCAGCTGCAGTGTCTGGTCTGTTTAACTTTGTAAATTGCTTTGAGATCCTTCAAGATGAAAGGTTCTACTTAAGTGAGATCATTATCGTCTTCTGCATTTCTCCACTCCCTGTTCTCGGCTCGAGCTTCTTGTCTCATCTCAACCTGGGTCCTGCATAGTACTCAACATGCCCGGCACACGGCAACACAAAGCTTACACACAAACTTCAGCTTCTAATCCTTCAGTTGTTTGATGCCTCTCAGAGTACTTCAGAGCTGAAGGTTAAATATATGTATTTTCCTGAGCCAATGCAAAAATACTTAGCACTTGCCACACTGAGATTGTACATTTGCGTCTGACTTCATGTTATTTTGTGTGCTTCAAGAGACTGTATAGTTCTCTTCCTCCCACTTCTGAAGTACTTACTCATTCTAGGAAGCATTCCAGCTACGATGTTATTCTGTGATCCTACACTATATTCTTATAGCCATACTTTGTTCATGTTCTTGTGGTTAAACTGTAAGCCTGTCAGGGCAGGGATTTCACTCCTGTCTGGAGTAGTGAACTTATGTAGTGGAACCCTGACAGGGGTTCAGAGGGCTCTCTGTGTTCAAAGAGTCATAGGCAGTAACATGGTGTTTGGACAGGAGCACCCATTTTCTGTTCAGTGACACTTCTAGCTGTCATCTTCATCTTCCATATTTTAACTGACTACTGAGAGAGTTTTTTCACTGTATAGTATCTATGCGTGTTTATTCCCAATGTCATTCACATTCCAGTGAAATTTCCCTCTTTCCTAAAAAAGTGAGGTCATCTTAAACCTGTGTTTATAATACTGCAATCATTTCCATGGCAGTAGACTATGATATCATCAGTTGAGGATTATGCCTTTCCTATGTGTGTTAGCAATTAAAAATTATGGTTTGTGAGATGAAACTAGAGTTTACCAAGCTTTTAGGTTTAGTCCATATGAGGCAGGGAAACTATTGCTTAATTCTCTAGAGAGTTCAATTGGGTAATGGAGTAAATGAATCCAGAAACATTTTGATCCTAGCAGGTGATAAGTTTTTTTTTTCTAATGGGAGAAGAAAATCAGCTACTCCATCTTGTGTTCTTTCACCTGGCAAGGAACGCTTGTCTGAAACACCATAGTGCTCATTGTTTTGTTATTCAGAGCTGCTTAAATGCTTGACTTAAAGTATCACAGTTTTCTAGTCTCATTAGACTGGCATTTTTCCCCTTTGGAGGTCACTAAGCTATTACAGACTACCCACAAAAGTAAAACAAGGTGGTTATCACTCTTTTCATCTTTTTAATGGCTGCCCTATTAGCCAGCTATCAGTAGCTGAATCTCGTTGTTGAACCTTCCTAAGTATGCACTTGCTCTCTCATGGGTTGGTGACAGCAGAGGCCAGTTTCAACACTGCGATGGCAAAAGAAAATTCATTTGTTTAAAATGTAGCATCCAGTGTTAAAACAGTTGCTAATGTGGCAAGATGAAAATTGTGGATTCACATCATAATTTATTTCAAATACTTAAGAATGTTTTAACCAAGGAAGTAAACTTCTCTAAACAAGAGTGAGAAGAAAGGGAAAAGAGAGTAGATAAAAGTTTATAGAGAAAGAATGGCATCATTCTGTGTGTTGCAACACAAGATAAAATTTGTAGCAATTTTTTTGGTAATGTAGTTTAATTACAGAAATAAACTAAACCTGTGCACATTCAGCCTGTCTGTTTTCCCACTTAACATAAATGAACTCATAAAATATTTATTTAAATAAACTGGATCAGAACATTAGAAAAGAATCTCAAAATGGTGTGCCCTAATTACATACAAGACTTCCATGTGTCTAATTTCACAGAAAGTCTAGGATGTGAAATGGTTTTCCCCGAAATTATTACTATGTTGGTAACTACAGTAGAAAGAAATTCCTTTTCTTCTTGATATTTGTGGAAATGGAACCAGGCTGGAACGGAACAAAAGGCAGACATACAGAATTATTCTATTTGGAGACTGAGATTACTAATGCTGTAACTGACCTGGCCCATATTTACTGAGCGTGAGGTCAGGTGATGTTACAGCAACCTCCTGAGTGTGCAGCTTCCCCATCATTCTGCATTACTGCTGAGCCTTTATCTGTCTCTTTAAAACCCAGAGGGACACCTCTGAAGAAAATGAAGTCGGGAAATAATACCATTATGATCAGGGAAGAGGCTGTTTGGATAAAAGCTTGTTTACCAATTTACCAGTGTCAATGTCAGGAGTGAGGAGTTTGTGTTCATTTCTGCTACAGAAAGATGTCATTTTATTTCAGCAATGCACAATAGCATATGGCCATGGCTTCACATTATAACATCCCACTTTACAGATAGCAGAACTATTGCCTCTTGCTTTCTGTAGGGTTCTTAGACATGTGTGCAGTTCCAAGTAAATAGGATGCAAAACAATGATAAGCTGGGCATTGGCATTGTCAGTACTTCAGGGTATTCCTTGGGCTTCTGCTGAATCCCAATGATACAGATTGAATATTATGTTGTGTTATGAATATACCTGTAAATTCTTTTCCAATGAATAGTCTTTTACCATGTAACTCCCACAGCTTTTTATTGTTTTGGTTATTGTCCCTGGTATTATTGGAAATTTTTTTGACTATTTTTATTTTAAAATAAAACATTTATTTCCTTTTCAGTCTGGAGGTGTTTGCCATACAAGATTCACTGCAGTCAGAGGGGAAATTGTCTAAAAGAACTCTTTTGAAAATATTTGTCATAATAAACTGTTGTTAGGCACTACATTTTAACACCCAACACTAAGAATATTGTATTTTCTCCTCCTTTATGAGCCACAGAATGATATGATTAATAGTTCTGTTCTGTCTTGTTAATGAACTTGCTGGCTCTACGGTTAATGGAAATAACCATTTTCCTAGATGCATTTCTAGACATAAATATCTTTGGGTGAATTTTACTACTCCTGACAGTAAAGAGCTGCTGGCACAAATCAAAAGCTGCAATAAAAATTATACGGAGTCGATGGTAACAAATTTGTGTAGAAACACTCCAGGCAGGCATATATATGATGTTGCCTCTAGGAGCTGTCTGAGCTGTTCTTTCCATAGGAGTTTACCAGTAAGATTTTGGTTGCTTGTTTTATATGGCTCCAGTTGTTAGCCCCTATATCAAGCTACAGTAAGTTATTTGATGCTGACACCCCTGGTTTCTTCCAGGCCTAATACCATATACTTTGAGCCTGAAGAAAATACAGAATGATTTTTCACTAGTGTGTTGCCTTAGTAGATGCAGCTTTATAGAACATGTTGATCTTTGTGACAACTAATTATAAAATAAGGAGTTGGTAATGTTCCCAAATATATCAGTTGTGTTCTCTCTTCTGGGTTTTATTATTTCTAGTAGATCAATAGCATGTCATCCCCGAACCATCTATGATTTCCCGTTATTTCCCTTCACCTCTTCTTGTTGTCTTTTTACATCACATTTTTAAAGTGCACTTTTTTTTCTGTGTTGCTCTTTTCCTGCCTCTCATCTTACAAAAAATAACTTTTCCTTCCAAAGAATCATAATTCCTTTTCACTAATTTATCCCATTTATCACTTGTAATACTTCCTATCCTCTCTCAGATCTCTGTTTATACAAAATTTATAAACCTTGATGGTATAAACAGCAGAAAGTAAAAAAAATGTTGGTCAAAGCTGAAAATAAAGGATGGAAAGGAATAGGAAAGGCAAACCAAGTTCAATACTCATGTGGAAAGACAGGCATTTTCCATGTTCTCAGCTGTAATGAGAGTGAATATGCCTGCCTTTTTCGAATTGTCTGATCCTGTTAGCATTTTTCATTGGGAATATCCTCAATATTTGACCAATATTTATTATTGTTACTGGTATTATCATCACAATCCTTGTCTTCCCCGCCACTTCCCTCCAGAAAGAACAAAGTAAAAAATGCAAAATTTTTCTTCAGTTTTCATTCCCTGCTGCTTGTTAAATTCTGGACAGTAATGGAGACACAGGAATTGTCCATCAACAGGCATCACAAGCCAGCATTATACAGAATTGCACCTTTCTGATTTTTAGAGATCTGCCTTTCCCAAGAGAGCTTAAATGATGAAAAAAAGAAAAGATACTGTCACAGGAAAGAGTTAACCTTGGCCAGCAAAGCTCAGGCACCGCCACCTGCACCCTGCACGTTCTCATCTTTGTCCCACAAGAGTTAATGTTCTTCTAATCCAAGATTTTAGTAGATGCCCTTATAATTAGATTGAACTTCAGATAAAGGTGTTGGTTTTTTTATCAGTGAATCAAGGATAAGATAGTTTCAAAGTAAAAACTTGGTTGTATGTCCCTTCAAACTCCTCTCCTCTCCTCTCCTCTCCTCTCCTCTCCTCTCCTCTCCTCTCCTCTCCTCTCCTCTCCTTAAATATATTCATTACCTTTATTATCTATGATATGTTGAGTAAGTATATTTAAATATTGTTTTGGTTATACTTTTCATTTGTGACCTATATGGATTCTGTAGGAAGCACTGTACTTACAAACTTGATGAAAAGTATCATACTAGCCAAAATTATTATCCTGGGTATGAACTTTTGGAGCAACATCTTATTGAAGAAAATTATTAATATTTGGACTGCACTGTACTTCATTGTGATGATTATGTAGTGAGAACACATCTATGATGTTGCTCTTAATATTGTAGTGTATGAAGTACAATATACTTGTGTGCAAAATGCTTAGTGGTGGTGGGGGGTGTCCTTTTTTATTTTGTAAATTAAAAAAAAAAGACTGGGAAAGACTGATGACAAGATTTGTAGGGGTGTCAATATGTGCTCTATTTTCTGCATGATAGTAAAGAAGAAGCACTGATTACTTTGTTGATTTACCAGTGTATAAAAAATTGTGATGACAAGAGCAAGGACCCAGTGCCCTATCCACTCAACCATATTATTTCCACTTTGTTCATTGTTGTCTGATAAATCCTCCCTTTAAGAGGTACAGAAAAGATTAATGTTCACATATGTCTTGTTTATCTTAATCTGTCCTTGGGCATGTAAAGATCATTCTTTTTTTTTGGGTTGCAAAGGTTGTTTTGTTTTGTGTTGCTTTTTTTGCTTTAACCCTGGTATTTCATCACGATATAATATTCCGTTCAGTATAGGAACTGTAGGCCACCTTCTTTGGTCCTTGGTGAGCACAGCATGTTTCAGAGACAGTCTATTCTAGCATCGCCATCAGATTGCCTTGAAAATAATTATGTAACTGCATTTCCAAAAATAATATAATTGAGAGACATCAATGAAGAACAACGTGGGAGGCAAATAAAATTAGAGAGTAGTAATTTTGAAAATTTCCACAATCTTGCTTAAATACAAAACAGATGTTTGGTAAGAATGATGGAACGTTTTGCTGAGACTTAAATATCAGAAGATAAATTCATATTTGGGTTCTTTTTTAATCTCTTTAGGGCTTCAAGTTCAGAATTAAACATTCCACAGATGATTACTTCATCAGTGTTGTGCCCACCTTTTCCCAAGATTTAACTGCTAGTGATGTGAAGAAAAGTTACAGGTTTGTTGTGTCATGAGAAAGCTTCTTACTTTTGGCAGTTAGTCCGATAAGTAATTTCATTGTGTTGAAGGCTTCCTACTCCTAACATAATTTAGGAATTTTGATCTTTTGGCAATACCATTATTTCACTGAAACGTAGTAGAATGTGCTACTGTAAATGCTTCAGGACACTTACATGGATGCCTTCTTGTTTGTTTCATTTGTTAATACCTGGGAGAGTAAAATTTGCTTCTGTGCAAAGGGTCAGCAGAAATGTTCATTGAAGTTCTTCTTGAAAAGCTATGGCCATCTGTTCTCGTTCAATGTGTTACAAATTTTGATCTTTTTAAATTAAGGTTGTGATTGCACATAGAAGAGGATATCAGTCTTATGGCCCTCCTACATGTAGTCTCAGCCATTCATTTAATTTTCACTAGAGATTTTCACCAGTTCTTTCAGTTCAGCTGTTTACTCATTCATTAATGAGATCTACAAAGCAGTTAGTCTTTTAAAGATAGATAGATAGATAGATAGATAGATAGATAGATAGATTGATTTGTGTGTGATAAAATACATATTTTCTCTGATGGGATAAATTGCTGCCTACACATCATTCACTTGTTTGGTTGTGGTGACAAACTATACATCAAACAAAAGTAAAAAGTTGTCACAAAAGTGACAAAAGTAAAATCAAACTCTGGATGGATGATGGGGTAAAGCTTTTGCATCTCACTCTGCCGCTGTGCTTCAGCACTGTCCTGCAAAAGGACTTTCCTCTAAGCATCAATTATTTTTCCTGGTACTAGTTTGGGTAGTGTTTCTACACTGTTCATTACTGAGGGCTAGAGAGAGAACCCTGACCATCAAACATCCAAGCAATAACCAATTACTTGAATTGTCTGAAAAGTTACTCTTTTTTAAAGAAAAACTTGTCATGTTCAGGGACATAGGGCGAACTAAACCCAGAGATTTTCTATGATTTATAACTGTCTCCTAACAATTTTTTCAGTCATTAAAGATCTGAAGTGAGACTAAAAACCTAGAGCTGGATAGCCCATACTTAAACTGAGCCATAGGCAACTAAATTCCTGAGGTATTCTCTTTATAAATCTTGGAAGTTTTCTACCTTCCAATAAGATGTTTTAGTGGAGAGGGAACAGTCTAGGAGGTTTCTGGAGTGTGTCGGGGATAACTTTCTGACACAGGTGGTGAGCGAGCCAACTAGGGAAGGAGCACTACTAGATCTGCTGTTTGTAAACAGAGAGGAACTTGTGGGAGATGTAACGGTTGG
>JAOTQQ010000023.1:29995245-30014461 GCA_026546715.1 Gallinago undulata
TCAGACATTGGAATGGGCTGCCCAGGGAGGTGGTTGAGGCACCATCCCTGGAGGTATTCAAGAGATGAGTTGACATGATGCTCGGGGATATGGATTAGTGTTGGGTGGTGTTTTGTGTGGTGTGGATGTGGTGGGTTTTTTTTGTTTTTGTTTGTTTTGTTTTGTTTTGTTTTGTTTTGTTTTGTTTTTATTGGTTGGACTAGATGATCTTAAAAGATCCCTTTCAACCTAGGTTGGTGATTCTGTGATTCTGTGATTATTAAAAGGGATGAAAGCATAAACGAGTTAAGAACATCAGATTTTGAAAAGAACTGTGGTCTTTTTGGCTCCGTGTTATGGATATTTTCCCATAGCACATGTTCAAATCTTTAAAAATTAATCTAGACAAAACAGAGCAAGGCTAAACCAAAATGTCAAGCCAGATCCAAAAGAAGTCTGAGATTTTTTCATCACAATGTTGTACTAATATTCCTAGTTAAAGGCAAGAACTGTTCTCTCCTTTGTATTTGTTCAGTTCTGAGAATCATGAAAGCCCAGTAAATTGTGTGTTCTAGAGAGTGTCTAGTTACACCTACTCTAATCTCAGAGGGATTTTCCTCATTTTAGGGAATTCCCAGAAGGGGAGAAAGAGCCAGTTTTGTTCAGTGATTCAAAGAGCAGAATCAAAGCTGAATTCTAGACATTTACATTATATTCTTCTTTATTAAGACACTGTTAAATGCGGTATTTCTGCTGCTATTTTGGTACCCCTGATTATCTTCACCTTTCTTCAGGACTAAAAAAGAAGTCTGAATGTTTCTTTTGGTACTGTGTACATGACAGTCATCTTAGATAATGTGATCTCTAATCTAATGTACAAGTTCTTTTCCCCTCTGAGGTTCCTGATGAGAATATTGTTTTCCTTTTTTTAATGTAAAAATATTTATGTATTTTTCTGTTTTCCTTTCTCATGCACATTTCATTTCTTAGAAACATACTGCTACTTTATGGTTTTCTTCAACATGTCTAATGAGCTAAGTATACTGTACTAGTATTAGTACTAGTAATTAGTTACGTAGCATTCGGTGTTTTCAACACAGGAGGTTATAACAAGTCAGAGTTCCAACACTGGTGTAGGGCAGCCTGGCTGTACTGGTGCCAGAGAAGGCAGTCCTGCTCCTCCCCTCACACACCTTCTCAGTCCTGCAAGTTTTGGCTCACCCTGACTGCTGTACAGTAAGTTGGACCAATTTGCTGATCCAAATTAAAATTACCCTTTTTACAAAAATATTTTAAATTAGAAAGCTCTGTAAGCAATAAAAGTAATGCAAGAGAAACAGGGGGAAAATGCTGCTGAGGTTTGGGCGTGGTTTTACATCAGCTTAAGCTAACAGTAATACGTCCTTGTAGTACTTTCATGTGTTGAAAACAACGAATAGACACTGGTTAAGTCAAGAATCAGAAGCAAACCATGGTTAATTTCAGGATTGATTTATTCAAATGCTACTAATACACATCTCTTCCTTTTCCCTCCTTCCTTCTTCACACTTTCTATCTCTGAATATGATCTAGTCACTGCTTAGGTGGGAACTTTTCAAGAAACCCCAGAATACCAGGGAAAGGGGCATTAATGACTCAATACGTTACACTTTCACCTCTGATTCAGTGCATCACAGTAGTAAAGGGTTCTGTTCTGTTTCTAATGCCATCTTTCTGAAGGGATGTCTGTCTAAAAATACAAATAGTAATCAGCTCTGGCCTTTAAGGGAACCTGTGCCATGCATTTACTGGAAGAGAGGGTTGAAGTTACTGCAATGGTGAAATTCTTATGCATGTACTTTTATTCATCCCAAACCTCTGAAACATAAGTGAGTATAAGATTCTTTATTTCCCATGAACAAATGTAGGCAGCATTGCCATGCACTTTACATTTAAATATTGTTTTGAAAAAACTCAGTTGAAATTTTGAGTGATTATATTCCTTTATTTGTAATGTCAAAGTATTTCAGGATGTTTCAGTCTGATTCACTAGTACAGTGCACAATTTGCAGAACGTGATATAGTAATTTTATTTCCCATTTACTACTTGTTGGGGGTTTTAATGTTTAGTTCCTGGCTGTTCATGAGACATGGGAGCTCAGTATCCTTTATACTATTTATCCTCTCAAAGCTGAGCAGAATTGATCACACAAGCAAAGAGCAGTCCGTTGGATAGCAACTTAAATTAGGTTTTTCAGGTCAGTGTTTTCAAATTATGTCAAAGGTATAAATGGCTTTACTGAACATTTTATGTAACAATTCTGAAGGCCCATGTGATGGTTTTTCTAATTAACTTATTTAGGCTGGTGTTGGAGTAACATTAGCTGTTTCATCACTTTTAGGCTATTTTGAGTACTCTTTGTGGCACCATCAATAAGCCAAGAATTTGTAGGGTTCCTTAATCATACGGATTACTCATCATCACTTGCTCATAACAGAAGCTCAAAATGCTCATTAAAATTGTCTGATGTGAATCAAAAGTTCGTATAGTTGCAGTATTAAATGACAAGAGAATAGCATTGCATTAGAAAAAAAATATAATTATTGAATGTCTGTTTCAGTGCAAGTGAAACTCCAAGCTTATATATAGATCGGTACTCTGAATTTGTTTAATATAGAAAATAAGAATAGGCTTCTGGAGTGGAGAATAGGTCTGAAAGGAGTGGCAATCATTTCTGAAATATAATAAAGTGGGGGTTTTGTTTACAGTGAGCTACAGGAATTTGCTACATGTTTTTGCCTAGTCTGTTAGCCTGCTTTTGCAATTGGCTAATTATGAATCACTGTTCCAACTTGATCCTTTGGCCTTTGCCTTGTACCTTTCCATCAAAACAATAAAAAAGGTCATCTCCCTCTCTTCAACAGGCTGTTTGATTCCCACAGGCAGTTGTTATGCCGTGCTGCTTGAAATATTGAGGCCCAGATTTTCATCTTGCCAAGCCTGTTTTTTTTCACCAGTGCAATTTTGATGCTTCCATTGGAGTTGCATGTTGATGCCAACATAACTGAGAGAAGAATCAAGTTGTGGTCTGGTCACTGTTAAAGAATATGAATGGTTGAACATACTTCTTGAAAATGCATGTGAATTCAGAGCACAGCGCTATTAGCAGATATTTGCTGGGATGTTGCAATTGTTAATCTTTGTCTAAACATATATTAGCTTTTCGTGGAAACAAATTCTATTTAGAATAAGCTGTAATCTCTGAAAAAAACACCCAAAGGAAGGAAAATTAATTGAGACATGATACCATTTTCATACTGCAGAATTTAAATGAGCAGATGGTGTGAGCCAGTGGATTGAGCCGATCTCCATTTTTGGTTTTGCCACTGACTTCTTGGCTGACCCAAGGCATGAAAAGGCAAAATGACTTCCTAAGTTTCACACCCACAAAAGAGGAATAACGATATTGTCCTGCTTTTTAAAGTGTAGTGAAATCTGTGGATGAAAGGAATTATACAAGAGCTGCTATGATGATTTCTTACCAAGGCCGGGTGACACAACTGTTCTTTAATGAATGGCACATAGTTTTAGAAGTTTGAATACAGTACGCTGGCACTAGCTGAATAGGAGCTTCCTCAGCTGAGTTTTGTGGCCATCATTCTCTGGTCCACAACCATCACTACTTTGGCTTCCAATGGTGAAAATAGGGATAAATTATAGATGCTACCATTAATAAACGTTATTTATCTACACTCATTATAACTTGTTCCCTGAAACTTTACAGTTACTCATTGTTGTAAACAACCTGCCAGATGCTGCTATGGGCAAACAGTTTTAACTTAGCAGCCCTTTCCATAGATATATCTATTAGGTACCTATAAGTATACTTCTAAAAAGCTGTTATATTTTTATTTAAAATGATTTAAACATTTTCCAACAGAGCGTTCCTGGCTCTGCCTCTCTGGAAACAAAATGAGTGCCATTAGCTGTACGTGTGAGCCTTCTGGGGTTTCTCTGCTATCATCCACACAAGTAAACCTGCTGGCTGGGTACCATAGGCTCACACTAAAATCTGAGGTGCTCTATTAGCAAGCATCCCTACTTGGAGTCTGCATCCCTACCTGCATCTCTCCAGAAAATGTAACTACCAATGAAGCACAGAGAAAACAACTCATTCAAAGCAAAAATCTTAATTTCTGGGAGCTCAGGACTGGTTTGGTTTCAGTTGTTTAATTTTAGGTTTTCTTGATTCCCCAATGAATTTAAACCTTTTGATGGATGGATGCTGGAATTGAAAATTAGTAGAAAAAAAACCGCTTGCTTTTTGCTGAGAATTTTCAGTGAATCGGACTGTGCTCTGTCATTGTCCATAAAGTCCATAAAATTTTGCAAACACCAGTATGCCCCAGAAGTTGCAGCATAAACTCAGAAAGTAATATACATGTGTTATTCATATCCTTTTCAAAAAGCACTCTGTAGTGATTTGCTAGTACAGAAGTATGTCACCTTTTTTCTGAATTGGAGGGCTGGCAATTTTGAAGCTGTTGTAAGATGTATTGGTAAAATAATGTTATAAATTGTCAAACAGAACTGAAGTTAATCTCTTCCTCATTATGGCAGATTCCTTTGCATTCTTTCAGACTTCCCTTCCCCTCTCTCCCTTTCTTTATGCAGACTTTTGGAAATTTGTTTGAGCTAACTGTCATTGACTGAATGGGTTACTAGTACATTGTAGGAGACCTTCCTTCCATATGCGTTATGAACTTGTTTGTAGCTTAAGAGATAGAAAGAATTCCATTTTTAAACCTCATGCATGGAATGTATGGCTTGAGGAGGCAGAAATTTTGTTAATGTGAGTGTTGTAAACACAGCTTTGAGTTATGTATTTTAACAGAAATGGCAAAAGTAAGCTAGCTTTTAGCATTCAGGGAGATTCTTCCACATACTTTCAGTGGTGTCTTTCCTTCCTTTCAACTTTTGCTGGAGATAGCAAGCATCTGGTAGGGTTTACAAAATTACAATTTTGTTTTGTTTTTTTTCCAAAAGGGAAATTAAACCAGAATACACTCCTGATGGGTCTCTGCTTGTATTAGTACATCTGGTTCTGGGCACCCATCCCCAGAGGATGTAAATGTAGTTGGAGTGCATTCAAGAACCAGCAAAATACTGAGAAGTTGTAAAGCTTGATTTGTAAGAGGAAAACTTAAAATAAGAAAAAAGTTAAATATGTATAGTGTGCCTGAGTGACAGCAGAGGGGAGAAAGGTTTTGATAACGATCTACAATTTTGAGGGGTGTGAACACTAACAAAGTGAAAAATTACTTACAGTGGTTCAAGAAGGTATAATTAGATGTAATGAAATTAGATGAACAATATGTAAACTTGAGCTGAATGTTACAGTAAAACAACATGAGAACTGAGACCCACAGATTTATTATTTATCTGTATTGAGTTGGCACAGGGGAATCCCAGTCAGGGGTCAAGGGCTTGTTTTCCTGTAGAAACATGAAACACAAACAAAAGAAGTGCAGTCCCTCTCTTGAGTAATAAACGAGAAGCTTGACTGGGTGGCATATAAGGAATAAACTTAAGTGGGATGTGGGGTAGAGACCCTGAAAGGTCTTTTGACATTTTTTGTTGGTCTTACTGGCTGGCTATTGGACCATTTAGGATTATAAGAATGTAACTCTTATTTTGAAGATGCTTGTTATTTTCAGTCACTAATGCATGTAAATATTGCTTTAAATTGGAATAGCCTTACTACACGATTGCCAAGAGCTGGAGAAACTATCCTTGGACATAAGTTTTTCATTGGGTTTGGTGGGAAAGGAGCTAACCAGTGTGTACAGTCTGCTCGACTTGGAGCCAAGACCTTACTGATCTGCAAGGTAAGCACTGACTTGCTCTTGGATTGTTCATGCAAATTCCTGGAAACCTTTAAGTGACTTACAGAAAAGTTTTTGGGTTTGGTGGGGGTTTTTGTTGGTTTTCTTTTTTTTTTTTTTAAATCCTTCTCTAATTCCCTTTTCTTTTCCTTATTTCGGCTATTAATTTAAGCATGGAGGACACTGTTCTAAGAACACTGCCAGAACGAAAGACTAGTTGGCTAGAGATCTGGCAGAAATTGCATATAAAGAAGGATTGCAAAACTTTGATTGATGTACCATAGAAAAGAGAATTGGAGAGAATTTGAGATTTGAAAATTCAACTCGTCTTGATTAGACCCTCCTCTTTAAGTTCCCCACTGTTAAAATGATCAGGGCTTCCTTGATGACATTCAGGTTCTAGACAGTATAATCACTCTGAAATTCACTTTTTAGGTGGTTAAAATCAGACACGTAACAAGTTTGAGAAGGAATATAAAACTTTGTGCTTCAAGGGTTAAATCATTATTGCATTACTTGAGATTAGAATGAGGTGTTCACGTCCAAATTCTAGCACCTTTGTGTGCTATGGGATTTTTTTGCCCACTTTTCTGAAGCATCTGATACACAGCAGTTCTAAACCTGAGCCACAGAACATGGGGCTGATTCAGCTTGGCAGATGCTATATTCTTACAATGCTTTTCTTTGATTTTTGTCATTCAATATTATGTTTGGAGTGATCATTACTAAAGTTAAAATCAAATTTTTTCTCTCTGTAGCCTCATTATCTATCCTGTAGATGAAACTTCAAATTGACTGGACGTACTTTGTTATTGCCATAGCTGGAGAGGATGCTAAATTTGTTGTTAGATCATTGTCTGACAGAAATTTTTTGAGAAGCACTGGAAACAACTCAAGGAAGCCTTTCTCACTGGTTTTCCAATCCAGTACTTAGGCTAAAGAATGGTAGCTATAAATCTGAGGAAACACCTGCAAGCATTTCTGTGGGTCATTATCACTATTGGTTCTACAGTGCGAGCTTTTTTTATATTGGCAAAGTTTATGCTTCTGCAATATTGTGTATATTTGATCATCTTTGCATTCAAGAACGATGAGATTCAAGTACAAGATGAACTGGCAATGAATTCCCTGCTAACATTTCCTGCTAAATGTTAAAGGGTTTTTTTCCACTGAAAGTGTGAATTTTGTTTTCTTTTTTAATGCTCTAGCCTTTGCTCAGTGCATACATGTCTCTGGAAGCATTGGCATTCCTAATAAAATTTAGCAGTTACTGTAATTTCCAATTGCTTTCCAAAATCTCATTTATGTTATTTCAGTTATTTATTTCTTTCTGATGGGTATTTATTGGAGAAAAGAAACAGCAGAGAATGTCTCTTAATATCTAGCAATGTTAGTAGTTTTTAATTTTAAAAGTTAGTATTTACTTTTTTAATTAAAAATGCACTTTATAACCTCAAAAAAAAAGTCTCATCTCATAGCAGTACAGTCTTATATCTGCATAGGTCAATGGGATGCGGTATAAAGTTTCTTGCTGAATAAAATAAAAAGAGTCAGGCAATAATGAGTCATTACAATTCAATTATTTTTAGTTTAACAAGTTATGTTGAGTATTTGGTGGTTCTTTAAAGCCAGATAACCCCTCACACACATGCTCTGTGCTCATTATTGTGCTTATGCTTTGGTCATAATTCCCAACATTTTTTATACAGTACAGGTGCAACAATTGCTTCTACAATCTGAAGTTCAGGGATTGCAGTCAGCGTTAATACTAGAGGGGCATTCTGCTGGAGCACATGGCATCTTCTTATGAGGACTGTAATTGAGACAGAGGTGTCCTCAACAAGAGTAAAGGTAGACAGATCAGGTGACATGGCATTTTTCATACCTCTAAAATGTAAGAGAGCCAGTGACTATCTGGTGAGGGTTTGGGAGAGGGAGTTTTAGAATGATGTACAGTTATGATTAGATATGCCACAGAATGCTGTGGAGTTTAATGTAAAATCCAATTGTTGCGAGTTTGAGTAGTGGAAGTGCAATCAGTGTTCTACTTTCTGCCTGGATATCTTTTCAAGTGGCCGCTGTTACTCTGGGTTATCAATATATATCACAGTATCAGTCTTAAACTCTCCTCTTCAAAACTTGCTCAGTACAGTAAAACAATGCATTGATAGAATAGTTGCCACTTCAAAAAGACAAGAAAGACATTACTGTCAGGGAACTAAAGGAACTAAGCAAATAAATTAATTGCTTGTGTTTATACAAGAACCCTGTTGCAGTACTGAAAAATGCACGGTGGTATTGAGAGATTCCAAAATCCCTAAACAATTCTTTTTTTTTTTATTTTTATTTTTTTCCTTTTTTTTTATAGTGACTGTTACAAAAAAATAAAATCTGTTAAACATCCTAGATTAAGATGGTGGAGAGATGTTGGTATGAAAGACATTGTATGTGCTGAAAAATGTCCTGTTTTACTTCTGACAAACAATTTGGAATGATCCTCACTGGACATTGATGTCACTAGCCATTGGATGTCACTAATTCTAGTTAAGCCCCAGCTGCATTGGATTCCTGCTTAAAAATAGGAAGTGTTATATTGCCATGCTATGTAGTCTTCTCTCTTTATATGATTTGTAAGCCAAATTTAAGTTAAAGTGCTATAAGCCTGAATCCTCACTTCGTTGTAAGAACATAGCTATATCTCAGGTGCAGCCCAAAATTATTCAATTATTTTTTCTTTTTATATTACTGTCTTATACTTTTGCACCTGTTTAATTCCCTAAGCAATAAAGTGTAAATGCTCAAAAAAAAAAAAAAAAAGAGTGTATATAATAGATTCAACAAACAATTGTCAAGAGGTGTTTGGTTTTGTTATAATTAATTTTCAGGTATAGATGAGTTTGATTCTTTAAGCTGCTAAAATTTTAGCTGCTATGATGCCAGCCAGCTCCCTTAGCTCCGTGTGGAAAGCACAATGGTAAGCAGGGAAACCCCAGACTGAAAAATACTGATGAAATTCCACTTGTTCTAGTATGCAAACTATGTGACCATAATGCTTGTACAAATAGCTATTGTTCAAAACTCAAGAAAGATGAAATGCTATTTCATACATACAATTTTCTGTGGCCAGCAGACTAAGGCATTTATTTTTCTGTGTCCAATAGCCCATCTGGCAGAGTCTGAGCAAAAGCAAAAATTATTTAAAACAATGTTATAAAATTTGACATGGTCAGTAAATATGCCTTTAATCTAAAACAAGTCTGATGCCCAATACTCTGTCTTCCTTGGGGGTAAAGCCTGAATGCAAAGATAAGCTCTTCAAACGCACTAGGATTAACTGGGTTGGATGCTGATGAACTAACATGGAAAAAAGTTTCCAGAGAAGGACCTCCGTGGAGACCCCTTGAAGGGCTTCCCTCCAGCACTGAGGTGTCTTGCTTTGAGCAAAAGTACCACAGCTGATCTCAGTTGTTATGACAGTTCAACAATAAGGGATGCCTGTCTGTCAGTTATGTAGGACCCAGAGCTGAAGGAAGTAAGTTTCAGTTGAGCTTTTTGAAAATGGTTATGAAATATTTCGTTACTGAAATAACTGAGCAAATCCTGAGATTTGTGGCAGAAGCTTTGTAGCAGCGAGGGAGGGAGAAGGTGATACCATCAGGCAGAGCGCATTCCAGTAGTACAACTCTTAGGCTGCAGAGGTGCACACAACTCAGGTTTAAATTGCAGATGGCTGCAGTCATCCAGCCTAAAGCAGTCAGAAGATGCAGCTTCTGACAACCCGCCCTGTCTGGCAAACTGGGAGTAGTCAGAGATGCAGAAATATTCTAATACGCAAACAATGAATAACACAGTGACCAAAGTAAATGTTGTGGGTTTTTTTCCCATGTAATAGAGGAATGTTCTGTCTGGTTAGACTGTTTTGACCTAAATTGCCTGCCTCCTTTGGTAAAATACTGGGACTATCCCTAATAATGCTTTAGTAAATCCCTTCTAGAGGTTGTAGGAAATGAAAGTATATTTCAAAACATGGTTGTGCAGTAGTGTATGTTGGGGGAAGGATTATCCATCGATAACACTTTAAATTTTAGAATTCTGAATCTCAGGGTTTGATTGTTGTGATCACTTGTTCTTATCATCTTATCAGGCCTTCTCCAAGCCTTCTAAAGGACTGAGCTTATAAATAGACAAATTTCTAACAGAAGGCAATGGAGGCAAATGCTTTGTGCTTCCAGTAACTCAAATACAGTGTTAGCCATTTAGTGCTCTTTTATGAGAATATGGATCATTCGTTAGATGTCCTCATGTAATTCCTTTGCTGTCTAGACTGTGACCAGGATCTTGATTTGGCTTCTAATCTGAAAAATGGCTTTTTTTTTCTCTTGCAAAAATACTTACTGTAGTGTCGGTTAATCTTTGATACCTCTCAGACACACAACTTGCTCTTGGAAGGAGCACACACTATGCATGCTGAAGACATAAGCTAAAACTGGTGAATTAAAAGCTATGTTGGTTTTATACACATATTTTAAATGCTATTTTGACATTAAGCAAGTTATACCATTTTGTCTCCATATAGCTCATCTCCTTTGTTCAGCTTGTGTGATGTAACAAAAGGAAATGTTTATTAATCTGAATAAACAGCAAGCAGAATTCTGTTCAGCTAAAAGGATTAGTAGAGCAGAAATTACAAACTCTTTAACCTGTTAGAAAAACAATAAAGTATAGCTTGACTCCCTGACTCAACTTGGTCTGCTGTTGCTGAATAAAACAAACAAAAATTGGTGAATTTGTAAACAGTACATTTAGTATTGAGAATTATAGAAATCATAATGCCTTGTTTATCATCACTTTCTAGACCATAACCACAGTTTGATATTTTTCCACCAAGGAAACTTGAAGTAGAAAATTCAAGATATGAACTGCAATTAAGGACACCAGAGTAGCTATAAATGCTTTCAATTTAAAGCTGAATAATGATCCAGGAGTACAAGATTCAGTACATTTCCAGGTTTTACAATCCCCAGAAAGCTTCAGTGTCAAAAGAACACAGTCGTTTTAAAACAATGACACTTGAATATAGTGTCATGGATGTAGGGGGAAGTTTTGTAATAAAGGAGGAGAAAACCGCAGAACACTATTCCTACTGTTAATTAACACTACTAATGCATTTTAACTGTTATTTATAAGTTTATTGTTTATTAATAAGGCAAAGTGCTGTAAAACAGAAAGTGTTGAATTCAAACTACATTAGGCCATTCTGTTGTAAAAGATGATCTATCTATCCTCTCACCTTTCTACAGAGAAAACCTAACCTTTTATCTTTTTTATAGGTTGGGAAGGATTCATTTGGCAATGATTATGTTCAGAATTTGAAGAAGAATGGTATTTCTACAGGTAAAATTTTACTTTAAATTTTTTTAAATTGGTAGTAGAGAATTTCTTGTTTTATTGTCTTATTAGATGTGTTTTGCCATTAAGAACTATGAATAATTGTTTTGACACAACTGACAGGAATGAATGAACATGGGGCAAAATATGGCTACTTTGGAAATCAGCTGTACCACTAAAAATAAAATGTAATGTTATTACCTCTAAGTCTCAGATGATTACATCAGTGCAAGTCACCTCAAGATAACTTGCTGTTATGCAATTGTTTAGGCTGGTGTTAATGATGCCTGGTGAGAAATTGAAAAATCCAGTCTGATTATTCATTCTCAATTTCATATTAGGAGAGGAGAGATAGAGTGGAAATGCATTTGTCAACTCAGTACATTTCACCTCTGTTTTGTGAAACGACACGTGCAGTCATTTTAGAAGCTGCAGCCGATGTGTCTTAATACACACACAAAATCAATGTTAAAAGGCTTTCAGGAAAAGGGAAAATTAAGCCTTCACAATATTCTATTATCTTTGCACCTTTGTAACCCTAATTCTCTCTCTTGTGTAAATATATTATTGTGTACTGCTTTACTACACAATCACATTTTTGTCTACATGACTCTTGTCTCCTTCCGAGCAGACCAGGATGGACAGATGCAATCACTAAATGGAAATTCAATATTCTGTTTATCTTTTCTGTTTAATATGCAGCCAAAAGCTTCATTTATAGCATTATTCAAATCCTGCTTTAAAGACAGAACTATCAGTATTTTGTGGGCTTTTTTTATTATGCTTATCAGTATAGCATCTAAATATTTCACAAATGTATGTACAGGTTTATTCATTGCATATCTTCCCACTTATGCAAGAGATCAGGCAAGGATACCATAAAACCAGTGTCTGTTAGTGTACAGTTCTAAATCTTTCCAAAGCATGCTTACTTCATGAATAAAGTCTTTTATGATGTAAATAATGAAGGATTGGAACATAAGGTACCAATTTCTGCTGATTGAGTTAAAAATATCCCAGAATGGTGTTGATCAACAGAGGAGGAGGAAGACAGAATATACTGCTGGTGAGGCTGGTCCAAGATCCCAACTTGCAATCCAAGATTTGGAAGCAAGGGCAATTCAGTGTGCATAGATTTTTTTTGCTTAGGACTGTCTTATTTCAGTCCTTGCCTTTTCATCTCAGTTTAATCCTTGCCTCGCCTATCCCTGTTGTTCTGCATGAGGATCCTGGGTATTGGATGAAAATCCTTGCCATAATGCCGGTCTTGCCAACTTTAATATCCTGTATCCTTGATGTATGTCTTCTTTGTTTACATTTCTCCTCTATTGCCTAACATACCATCTTACCCCTTTTCTTTCCAGTTCCAGTCTGTTTCATAATTTTCCCCTTTCTGTCTTCATCAACCTCTCAGCTGCTCAGACCATTTAAATCTTTACTGATGTGTTATTTGCTGTCCTACATTTGAACTGGGCAGCTTGCTGCTCATGCTACTTACTTTCTGCAGGAAGAACACTGAGAGCACAGAAGACACAAGTTCTCTGCTTTCAATTCTGGTGCGCATACCTAGCTCATGGTGAAAAGAAGCTATAATTGCAAGAAAAGTTCTGCTCCGACCTTTGTAATTCTGAGCTAGATAAGGGTACCTCCAGGGCAAATATCTGCAATACTTCAGGAAAACTGAATAAGCATGATGTTACGGCCTTTTTTCAGTGCTGTTCAAATTTGAGCAGGCCACGAAAGGCACATCTTGAGAAAGAAGCCAACCTTTGCCCAGCATCAAGTCCATGTTCTAAAATGTTATAGCACCAGAGCTTCTTAAACAAAATGTCACCAGAATTTGTCTCAAATGAAATAGTAGATTTTTCTCAAATACAGTCCTTGGGAAAAAAAAAATCCCTCAAATTCTTTGACAGTTTTCTACTGCAGTAATACCAACACACCCTCCCCCACACCTGTCATAGAAAGTTTTGGACCACTGGTTAATATTTGAAAAAATTGCTGACAGCTGAAAGCAGGTTCTTAAAGTAGTAAATATGAAAAAATCTTTATAATAGACAGTGCTGCCAGCTTCACTTCTAGTTAATTTATCTGAATAATAATCCAAAGAGGAAGTGTATAGCCCCACCACTGCCTTCATTGCACATGTTAATATTAGTATTGAAATGCAAATCTACAGAGAATTAAATGCTGTGTTGTTTTAATATTTTCTTTTTCTCCAGCCTTGACTCTGTTGTTTCATTGGATAAAAGAAGTGCTTCCACGTAGGAGTAGAGTGCTTGAGAAAGCTGTATAAATAACATGCTTTCTCTAAAGCAGAGATGTAGCCAAATTAAAGAATGTTGGACTCGCATTTCTGTTTTGTGGGTGTAAATTAACACTTTTTGTTGTTGTTAGCTTCTCTGGCATTGTTGCACATGAAAGAGTAATTAGCATTTTTAAATTGCTGGAGGTTATGGGTTCATTTTAGATTTAATTCAATTACACTGCATCACATGCTATTGGTTGAAAGTAATGTATTGAACTAATGCATGCTGTAACTTTTCCCTTTCTTAGCATTTGTAGGTCAGACTACAGATGCTGCTACTGGAACGGCTTCAATAATTGTCAACAGTGAAGGTACATATTTCTACTCTGAACTGTCCTCTTTGTTCTGCCTCTACAGCCATAAAAGAAACCTTTGCCTTGTCACTGTTAATTGTGGAGTTATTTTTTCTACATCTTTCATTTTTTCATGAACTTACATTTCATTGCACTTCCTTTTATTACAGCAGTGTTGTAGGATGAGGGACCTAAAAGCAGCAGAGTCAGATGCTTGGATTAGCAGTGTGAGAGCCATAATTCAATCAGCCAGCTGATCTATCTAATTTTACGCTGGCAAGAACACACAGTGCACAGTGCAGCAGAAGGTTAAAGCTCTCCTTTTCCACCACAACTTACCTAGCATTTTTACTGTGAGGAAAGGGTTTGCCTCCTCAGCACACTGAGTCATTATGCCCTGAATCAGGAAAAGGAATTGTCCTTAGTATAAGTAGAAACATTTATGTTGATCTTGGAATATTCCCACAATTCTTGATCCCAAATTGCATCTGCAGTGATGAATACACAGTGAAATGGCATATTTGTTTTTTCTGTGGTAATTTTCCTTAGCCTAGGCCTTTGTTCTCATATTGCAGTGGAGGAAGAAGGTTTGGCTTGTTTTCATATTCTTCTTCAAGATTGCTAAATTAACCTCTGAAAAATTTCTGCTTGTCTTTTCCTCAAGCATCTTTTCCTTGATAGCAAGTTTTGCTATTGACAGCTCTTGGGAAAAGTACGTGTGTCTGCATCAAAATTTAGAGCTCAAGATTGATAATGCTTATGCAAATATAACAACTTAAAGTGACTGCATTAGTTCACTTTTGTTGCAGCTAAGAGCCTTCATTTGAACAGTTACCACAGCTCAGCCGACACATCAACTTAACCTGATGGTAGTACATTGGGCTACAGCTCAAAATGGGAAAGGAAACATGACTGTTCACTCCAGGAGCAAACCTAGGAAGGAACTGTGACAAAATGCAAGTCTACACGGAGAACATTCAGAAAAATTAGGCAAATAAGTTGCAGATGTGAGTTTAATTATCCCTAAGCAAGATTAATCAAAACCTTTCATGACAGCTCTAATTCAGAAATAAGGTAGCTCCAAAACATCGAATAAACTGGATACTTGCCTCTTATTCCACCTCCTTCTTTTGGTTTGGATCAGTAAGTAAATTACCACTGCAACTCTTAAGAACTTCTTTCTTATGTTGCATACAGTCACTGCTCTGGCCATTGTAAATGGGAAAGACAGTGAGAATCCAGTAGGACACTGGCAGGCCTCATTGTTTTATAAATGTGACCATGTTTTGCACTAGGTTTGCTGTGCATAATAGTTGAATAAGAAGATGTTTTATTGCTTCCCAATTCATATGCATGGTCAACTGAGCTAAACGTAGTCTAAACTTGAACGAACAGATGACCTGTTAAAATTATACCACCATCCTGGTTTTTTTGAACAAAACCATCTCAAACCTTTATAAGCACCAGGAAAGGAAAACTGTTCCATGCCATGAGGTTCACAATGGGCTATCTTACATGTTAGTGTCAGTGTGAAATGTCTCTAATAGTCTTGTGATTGACGTAGTGAGATGAATAATGCAAAATGTCATGTAGTTTGTTTTTTTCAGAAACTGAAAGATCCTACATGCAGTTACTGGTGGTCTCAGATTTCATTTAAAATCTGGTAGAAGAGCAAACCTGGTCAGAACAATGCTGTAAAGCAAACAGATGCACAGAATTGATGATGGTTCTGGTTGTTACTTCTTTCTAAAACCGTCTGGCACCTGAATTTAGTAAATTGCAATAAAATAGCGGTACTTATGTACTTTGCTGTTGCAGGAGACACTTCTTTTTTTTCCCTTGTAGAAACCTGGCTGATTTGACCTAAACAGGTTTTACAGCGCTTTTCAAAGGGCTTGTCTACACATGCATGTTTTACCGCAGTAGTTGTGCTGGCATAGCTGAAACACCACAGCATTCAATGCACTGGTGTAAAGTGCAGTGCAAAGTGAACTAGTTTCTGCTAGTTCAAATTATGCCTAAAAGGGAAGCATTTGAAGTTGGTGGTATGGTGGTCTGTGTGAAGACATTGAGGCACAAATAAAAAACATAAGTATCATCTCTTTAAATTGCCAAGTTTTAATTGCTGTCGTTTCACACACCTAACCTGCACCTCATCTTACCAATTCTTTACAAGTATCAGTACTTGGGAAAAATACCAACTGTAATCAACTGGATGAAATTACAGGCAGAATAAGGAGAGATAGTCAAGTAGAGGTAGCAGACTATGATGGATGAGTGAAGGCAGAGGAAAAGAAAGCTGTAGAGGTGGCTCTGAAGTAAACTTTCCCTGATGTTACCTATGTCTGTCTAGCTGGTGCTGCTGAATTTCTGGGAAGATCTTTTATTGGTCACTAAATTGCACAGCTGTAACTCATCCATTATTGTAATTGGTAAAGTACTAAAATTTTGAAAACTATCAGGCACATCTGATATTCTCAAAGTTGCATTATATTCTGGGACAATACAGTATAGTTTCAATAAAAAAATAGAGAGGTTAAATCCCTGGTTTAATGCAGAATGGTGGAGAAATGTTTAACAAGTTTACAGTGCTGCACTGGAAAATGTGCAGCCTAGAGATGCTGCAAAGGTTCCCTCTGGGCTAGTTTCAGAAATCTGTGCAGAAATCTTTTTCTGGAACCTCATGTTCCTTTCAGTTGTTCTCTTTTACGTGACTATCTCTTCAGATAGGTTTTGACTAAACACAGGCTTCAGTTTACCAGGACCCTATACACTTCAAGCGTGTACTTTCTCCTGTAAGGAGAAAAGCTAGTACATCTGGCTGGTTTTCTTAACACATTTTCTTTGAGGTGCATTGCACCATTTTGAATCCCAGCTTTTGTTTCCCCTTTCAGCCTGTCTTCCTTCCACTACCTCTGTCATGTAACACTGTGCTATTAAACAGTAAAAACTCCATAAAGTCATGATGTGCATTATGCTTTTACATACACAAATAGGGAGGAATAAACCTCTTTATGGATAATTGTTTACATGATTACCTGTGAAGTTTATTGCAGCTTTGTCCATATCTGGTACTGACTGTTGACAGCACCATTAAGCTGCCCTGACTGGACCAGTATTTTGGACCAGTCTGACAACTTCCATGTTCATAGTAAAAATTCATCAGTGGAGGGACAATAGAAGTTGACAGGTCTTGATTAAAGTGCTCTTGATTATTGCAAGTTAAAACTTAAAGCTCACCTACACAGAACACTGTGAGATAACTCTCACTTGAGATAGGCGTTGTGCTGACTTTATCATAAAGTTATTAATCATTCATGAACAGTGAATAGGCATTATTTTGTGAGGGGACCTTCAATACCTAAGCACTACTAGTATTAAAACACTCAAAATATATATTTAGGTAAAGCTAAATAAACAAGGCAAACTCAGAATACATATGCCAGCTTGTTTGAATTGTACTTTCCAAAGAGAATATTTTTGGTTTGAACCTTCAGGGTTATAAAGAAACATCACCTGAATTTTTATAGGATTTTTATGTATTGACATTCATAATGAACTCAAATGTTTTGTGTACAAGACTATTCAATGCTTCTACCAAGTAATTGCATAGATATTACGATACCATGACACACCCAAAACTTGCCCTCATATTCATGAACTGTGTGATTTGGCAGCAAATGTTTTTCTTGTAACATTCTTTTCTGGTCACAAATATAATCTTTTTTCCCTATGAATTATTATGCAGAACCTCTGCAGCTATTGTTATGAATGCATAGTTTGATATTTTGGCGAGTTCTAAGCACTACTGATGGCTTTTAGACTTGTCATCCCATTTTAAAAAGTGATGGTTATTGTACTGTGGTGTTTACTGGTTTGCCCTTGATTTTTTCCACTGGCACTTCTCATTTAGTGCCACCTATAAAATGACCCTTCTAAAAAAAGTCTAGTTTGAGTTACCCATCTTTCTAAGAAATTAGTTTAGAGGTTTAGAGACCCAAATGAGGACAGTATTTACATATGCAGCATTCATGCTGTTTGAAGTATTGATTGGGCCCAGTCCCCATCTGGTGTAAGCTTGCACAAGTTTACCAGCTTCATTTAGCTGTTAGAGATTACAGCAACTGTGAATGTGGCCCTTAATATTTTAGCTGATGTCTGCAAAACTTAAAATGATATAGATGTTCCCATCAAAACTGAGAATTTTTACTCCAAGTAAAAATATGGTAGAATTAGCTATAATGCCGTAAGTATTTTTTTCTCATTCTTGGTATGGGTAATATTTTACCTCACTTGAACTCTTTCAAAGTTAGGTGTACAGCTTAAGGCTTCACCTAGAGTTAACAGAGATTCACAGGCATTTCTAGACAACAGTTTGTCTCCTCCTCAAACAGATATCAAAGATATGTAAGATTTAAAAACCTCTGAAAATACTTGTCCCTCTTTGTGGAAGGAATCTAGAAAACTAATTTTTAGAAATTAGAATTTTCTAGAACATAGAATTACTTTTTTTTTTAAACTTTAAAAATGAGTTAATGTTGGACAAGATGAATCCCACCCCTCTTTGCCATCTGTCTTTAACTCTGTTGTCCCTGGTGCCGATTCCCCATCTGATTTCCCTGGCAAGAAATAATTGCTTTCAATAAAATGGTTGCTAGTTATACAAAATTCTGGTATTAGTTGTGAGAGCCTGGGTCCAGAGTCAGCTTTCATGCATGGTAGTGTAAGTTTGCAGTTACTCCTGTGTTTCAGTCAGTGTGGTACATGTAGCTAGGAACAGAATGTGGCTTTTTCTCTAAAGCTTGGGTTAAGCCTGCCCGGACTGTTACACCACAGTAGGTACTGCATTTCCCTGGCAGGTTTGAAAGCAGACTTTAATTCTTTGACCTTTTGTAGTTACAAAGAAAATCTTCTGCCTGTGATCCAGTGCAGCATGGTCTACCTTGAAATTGTACATATGGGTTTAAGCAAACAGCCTTCCTTATCGCCTTGGGCCATTAGCTCTAAAGTCTAATAATAATATACATGTCAGTACAGCTAAATAGTTCAGCAAGATAACGCAGCAAGACATGTGGATAGAGTCTGAGATTCTAGGTAGTACAGGGACAGAGTCCAGACAGAAATGAAATACATATATATGTTCCACTGATTCCCTGCCTTTTACTGTTTGCACTGCTACACCCTATAAGGTTTCAAAATATATGCTGGGCAAAATAGGTGCAATTTGCTTTTGAATGTTTCCTCAATAGGATTCAGATATTTTTGATTGCATTAACTTGTTGCAGAAGGTTTTTTCTTTTTCTTTCTCTTTTTCTTTTTTTCTTTTTCTTTTTCTTTTTCTTTTTCTTTTTCTTTTTCTTTTTCTTTTTCTTTTTCTTTTTCT
>JAOTQQ010000023.1:30014561-30025020 GCA_026546715.1 Gallinago undulata
TCTTTTTCTTTTTCTTTTTCTTTTTCTTTTTCTTTTTCTTTTTCTTTTTCTTTTTCTTTTTCTTTTTCTCTTTTTCTCTTTTTCTTTTTCTTTTTCTTCTTTTTCTTTTTCTTCTTTTTCTTTTTCTTTCTCTTTTTCTCTTTTTCTTTTTCTTCTTTTTCTTCTTCTTTTTCTTCTTCTTTTTCTTCTTCTTCTTCTTCTTTTTCTTTTTCTTCTTCTTTTTCTTTTTCTTCTTCTTTTTCTTCTTATTTTTATTTTTCTTTTTCTTCTTCTTCTTCTTTTTTTTTTTTAAACCAGGATGCCCATCGTTGTCTGTTGAAAAGCAGGGCGTTGGCTTTAAATGCTGAGGTTTTGCTTTTCATATGCAGCTGTTCTGTACCAAACCATTGACAGCAGAATTGCTTTGGAAAGCTTGGGCCCCTCCCTCTGAGATCACTATATTATTCTTTCCATTGTCCTGCTTTTTTTCAGAACATATTTAGGGAGACAAGCTTTGCACGTTTCTTATTCAACGGACTTTGAAGTCACATTCAACAAAAATAATGTATTTAAAAACATAAATATTTATTTACAGAGCAATTCAGTTCATTACAGAATTGGGAGCTTTTAATGATTGGCAGTCCTTAAAGGAATCTTCAGCGGGGGCGGGCTGAGCCTGTAAATCAAGGAACAACTGACTTATTGAATTTAATACCTGAGTGATTAATAATAAATTTTAATTTGAAGGCACCCATGCCTGAAGGTCTCTAGGTGTTGTAACAGAGATTAAAAAGAGAAAGAATGAAAGAAAGAAACTGCAATAAAAGAAGGCAAGTTGCATGTCTGAAGAAAACAAAAGACTATTTGGAACCTACGTAAATGAACCTCCTCACTTAACTGTAAAACAAACTAAAAGAATGAAAAGTGTCTTAGACTCGCTTTGAGATACTGCTGTGCTTCCACATGTGCAGCTTTGCTTAGACAATTCTATTGGTCATCTTTTAAGTGCAGAAGAGCCTGTCACCCACCTTCTTTACTCAGTTCTGATAAAGCTTTCCTTAGACACAGGTGTTATGTTTCTGGGTTTTGGTGGCAAACTGATTCTGTATTGTTAGAGGCCCTAACTTCAAGTGTCGCAGCTAAATGGAGCAAGACTGTTTCTCTGAAATCTAAAGAAAATGCATAATTTTCATAGCTGTGTGAAATATTCTTTGTTTCCAGCTGATGGGAAAATTAAAATTTTGCTGGCATTTTTGGGATATGAACTCAGTTATCACATTGATGCTTTTCTCTTCAAGTGCTACTGGAATATTTAGGAAAATGCAAATATCAGCCTTAGTGTATGTTCCCCCCCTCCCCTGTGACTAGTACAGCGTTTCTTTAGAGTTCAGAGAAAACACCAAAGTAAGACTGGGGAAAGCCCATATGTGACTTTTCCCAGAGATATATATGCTGTATTTGTTGTGCAGTGTAGCATTCATTATTCTGTTGGTCTTCTTGATTATTTTCTGAAATCCTTGGATATTTGAAAATGCCAGCAATGCAAACATTTTTAGTGGGGATGTTTTGGAAAGGAAATTGAAATCCTCATCTGAAATGTATTGTAGAAAAGCAAGGAACTGTTTTACATACTTTATTGCAAATGTTAATGTAAAAAACACAGTATCTTCTCTTTAGGACAGAATGTTATTGTCATAGTCCCAGGAGCCAACCTGCTTTTAAATTTTGAAGACCTGAAGAGGGCTTCTGATGTCATCTGTAAAGCCAAAGTGGTTGTTTGCCAGCTAGAAATAACCCCTGCTGTTTCTCTGGAAGCTCTGAAAATGGCACGTGCCAGTGGAGGTAATTTAACATAAGCCATTCTCTCTCCCTCGTCCGTGTTGCATGAAAAATATTCTTTATCTTGCTTTCTAAATAAAGATCCTGTGGTTTATTCTGGTTTCTGTCATACTATTTTTATTTGGAAATTAAACAATAGCCAACAAATTCATGCTACACTAATGAAAACTCAATTCAGTTTTAAAATTTTGCACTATTTACCTTGAATGGCAAGTCAACCTATATGTAATCTCCCTGTATATGCCTGGTGCTGCTTGTCCTCCTATTTTCATGCTGTGACTAAATACAGTATAATGTTGTTAGGTCAGGAACTATGGTCCTGAGTCTGGCATTATTCCAGAGCAGCACAAACGTAATGAATGCAAGTCAGCAAAGTTCCACACACAATAAAGTAAATGAAACTACCTCAAAAACAGACTTATGCCCGTGTTCTCCTAGCATAGCAGTAGGAATTTTTCTATATAGAAGTTAACATCATTAAATTAAAAAAAAATGCTGTTTCTTCTTAACCAAAATTCTTAGAGTGTGACATGGCACGCTGCCATTGAATAGACAGAGTCATGGTCTGTGAAATTAGCAGTAAATGGTTACTGTGCTGTATTTTTAAATGTGGGCCATTGTTCCTTCAGTGGAGTGTTTAGATAGACATAGCCTACATTTTCCTTGAGCGGGATGGGGTTTCACTCCCAACATGACATTTTGTTGTTTAAGTGCCTGTAATGCTTTCAGTTACTCAAGCACAATTACCACTGTTTTTGAACACTAAGTAAATACTTATGCAAGTGAGGCATCTATATGAGATTAAAAATATGTTCTCGTCTATCCGGAAGGTAAGACTGGAAGGGGACAGCTCATAGTATGGTCAATCACGCAGCAGGTCAGGGATGGAACTGGGATCAGAACTAACTGATTCCTTGCAGCCGCGCCCAGGCTTGCTCCAGTAGGTCATAGCATGTTGGTATAGTTGACTCTTCAGTCCTTCTGCACCAAGGTCTGTTGTACACCCACTGTCATAGCTAGTATTCATGCACTAGTGGAGACATCAGATGTAGCAGAACTTTATGCCTCATGTTCAGGTATTTTGTGCTGATTTAAGAAGCTCTTTTAGACACAAGGCTGGGAAGAGAGTAGCTCTGAAACTCTGGTGGGAATAGTCATAAACTCTGTAAACAGAACTGTGCATGGGGAAAAATTATTTTGACTTCTGTTTGAAATGTCAAAAGTGGGTTCATGCAAATCTAAATAAAAATTAAAAACTTCAGAAAACTGAGTAGCACCTGGATTGCTTAAAATATATGGGGAGGGCAGGGAACAGAGCTTAATATATTTTTTCATTGTTTAATGAAAATGGATAAAAGCATTCTTAATCTAGTGGCTAATGGGATATATTTGAGTCATGAGTAAATATCTATGACTTATTTTGTCTACTTCTAACTCTATGAGTAGTTTTGGTAAAGTTGCTTCACACTTCTGTCACCCTCATGTGGCAAGATGCCAGTTGGTGATAGAAGAAAAAATAGGTTTTTTTTAAAGGCGATTTTTAAAAAATCCAAACCTGATACACAGAGCAGACATGCAAGCAGTTAGCATGTATTCATGCACTAGTGGAGACATCAGATGTAGCAGAACTTTATGCGTCATGTTCAGGTATTTTGTGCTGATTTAAGAAGCTCTTTTAGACACAAGGCTGGGAAGAGAGTAGCTCTGAAACTCTGGTGGGAATAGTCATAGACAGCACAATATTTCGAGAAAAGATAGCAGTTAACTTTGGGCCAGCTATAGTTCTGTGCTGTCAGTCTGCTATCATTGTGCAGCTCATATCAGGAAAAAGCTTTCATTGCTTCTCCTTTAAAGCAGTAGGCTACACATGTTCAAATGTCATGTGCAGTCAGATCTAAGTAAGCAGCTGAGTTTTTAGCACTATAAAAATCTATCCTTAGCCAACTGTAAATTGTTAATGCAATTTCCCTTCTTTTAGCCTGCAATACCCTCATGTATAATGCAGTACTACATATTACGATGTGCACTAGACTATTTTTGTTTAAAACAGATGCATACCCAGATGCCTCAAACCTCTGTTTCAAGGGTTTTTTGGTTGTTTTTCTTCATTGTCACTGAAAGAAATAAACAAGATGGAGAAAGAATGTGGACACACAGGCAAAACCCCTTTGCTTCTGTTCAGTGAACATCATCTGGATCTGTAAGCTGGAGAGGAACATCTCATGTTCTTATGTCCTGTCACTGTATCACTGATTGTTAAAGATCTTGTGACAATCTTGAGAGGAAGGAAGGAAGGAAGGAAGGAAGGAAGGAAGGAAGGAAGGAAGGAAGGAAGGAAGGAAGGAAGGAAGGAAGGAAGGGAGGGAGGGAGGGAGGAGTAGTGTTGTGAATAATTACATGAAGTGGGTTTAAATTCTAGTGGGAATCTGACTGGAAAATTGTAGGTTTTTGCTGGCCACATGTTGTGAAGCTGCTGCTGCTTCCAAGAGCAGGACCACTTCATCAGTGGATAAAATGTTACTGTATATCAAAGTCTGTAAAGCAGTTTTCAGGCTTCTATAATGACAGATTCTTTAAAAGCAAACTAATAATGTCTAGCCTATTAATATTGCAGTCAAGAATGTAAATGTATTATAACCAGGGGTGGAAGCAACCTCAGTTATCAAGGTTGTATGTCACTTGCAAGTAAAGGATCTATTTTTTAGGTGTTTCAGCTTTTTAATCTTCGGCTCCAGTTTTTCATAACAGCTGTTTGTTTGTGGTTAAATTCTTTGTAGAATTTCTTCCAAAACATAGTGGCTGCAGAAACTAAGCAACCAAAAAATGCCTCTCACCTTGCCCCATTTTAAAGTATGGATACTGGCTACCTTAAAATTTACTTAAGTCTTGATAGCAAGGGAGCTTTGTTTTAAAGATAAGCCTTTACAACAGTATCAAATCTGCCTGATTTTTACTGTAATATGCCTTTGGAAAATAACTACCTTTCCCATAAACTTGAGTAATTGTTGGAGCTTCACAGCCAGCTTCCCCTGACAGTCTGTCCACAGCAGTTGGCAGTTGTTGATTTGGGCAGCATGACTTTTAGTGTAATTCCTGAATCTGGTTTTAGGCAACTTCTTTTATAGATATCTCTTGTAGGCACAGGAATTGCAGAGCAGGAGCTTACTTGATTCAAATACAGAAGAGACAAAACTGTATGGGAATGGTGGGGAGGGAAGAGTAGACTTCAGACAAGGGAAGTGTAGGAAGGATTTGCTTGATTTGGGGGTGACAGAGGAAGATGGAAGAGAGAAATTGAAAGCGGAACAAAATTGGAACAGAGAATAAGATTTATCAAATAGAGATTGGAATATGGGAGTAGAGTCAGGGAGTAGACTGTATGTACTGGAAGTGGGAAAAGAAAAGCATAGGAGAGGGAGTGTAAAGAGATGAAAGTTGAGTGAAAAGGTTATTATTGCATAGTGCCTATGCAAGGAGGCATAAAGAATGGAAACTAGGTGAGGAGAATGGATCTTGGCAAAGGGAGAGAAAGAATTTGGGCATAAATTAATATGGTGCTCCTCAGGGGAACCAAACAGATTACCCTGTTCACAAGCCATGCTCTGAAGAAGAGTCTGAAAGGGAATCTTAGGATTCATCTATCTCCCCCCTGCTCAGCAGATATTAAATATAGGAGTAAATTAATAGTCATGTGTGACACCCTGTTCATGATGAGTCTGTATTACTTAAAACACAAGCTGGAATGTGCTGCTTCTGACCCAGTATGATACCACATGCCAGAGGTCTTTTTCCAATATATGCTGTTTGTTTTGTTTTACCTAGGAAAGTATACTTTAAAGCTTTGTGTTTAAAAAAAACTTTATTAGGGTTGCAATTCAGAAAATAGGAAATGCAATAGTTAAGTTTGCCTGTGAAACCTTAATTTGTCTCCTTTCTGCATACGTATTATGTTGCAGTCTTTAATTATGTGATCACATGCTGTTTTTCAGTGGTATGTGATCATATAATTAAAGAGTTTATTATAATACATACTATATTGTAATAATATAAGGGAGCCAAATAAAGATTTCATTGGAAATCCTAATCCTGGCATTTTCCAACTTCTGAGTAATTGCCTGCCTGACTTTACTATTCTTTTTAAGGGGGCAGGGAGAGAGGCATAGTGAAGTTCTACAGTCAAAGGCTAAAACTTTCAGAGTATTAATCTAAAAGGTCATCTTCTAAACTTCTCAGTACTTAGATTTCAGAAGTCACTGTGCATCTTTCTCTTTTAGGGAATTAATTTGGATTCAGAAGCATTCAGGGTGTCTGAATATTTTGTACTATAGCCTAGGATCCAGATATGCCTTTAGAACTGAAAATGTAGGCATCCAAGATGGAAGTTGACCACTTACTATAAGGAATATTTCTAAAGTAAGAGAGCGTGCTTTATATAAAAATGATGGCCTTGTGGTTAAGACACATAAGTATTAATCATAAAATTGGCAAAGTGAGAAACCAAGTCTGCAGACTTCTTGTGTTAACAGTGAGTAAGTCACTTATACTGTCCTCCTGACATACCTTTTCTGCTGTTCCACGGGGCCTTAGGCTACAGTTTAAAGTTAAGTTAACTAACATATTCTACCACGTGTTAAGTTTAGGTGTAGCTCTGCCAGATAGCATATTAAAAACATACAGTGCCTTGTCTACACTACAGTTTTGTAATGTGTCAGTTTGAACAAGTTAGGTAATGCATTCAGACGCACGTTTAACTCCTTGTCTGGACATGTCCTTCATTACTCCAATATCCCTGTTTCTTCATGTACAAAATGCAGATAACAACACTGAAAAAATTCTAGAACTAAATCAGTTCTTCTAAAACTTATTAAAATCCTGGAAGAAGCATCATCAGTTAAACAAATTGCATTACTGTCCAAGGCTCTTTTCCCTTTTTAAAAAAATTAATAATTTCTTTGTTATTTTTTCTGTTACTCTTCTGTCATGTTCCCATCATGACAGGTGCCTGCACATGAATTAGAAGGGAACTTTAATATAGTAAGCAAAACTTTTAGCAGTTCTATAAAATGAGGACACAGCAACTGAGAGCCATTTGTGTGTTAATAATAAACATTGGAGGCTGTGAATTAACCTCAATGGCATCCCAGGTGATGGCTTATGAATCTAAAACACTAGAGATTTAGAACTACTTTTTTTTTTTTTCTTCCAGTAAAGACTTTATTTAATCCAGCTCCAGCCCTTGCCGACCTAGATCCACAATTTTATACCTACTCTGACATCTTCTGCTGCAATGAAACTGAGGTAATAGTCATATGTAAAGAAGCAGTCTCGGGCAGTAAAGTTTGAGAGATACTGTTCTCAGAAATGCGGTGTAGGGTCCAGGAAAACTGAGGCATTCTCCTCTTACATAGGACTTCTGGAGGTGCCAAGTTTGATTCCTGACCTAATGAGCAAAGAGGAGTATTCTAGAATATGTTTAAATTGCACTCAGAATTAAATTAATTGTTTGCAGTGGGAAAGTTGTGTCCAGCCTTCCTTACAAGTAGATGAATAAAACAAATCCATAAAAGGACACTTTTAAAATGTTATCACTGAATAGTAAATATTAAAATAGATCTTTGTCCTTGTTCTGCGGTCCCTTGATATGATTAGCAGGAATGTGCTAGCCATTGTGTTCTGACAGTTTGAAACTCACTTGCCAGGAGGTGATGCACACATGCTGCACTTGATGGTAAATAGTAGCTTCATATGCCTCTTCCTGTCAGATCTGTTTTCAGTGAAGCTGTTTCTCTGGCCCTTCAACTGTATGTTTTCCTTTTTTTTTTACTCCTTTCCCTCTCTTTTCTAATTCAAGTGTGTTATTTCTCCCAAAGGAAATTATTTTTGTCACAGAGACAAATTAAGCCCTTTTCATAAGGCCTTAGTTTAAATTTCCTATTTATTAACATTGTGCATGCTGTGTTCCTTCCCCTCACCCTCTCTTTATATAAACAGGAATGTGGGAGAAGCAACATAGTGGATAGAAGCCATACCCTGATCATAGTTAAAGTTGTCTCCAACAGACATGATTTCTGCAATGAACGTGATACCTTTGGGTGGAGAGGAGGGGGAAGAGTTAAGAGAAAAGCATGGCCCTTCTTACTTGAAGAATTTTTTGTCTGATGACAATGTCTGTCAGAGTGTATCTTCAAGACTCAATTACCCTCTTTTGAAATTTCTATTAAAACCCAATCACAAACCATATCAGAAGTTCTCAGTTCATGAGTCTTCTAGCATTTAAGAGTTGGCCCAAGTAACTCAAATGGACATCTGAATTTTATTCTAGGATGTTTCAGTATGTGCCTACCAAGTTGAGATACTCCAGAGCATTTAGGAATTAGCAAAATGGCAAGGTAGGAGGTGCCACGGCTCCTCAGGTCTCTGGAACGCAAAGTTTCCAGTGTAGCTGGCAGTGATAGCATTTGTGGCTCAGGCACTGCCCAACAGCCATCAGAACACAATTATATCTGATGAAGAGAATGCTAAGGCAAAGGATTTGTTCTTGTTCAGGGGACTTGCAGGACAGCCATATGGTGTTTTCTTCATGCTTTCAGAAAGCACTTATGCCTGGACTGTGCCCCTGGATTGGCTAAATGGTGCAACGGTGCACATTTCGGGCTGAGAACACCCATACTCTCCCACCAATTTAGTAAATGTCATTTGTTGTTTGCTTTTTTCATAATGTCACTAGTTACATTTTTCTTCCCTGCAAAAACTTATCCCCCATATGTTAGAAACAAAACTTTGTTTTTCATTACTTGTCTATTCCTGACTTTTCTCTCATTGCTCTTTGCAACACACATGTTAAAGTTTTCCCTTTGTTATGCTTTATTGCTAGAGGACAGTCTTGAAAGAGAGATTCTTTGAGAAGTTTAGCTTGCTGGAGACGGTATATTATTACCACCACATGGAGAAAAGAAAATTACTTCTATTTGGAGAACAAGAAATACAGGTGTATAATTATAATAGATCCCTGCTCACTCGTCTACCTTTCCAGCAGAGCTGAGGGTACAGTTTTCATTCTTTCCTGCTATTTTCTTTAAAAAAGTAATTAGCATCTGAGGGTAGCTGGGATCACTGTATGTACAGTTAGGCACAGAAATATGCTCTCTACTGTTGAGGAGGCTTATGTCTTCTCAATTTATGGAAATGGTAGACCTATGGAAGTTCCTGCCAGCAATATCATGGGAGCACAGATCCAAGTGTGGGACTCCTTCAGCTTATTTTGAGAAAAGAATGGCACATAAATACCTTTGCTTTTAAAAATAACCTTTTCATACTTTACAATGAAATCAATTACATTAGCACGACTGTAATAATCAATTCTGTTTGATTTCATCCTCTATGTGTGTCTGATTTGTTATTGAATTGATTTTCAGGGATGAACTATTGCCATTGTTCCCTTCTTTTTGCTGAGAAAAGAGGAAAAAAGAAGCATTTGTTTTTCTTATGTCACAAGTTTGAAAGTTGTTTTTTTAGTAATTGTTATATATTCATGTGCCATCTGTTTTCTGTTTTCTTTCATGACTTTCTTTAATTTCAGATCCCTGTAATATATGTGCTTGAGAAGTTTGATATAGAGATAAATGTTTACATACCCAAATAAAGGTGACCAGTCACATCTCTGCATGGCACTTAAAAGCAATAAGTTAATTCTACAAATCTTAAAGATAATTTAATTTTTTTTTAACTTGGTCCATTCAACCAACTACATCTGCATTTCCTTCATCTTCTTAAATCAGGAAGTACCCAAGACTTTGATGATCCAGAATATATACTGGAAAAAGATCTTTTTAGACATCTTTTTTCTTTATTTCCCTCAGTGTCTATTAGCAGTCACAGTCATAAAAGAGCAATTGGATAAGATGGACCTTTGCTCTGAGCCCCTATGGCCATTCTTATTTTATGGTAGTTTATTTTTTATTGTGCTCTATGGACAAATTTATTGAATGTGGGGCTTACAACTGCTGTCCTGAGATGTTCTGTTCCAGCTCCATTGCTCCTCTACTTGGTATTTCTAAGTCTTAAATAACTTTCTTCTAGCCAAAATCCTATTTATGTTTCAGCCTTACCCCTTTTGGGATCTTTGTTTCTTAAGTTGGGATTTTTAGATACTACCAGAAAAAAAATAGTGTATTTCTGCCTTATCTTTACTAAGTCTTTTAAATAGTTAATAAATTGTCTTGAGTTTAAAAGTGAACTCTTTATTGCTATCCAGTTGAACTGCTTCTAAAACACTCTTTTTAACACAGACGTATATGCTAAGACAAGATTAAATTTACAGTTATTTTTCGGTTTGGCTTTCTTAGCCATTTAAATTTACAAGTATTTGTAAAATCACATGATTTTACCAAAGCATCCTTATCTTTTTGTTCACCAAGAAATACTTTTAAAAGATAAAACTTGTGGTTTGTGGATACTATGTGAATGATGTATTTGTATCAGAAGATTATGTTAGCTGTAGAGCAGAAAGCCAGCCATTTAGCTTAAGACATCTCACACTTTTATGTGGAATGTTTGTATTGTTAAAGATGAGCAAAAGGGTGTAGTTTTTGTGATTAGCTGAATTATTACAGAGTCAGAAGTTTCTGTTATTTACTGCCAT